>MU269990.1:53082193-53472193 GCA_021432705.1 Caranx ignobilis
ATCACATGTTTCTACTCTCTGATGGTCCAGATTAATTCCAGTCTGATTCATGGTGTAATAGTTGGTAGCTGTCCAGAAATGGATCTGGCTCAGTGGTCAGGGCAGCCCCTTCATCCACATGTGACGATTATACAGTATGAGCACAGTTAGTACGGTTTCATACAGGCCTAATGGGAATACCTAGCATATGTCTCATAATGAAGTTCAGCTTGTGCATGTGGGTGGGATGTGTTTGTTTAGAGGACCAACAGGAGTTTATACAGATTAGTTTGTGTTGGTTCTCTGTGGCGTATGTATACCTTAAGCATCTACAAGGTGTCATATGTATACTGTATAAATTCACTGTATGTATACATAAGTTTATACAACTGATTACGGGTGCTTCTGAGTCTGGCACAGAGAGATTTACTGCATAGATATACTGTTTATCTTGTGTAATATCTTAGTTCAGCAAGTTAGCATGCTAAAGCTGGCCACGTAAGTAGAAAATGTAATAGGCCTAGCGCCTGAAAGCGATTACAAATAAACTTGAAAAACAAACCCTGACAAGTGATGGAAAGGTGAGATTCATATGCTGACATAAGTGATTCAAAATGTTTGTTTAGCAAATGTATGTGTTGTTAATTTCCCAGCTGGGGCCACATGCTAACATTTTCCAATTAGCGCTGAAGTGGAGCTAAGCTGCTGGGAATGTAATTCTTTTTATTTGGTCATAAACCAAACTATGTGACAAAACAACATTTCTTAACTGATGATTGTGCCAGTACAATTCAACCTGAGGGAACATCTGGACCAAATTTTTTTGGTAATAAATCCAATAAAGTGGATGAGACTGCTAGCTTGGCTAAAAACAAGCTAACCAGGTGAACAGGTCATCCGTCATGTTATTGTCACTTTAATGTTTACTAGCACACCTCTCTGGTGGGCTGCTCTTGTGTTAGTGTGCTGATCCCTGAAGCAACAGCCTGTCAAAACCATTCATCCCAAATCAGAGCTGTCAGCTGGGGTCACAGAGGTCAGCCTGAAGGGTCAGGGGTTAGGTGTGATTGGTTGGTATTAGGCTGCTGGATTTGGAGACACGCATTGGTTATAACATCTCAGAACATATGCAATACATAACCTTAAATACTTGCTATACACAATGTACAATCCTAAATGATGCCGGTTGAATTTATGCACTTTCCGCACTTATACCGAGCAAAAAGTCCATATAGCACCGGTTCTCTCAAAACTAATCTTCGACTTTTTGATTTGCTTTGTTGTGATTTACTATCTCACATTTTAAAAAGTTCATTGAGCAATTGGCTGCGTCCCAGGATTTGGCTGAAGAGGGCAGATAAATCTCTGACTTAATGGCTGTTTTAGTCAGTGTTAGGATGTGTGTTTGTCTTGTTTGTACAGTTTCAGTTTGAATGATGTGATAAAACAACACACACACAGGCTACACATAAAGTATGGGTGCTTATAGGAACAAGACTGCGTTGAGGATTTATTTGACTATAAAGAGACAAAGAGAGCAGGACTGGCACAGAACACTTAACTAGACCATTAGACCCATCAAGAAAGAGATGGAAAACTTTCCACTGTGGTAATATAATCTGTATGTACCTCTACATCTAAACCAAACATGTTTTTAATATCTGAATATAAAGTGTTGTTGCTTCTGCCTGCCTGTGGGGATGCGAGGTACAGCGAGACAATGACCCTGATGACTTGAGTTAAAGTGGGACAGCTGTTTAAAGGTGCGGGCTGCTGGCAGCGGCTGATGGAAAAGTAGGCAAAGATGTGGAAGATCAGGAAAAGGAACAGAGCACAAAACAGAGTTGAGAAGAAATGGAGATGGGTTGATAAAGGGTTCATGTAGACCAAACATCTGTCTGCTTCCTCCTTACTCTTCTTTAGCATCAGTTTACATGCAGCACTCGTGCTTATATAGCCACAGTCTTGTAAATTGAAATGCTTTCTTGAACTTTTTTATTGGCAGTGTTTTTGGAGGCTGAAGCTGCAGAGTTTTTTTTTGGCTGATTGTGACTTAAATTCTGGAGAACTACTCAGAAAAAGAGCCAAATATTTTTCAAAATCAGTGCAAGTCAGCTTTAGACCATATGCACGTGGACCTGATGGCATTCAAAGCAGTAACCTACAGTTCTGGAGGTGGTATGTGTGGGTCTGGTTGCTACTTATCCTCATTAAGCATAACTACCTGTAGTGCCACTAATCATTTCTCATTACCAGCATGTCTTTGTCTTCTCTTCTAATCAGTGAGGTGGTTAGAGCCATGCCCAATCTCAACTGCTTCCCCTTCATGACTATTTCATTCCAGCGTCATTATCCTTTATCCTCTAATGGCCCTCGGCAGCACAAATCAGCACTCTGCTCCTGCTTGCTCTGAGGGTTGCACCAGTACACAGTAATTGCTTCTTTTCTGTAATTGTCCTTCTCTTTCTTCTGTCTATTCTCAGTTTATCATTTCTCCTTGTCTTTTTTCTTTTTAAATCCTACTACTGCAGCTGCACCTACTGTTCCTCTCCCCCTCCTCTGCTCATCATCAGTGCCTCTTTATTTTTCCCCTTCATAGCTCTCTCCCAGGTGGTTTCTCATCTTCCACATGCAGCTATCATACGTCTTCTTCTTTTTCTCCCTTCTTCCTCCCAGTCCTCCTCATTTCCCTCTCTTCTCCCTTCGCCCTGCTACCAAACACTTTGAACTCAGGTAGTTGCGCGGCATTCCTCGGCATGACCCCTGTGAGTAAGGTCGTCTTAAAAAAAGTAAAGGAAAAAAGAAAAAAACATGGAAAAACTATTTCAGCTGTTTCTATAGCGACTCTGTGGAGAGGAGGGTTTCACTTCGGGGTCAAAGTGACCAGGAGGCGCTTCACTGGGTCCTGTTTGACTTCAAAGCTCTTCCTGTGCTTTCTGCTTTATTCGAGTTGATGTTGACAGGGACAAATGTAGACAGTCCCATATTCCTGCTGCTCCACACACTCATACGCACTAGTGCAGTGGGTTGGGGGCCGGGGCCGGGGCTGGGTCAAAACTGAACTTCTCCCACTTAGTTGATCTACAGCAAACCGGATCTTCTCACCAGTTCTCTGCCACTCTTCTTCATCATAGTTAGTGTGGCTTAATGATCTGCTGTCACCATTTTTGAACCTCTTTATGTTGGTATACTGAAGATATATAAAGTAAGAGGGTGTCATAAGAGAACCAATTAGAAAAAGAAAAGTAAAAATTTGGGTCAAGCTCCCAGATTACTGAACCCCTCATTTCCCATAATGCAACTTAATAGCATCTCTCATGAGACTCACCCAACCTCCTAAAGTCTCGCTTTTTCACACTCCATGCCTCCAGGCTTTTCTCTCAAAAGACTGAAAGTCTGAAATTCAAATCAGCATAATCCTGATGACAACACCATCAAACCTCTCTAAAACACTCTTTACAAAACACATTGTACTATTCTCACAGGCTGGGTCACACACCTCATGATCAGTAAAATGAACTTCATGCTTATTGGCAGATTGGCCCCGAATTGTCATGCGGTATTGGGGATGTTCATTCATTCATCAGCTCATTAAATAAAAGGTTTTCATCACAAAACAAATGCTGAGTAACTCCACATGTTCTTCCTTTTGTTGTTTTGCTCAGACATGTTTTTGCATTTGTGTGCAGTACACAGAGTGTATAAATATGGGTTTCAGGCAGGCTGATGTGTAATTAAAAGATCAGACCTCCTTGTGTATCAGGTAACAGTAGATGTTAGCGTCACTGGACTGGAAATCCTCTTATGATTTTCAACCGGCAGTCTTCCTTTCCCTGATAATAGGTGGCCTCTTCTCTCTCTTGGCAGTCAACCATTGCATACTGTGTGTGTGTGTTTGGTTTTCATGTAGAGTTTCTGTGAAACATGGATTATGTCTTTGTTCCCGTCTGGCAGATCAAAGCCTTGTGGTATTTAGTGACCAGCTCTCTTGTTGTGGTCAGTTTTCTTTTCAGCAGTCTCTTTCCTTTGGTTTGTGGAGCTGGTGTGACTTAATGTGGTGCTGGTGGGTGGGGGGATTTCAGCATGGGCCACTGTTTGTAAACCTTGGTTTGGAGTTTGTTATTGAGGGTTTATAGAGAGTGACATGTTTATTTATACTTATTGTGTGTGCATTATACCATGCTGAAGATGTTTATCTGGTGCCTCTGGTCGGTGCAGGGTTATGAAAGCTGCTTTTCTTGACGGTTGCACATACCAAACATTCTGCAGCAGTGGAGCAAAATCAAGAAACACTTTTCTCCTCCAGTTTCAAGCTGCACTGGGACACAACTTAGAAAGAAATCCACTGAACCATTTAGAACTTATTCTGTTGCTTCGGCACTGTAATTTAACACTTCAGTTCATTTTGGAGTCTGATTAAAATGGGCTTGTTAGTTAAAAGGTGCACGGTCCATATATTTTTCTTCTGTTTTAATCGCTGAACTAAAAAAAAAAAAAAAAAAAAAAAAAAAAAAAAAAAACTGATGCAACTTTCTGTAATTGGGCCATGTGGTTTATATTAGTAGATTTGTGAGTTTCCCTGTGGTGGAATATCTGCATTTATCGACGCTGCAGCTGTGAAGGGTGAAGATGCAATGTCAGGATTTTCTCACTGGAGGGAGCTATAGTCACATTTTCACCGTGCAACTCACATCCATGCATGATGCATGGGCCATATACAACTTTGGGTCCAGCTCGGAAAAACACACAACAACATATACACTGTCCACCTCACTTTAATCCAGAAACACCCCCTGCAAAACCCTCCTAACTATATCTTAAAAATGCACATTGGTGAAACTCCTTTGATAATGAATAATTAAAGGAGGAAACACAAGAACCATTTAAGATGAATTACCCTTTCAAATTTTAATGCCTCAGAAATTTTTCACAAATTAACCAAATATATGTATTTGAAATGAAATTAGCATCTGGCGAATGTTCGACAAATGATGTATCACAATTAGCAAATCTTCCAGCCACTGAGGCAAAAACTAACCGCCTGCTACTCTACCAGTAACCATCTTTTCATGTGCAGAAAGAAATATGTACAAAAAATTAACTGTGTTGCTTCCAGTTTTATCAGTAATAAAATGGGAAATGTCTCTGCAGAATTGATCTTATCGGCGACTTTGAAAACAAAAACATATATATAAAATACCCCTCCCCTGCTTTGACCGCCCCTCCCTGCCTAATCTGCAGATCTGCTGCAAACTGTCTAAAGGATTTATCAATTTCATCATTCCCTGCAAGTGCACGCTGTCAGTGGCTTGTGTGACAGAGTGTGACCATGCTGACTCTGAAGCACATAATCATTGACATTGAGGAAAAAATAGAAAATGTGAAATTCAGAGGCCTAAAACAACAACTGTCGTGTCCAAGTCCACCAGCAACAGAAACTGTGTCTCCAGAGGTCTTTCATGTCATGGCTTCAGCTCTCTGGCTTCCCCATTTTGTCCATATGCATGTCGTGATTCCTGGTGTTTGACCTCTGACCCCTGCGGTTTATCTGACGGAGGAAGAGCAGGAAAAGGGCAGAGGCGATGAGAGCTGCCCCTGCCATAATGAAACCCATGCCGTAATCACTCATCTTGTCAATGAAGTATCCTAAAATGAAAAGAACGAAGAAAGTGTGAGTGCTTTGCAGTTTTGACATGGTCACATCCATGCCAGCTAAAACACACCAATATCACAATTACATTATCATTTTGGCTTCATTTAGCAACAGATTGTTATAAATGAGGCAAAAGACGGAGGCAGCGATAGGGAGAGAAGGATTGCAGAAAGATTAATTTCATCCTAAGGCAGTAATGCCAGTGCTTTCCTCCCGTGACGGAAACATAATTAGAACGCTTTGATGCATCCTCAACATTCGTCAACTCTCTGCTCTTCAAAGTGCTGAAAGTACCAAACGGTACAGTAAATAAGTTAGAAATAGCCTCTGTGTCAGAGGGACCATGTTGAGCTATAAATAGGACACCAGAGGCTACATTTGTATTGACTTGTCTTCAATTAGCACATAACATGATTTGAGGTCAGCATCAGCCTTTGGTCTTATCTTAAATTCAACATTTACACTTTAATCACGCTCTAATCTAAATTAGATAGGTTTCAAGAACTTGTTAAGCAGATATACACTGGAAAAAATGTTGAATTGAGGTTCAAAGGCAGGGAGTGGCAAGTGTTTGTTTATGTCTAAGATTTCCATGATATATCAGGCCAGAGACACTGGACCACTGATCATATACAGCCCTAAAATCCAAGTCCTTTGACACACACATTGTGCAGAGCAAAGCCTAGCAGCTTGTCCACTTTGAAAAGTTTTATTCCATGTTTTTTTTCTTTGCTACACTGACTGCCATCTTGTAAATCCATAAATACCATCAAATGAATCCAAACAACAACATAAGGTCAATGTGTTTTTCCCCACTGTTGGAGACACAGTTTCCCCGGCTGATTTACTGCTGGCTGTGCTCATAGGCAGGATATCTTATGCCCGGGTTGGCTGGCTGTGCCTGCATGGGTGCCAAAGTAAAGTTGGGTGTTTCTCAGGCTGTATTTACTTCCTTTGTTTGGAGCGGTGTGTGTGAAAACAGGTCATAGCTTCAATAATCAGGTTCAAATGCTTGTTGGTTTGTCGGGCTGTGGGTGGTGAATCTGCAGCTTGTGTTGATTTGCATTGAGAAAACACAGGCAAACAAATGTTTCCCCCCTCTACTTTGCATCAGTACCAGATGCAACTGCCATTTCACTCTAATGGCTGGCTAATTTTATTTTTCACAAAAGGCTAAATTACTGAAGATAAGTGCAAACAGATTGCCCAAGTAGCTGGCACGTTTGAGACACTGTCCAGCCACTGCCAAAACTTATCCATTTACTCAAACATTTATTTAAATGTGTTATGCAGGATCAGTGGGATACAAAATATCACACCTACAAATATCACACTTCAGAATCATTATCCTCAATTAATTTCCCAAGTAATCCTAAGGTGAAAATGGGAAAACTGTGTGTAAAAAGCAAACAACACGTATTTTTACACTATAATAGTAAGATGTGTGTTATACAAAACACCATATCAGAAAGGTGTCTATAATATTTTGCATTTTTATGCATCCTAGGATGACTTAAAGCTGTTAAAATGAATGTTTTAAAGTTAACAATGTGTATGAGAAAGCAGTCACTTGTGATGGTGAACCCATGGAGAAATATCATATAACTCTGCAGATTCCCTCAGCTCTAAAGCAATTTATCCTCTTCCAGCTTATTGCTATTCTTATGCATTTTCAGTAACAGCAGGCAGGCTGCTGTTTTCAGGGTAAGAAGCTCTTACAGACCCACCGTACACCACCGGCCCAGCACAGCAGAGTTAGTGAGTGTATACTGAACATAGTGAAGCATTTAGCAGATAAGGAGGCAAGTTTTCTCAGGAGTTGATGTGGAGTACAATGGGGTGAAACCTGCTCTTACTTTTGTCAGGTTTACTTGGTTGACGCAATAATCTGCTTAGACGTGCAAATGTGTGGAAACTGCACAAAAACAGTTGCAACTTAAAAGAGGACTTAGAAAAAAAAATGTATTTGGTATTCACATGACTTTTTCTTCTCTGTGGTTTGCTACCACAATTATTTCATCATAGTGTGTGAGTTTGGACAAATGTCTCAAGTGAAGTGCATAAAATTCAGTTGAGAAGAAACTCCATTTAGAAAAAAGAAAAAAAAAAAATCTTTGGGCATTCGGCCATGAAATTAACACAACCATAACGCATCCGGATATTATAATCTTTGCATAGCTGCACTTTGAATATCAAACTCCCCATATCCTGTGGGATGGACCATTGACAAAATCCATGATTAATTGAGGGGTGGTGCTGCATGTCAGGAAGGTATAAAAATCTCATTTTCATTGAATAGGCTCACTGGGCTGGGCCTACAATGCAGAACGACGTATAAGCACATTCATTGTGTGATTTAATGTGATGGAAGAATAGGACAAGAAGACTGGCAGACTCTGTAACCTGGAGTTAATGATTTGATTTTTTTCTGACACTCTGCTAACAGAAATGTTAGCACACAATAAATTAAATACTCTTCCTTCTCTACTCTCTGCAGCCTTCTTGTTTATTTCTCACTGTCGCAGTCGGTTAGTTTGGTGGAGTAGATCATAGGGAATATTACAGCAACTACTCAAATGTGAAATCCATTTCTTTTTGATATTCACAGCTAGTACATTACGTACTTGCAGTTGACTATCAAAGTATCATTCTCACTCACCAGCAATGGGTGGTCCGAGCAGGCCTCCGCTGCTGCGTATTAGCATGAAAAAGCCCAGTGCACTTCCGAGCCTGTGGACACCAACGACCTCAGCCAGCACGGTGATGTGGATGGAGACCACTGCACCGAACACCAGGCCATAAGCTGTGCTGACAGCAGCCAGCTCCGAGAATGAGGAGGCCAGTGGGCAGAGGAGCAGTACGGTACCCAGCAGAATCACTGTAGCTGTCAGCTGTTGCACCTGGTGGGAACAGAGAGGAAACAGACTGTGCGTCATCTGTTGCAATGATGTTGTATTGACACTTCTTTTTTTTTAAATTGGACATACCATCTCCACCAGTCTCAGGTTTGCCACCCAGCCAAAGAACAGTCTTCCAAACAAGTCCAGCACAGCAGAGATAGACATGAGGGCAGCCGCCTGGTACTCCTCGATCCCTTTACTGCGAGCATAAGGAACCAAGAACAAAGCTGGAGCAAAGAAACCCAGAGCAGCAAAGACCCCAAACATTGAGTAGACCATGAACTGTACATTAGTGATGAGGGTAAAATCAACATAGCGTAGGATTTTGGTCCCTAATTCAGCCCCCTTAGTCCTGCGCTCTGAGCCTTTGGGTGAACTAAGCTTCCCTTCAGTGTCTTGAAGACATTCCTCCATTGTCCCCTGATCAGACCCCTCTGATATTTTCCGCTGCTCTGTCTCTTGGCGGTTTGCTTTGCTCTGATCTGAGTCCTCCTGTGTGAGCAGTTCCAGCGATAAACCTTCCTCTTCTGCTCTGACCTCCCTGACACGGGTCACATCTCTGGTGGCTTCCAGGGGTCTCAGCAGCATCCCGCACACACACAAGTTAAGCTGCAGTCCTCCCAGGATCACCAAAGCACCCCTCCAAGAGTAATTGTCAATCAATAGCTGGAACAGTGGTGTGAGGACAAAAGTAAAAATGCACTCTCCAGCGCTGGCCATGGCGTTGGCTACTGGGCGTCTCTTTTCAAAGTATAAGCCCAGCATGGTCACTGTAGGGGTCCAGATTAATGCATAGCCCAAACCTGCAACAAATAACAGTTTAACAGTAACATTGTATTGATTAATTTGCACGTCTGCAGCTAACCACTCACCATTTAGGAACCCCACTGTTAGGTAGAGCTCAGTCAGGTTACGAGCGAAAGCCCCAATCACGACTCCGAAGCTGCAAATGAGTCCACCTGTTATCACTACAGAGCGATGGCTGAAGCGAGCACTCAGAGCAGACGCTACAGGAGCTGCAGAGGGACACACAGGCCATGCACATTTATTACTATTCAGCACAAAGTAGGGTAAATCTACGCAGGGTAACAGAATTACTGTAAATAAACCCTGTCACAGCAATTTAGAAGACCTGACTTTTTTAACATGTGTAAATGAAGAAGTTTTCTTCAAATATAATCATCCTTGATCGATACTCAGTCAGTGAACATGGACAATTTGTTAAATCACCAGATTTAAGAGGTTTAAGCGTTTTAAGGTTTAAGATCTTTAATCCTAGTGTCACTGTCTGAGTAGGCTTACATTTGCAGCAGATAATAAGATTTTACCTGAAGCATCAGAGCACTGGAGATCAAAAATCAATCATATGGTGTTTTTCTAATGGCTTGTGTTATTAAGGAGGGACAGTTCATTCAACACAACAGATGCTTTTTTCACATAGAGTAGAATGTAAGGCAGAGCCACCTGGTGGTCAGAATCTGAAGGATTTGACATAAAGTGAAGGGATTTCTACTAATTCATAAACTTGATTAAATAGAAGAGTTTATAATTACCTAAAATGTGAATGGTAGCAATTGCTATAGAGGTGATCCATGATGTTTCTGTTGCTGTGGCTTCAAAGTATTTGGTTATCTCAACGTAGAACACACCAAAGGCCTTAATGACCCCAAAGGTCAGACCAAAGACTACAAAGCCAGAGAGTGAGATGAACCAGGCATAGCCACCATCGGGCGCTGCTGCTGCTGTTGGTGCCACAGCTGGCCCCGACTTCCGAGCCTGCGCTGGAGAGTCCATGTCAATTTGCTGTGCTTGTCCTGGGAGAAACATACAAATGATATTTTGGGTTATTTCAAGCTTCTTTTTTTTTTTTTTTACAGTACAGTCTTTGAAAGCAGGAGAAATAGATTCCTAGAGTCAGAAATTATCAGTGCTGATTAAAAATCTTAGGTATAAAGCCCCTGTTTTTTCTGTTTTAACTATTTTCTTGCTTTCTTTACTCATAGGATCAAAGTTCCTTTACACCAACAGTAACATGTATATCTCAGTTCATAGTTGTAGTATTAACTCATAAAAACATGTACATTATGAAGCTCTCATCTGGGCTACAAACTTGAAATACTCGTAAGAGAATTTTCAGGTTAATGATTTGTGACAGAAGGCCGTTCCTGGAGACTCCAATGATAACACCTGTCTAGAGAAAGAAATATAAAGTAACAATTTGTCATAGTGATCTATTTGTCATGTATTTGGACCACACAGTCAGCAGATTAAATTTACCAAGCATGACAGGATTTAGCTCAATTCCTTTTTCAGTTGATGAAAAATACATAATGCACACGATAATAATGGAGCTTCATAGGTAGCATGACGACGTGTTTACAAAGGATTTTCAGGCATTTTAATTATGGAGATTATCAACCTTCTGTGTGATTGGACTGAAAAAGTCTAGACCTAAATCTGAATTGTGACCCCAATAGCTTGCAATGCAAGTCAGGGAGAATGGCATCTAAATACTACACACACATTGTATTATATGTCAAATCATATTAATCCCATACCTGTTGTGATCAAATTGAAGTCATCATGCCTCTCCTGGTCAGTCACGCTTGCATGTGGCTTTGTCACTCCTTCCTGCTGTCACTGGCAGCAGTTGTGGTGTCACACATGACAAAAGCAACATGTAAAAAATGGACTGAAGGAAAGTACATACAGGTGAAAGGGTACAAGGGTGAAACATGGCCAATAAGTGACAGAGACAGCATGTTGAGTAAAATATCATCGTGCCTTGTTATGTCAAACCCCATGGTAAAGATATGTGCAACATGTGCACATAAGAACAGACCTTTGTAACCCATTTTCCCTGGATTCATCAGAGTTGTTGACAGGAAACCCTTTTGTGCATATGTGCAGTCTGGCCCGCCTCCTTTGCTTTCCTTGAAGCTCACTAAGAGATATCAGCAAGCCTGAACGGACCTTTTCAGAAAGCATTTGCCAAATGGCCTTCTCATCTTTCACAATATAAATGTAAGAATTGCCCTCAGAATTGACCACTCTTCTCAAGCCTGAAGAGCCTGATATTTTGATTGGTTTCAATTGATGATAATCAAATTTACAGCAGTACTTGAAACCACTTTTTGGATCCATGGAAACAGACCAGACAAGGTGAACACAACCACAGGTTCTTATGACCCACGCATTTAGTTGTTAGGTGACATCTAGTGACCATAGCAATTATGACATGAGCAAAGGGAAACAGTGCCGAAGTATAAAGAGTGACGAAGTCTGCATTAAGCAGAGAATGGGTCAACGTAATATGGTAGTTAGCCTAGCATGCCGAAACTCATAGCTTACTAAAGACAAACAGTTTAATCCAGTCCTGATTTTGATGTTTTTAGGAAAACTAGCAAAAAACGTGTTCCCCTAACCTTAAAGAGTTTGATACAGTTTTATAGTTAGCTCACACAATTCTTGGTCTTATGCAGTTGTGCAGCATCAGGGCCATGTGCATATCATTTAATGTCAGAGTCATTTGTATTCAGTCTGTAGTCCCGCCATAAACTGACATCTTTTGTGAAAATGAAAAAAATAATATCAAGCAATAATAACTGGCACACGATAAACACCCACACAGGGAGATCAAGCTGCAGACTCTGACAACCGAGACAATGTTCGGCATGGGGCAAGTCAACACAGTGGGGATGCCTGGCAAGTCCTTTCAGAAGTGATAAGCTTTCACATGCTCATGTCTCTCCTGCTGCCTCGTAGACAGCTAACGTGAATCCTCTGATGAGGGATATGTCAAAATGTGCTGCAAAACCAAAGTGAAGGCAACAAGATACTCGGGGTGCAGGCATCCCCTGGGCAAAGTTTCTTTAAACGGACAAGGCCTTGATAGGATGCCGGTCGATTATTCATCGAAACACGAATAACTAGCATTCACAAAAATATGCAAAGACTTAACCATTATTTTTTAATGCTCTAATCACAAGACCACTCTAAAGTTTGCTCATTTCAGTTTCATTTTCAATTCTAAATTCATAAAATTAAAATTCAACAAGGACAAACTGAAACAACATCCATCCGCCCATCACTGTGTAACACTGACTTGCTCATTAACAAACAAGAAAAGAAGGAGATTATCTGAAATGTGACCATATGTGAAAAGCCTTTTTTACAGTCAGATGGCTTCATTATCCCACAAACAGCTTAGACAAATGCTGCATAAATTAGCATTAACTGCCTGTTTGTGGTACAGCCTGCCAATAAACTTTTCCGAACTATTAATTTAGCTAATGAATGACCTGTTTTATGAGCTTTACATTTCACAAAAGAGGCACAGTACCAAGGTTTGTGGTATGCCAGATCATTACTGGGGACAAGCACCTTTTAGAAAGCCAAGTGCGAAGTGTTTTGGCAAAGTTTTATGGGCATCTGAGTCAGCACAGTCTGTAGTCTTGTTTTAATGGGGCAACAAATTATTATTTATGTCCTATTGATCTCATTAGATCCTCTAGAACTGTCAGCACAACACTAAACCCTTTAAATCACAGCATTGAGGTGACTCCTAGGCCCAAATTTGCACACAAATGTTCCAGTTGCATTCCCCTAAATCTTATGGTAAAACCTCACTGTCTTGGTTTGGGAGATTTTGAACTTTTACAGCTCTGGATTGTGCTGAAGGTCACTGTGTCGCAGTGCTGCTCGAGTGTAGAGAGACAGAGACAGAGAGAGAGAGGGAGGAGGGAGAAGTCAGAATCAGTCTTTGTTTTTTTTTCTCTGCATCTGCCCGTCATCCCGATCATAATTTAGATGGAATATATTTCCAGGATGTGTTACATAATATCATGAAGAGATTTATCTCAGCCTTTTTTTCTCCAAAGGATCTACTGTATTTTTTTTTTCATGGAAAAGCCTTGCTTTTGGTGCACAGAACATTGAATTATACATCCCCAATGGCTGTTCTAAAAACAATAAAAGATTTATAGGCAAGGGTGATGAATTATAAATCTATGGTGGGGATGACTGGTAAGGGTAGAGCAGTGGTATAGATGGAGAGGAACACCTTCTGAATAATGAATACGAGCTGGTGAGGCCTGACACGGTGGGCACAAAGGGGAGAGTTATTAGCTGTGCTTCCAGGGGAAGGTGGACTTCTCTCATGTCTGTGTGTTTGTCTTCTTCAGGTTTCATTTTGGCCAAGCTTCATGCCTGAGTTGTTGCTGTGGCCCGGGCTGTGCAGACTGTCTTGAAACGACAACAAATAAGTGTAAAGATATAACGTCACACTTTCTGTGATGCACAGTCTCAGATGATACATACATACATACATACATACATATGAAGGCTGCTCATAGTAACCCTACTGCATGTGAGAAAAAATAACTGAGACAGTGCTGTTCTCAACTAAGGCCCTTAAATTTTTAATAAGGTTCATGTTACACAACCAAAGGGGCAGTGGTGCCTTCATTCTAGTATTTTTCTAGGATTTATGCAATCTGTGATAACAAAACAACAATTTCTGTGAATTCCAGTATCCTAATTTTGGGGAAACTTTGCTGAGTAAATCTTTGTTGTTGTTTATTTCTTGTTGTTTGAATTTCAAAGAGTTCAGCGTGTTCATGATGCAATTACTGTGAAATTCAGCTTAACTCTTTTGTGAGCCAGATTTTTCTGTTGACCTCTGCGTGCAAGGACCTGGTTATTTGTTGTCCTATATGTTGCTTGCTTGTAGCCACTACTAGCTACTTTCATACAGATGTATTATGACTTTGGAGACACCCTATCTTTTCTACCATTAGCAGTTTTCACTTAGCCAGTGAAAGTCATGGTTCCCAGGAGATGAATCCCACCTCCAGTTTTAAAGTTTCAAATTTGCATGGAATACCTCAACAGCTATGGGAAAGCAAATATATATGAAATTGTTAAATATAAGGTATACCTCAAAGATCAAATGGTATTGGCAAGTCTCGCTAACATACTAAATTGTAATGTTTACCATATAGTAATCATCCTTACTAATAAACCTCCCTGCTAAATGACACATTGCATGACAAATATATTTAAATTCCTAAAAGGTTTACATTTTGAGTTACAACTTCTGAATTCAGATTAGTAAAAGTAAAGTCAACCAGTTATAATATGTATGTGTGTTCATGTTTGACTTTTTGAGAGGTTTTCAACTTTACAACAGAAGCAGAGTAGATTATTGGGTAAAACTACTTTAGTGCAAACTGTGATGAGCAAGTTCTTTTTCCAAATTTTTGCAGATATAAAGTCATTGTGAATATACCAGCATGCCAACATTAGAAAGACAACCTCCCAGAGCTGCTAGCATACCAGGTGACTGACTGGCATTGAGGGTCAAATAGGAGTTCAAAATAGTGGACAAAGCCCTTTGTGTCCATATAATGAAAAGCTTTGTGGATGTAACCAGCGCAAAGTAACAGCAGTGTTACACAACAACATAACTTCTTTGAATTTTAGATGTGTCCAACAGCCACTCACACATTCACTTCACTACAATAATTTCCATAAAAGCTAGCAAGCCTGTAGGGATATATGTGTGATGCAATCAGACACTTGGTTGTGTGATGAGTCAAGGTCATTCTAAAAGAACAATGAGGAGGTAATCATACAGGGAGGGATTCAGCTGGCATCAACTAACCAGCCCACAGTCTGGACCTCGCTCCTGCTCTCTGATTAGTGGCAGAACCCAAAGTCTGGCAAATCAATGTTTATTACAGCCCATCTGTCTGCATTTGTCTGTGATAAAAAAAACAAGTCCAACCTCAGATCTTATCTCTTCAGATTCTTGCTGGAAACTTGCCATACACACACACACACACACACACACACACACCTCATGAAGGATTCAACTCATTGTGGTTTAAGTCATTTGGTGCTTTTGTTTCTCCCATCAGGTTGCAAATGGGTGTAAATGTGTAAATGGCATGACTCTCTTTGGAGACAGTATGAAATGTAACTCTGAAGCTGTAATATACATTCATTTAATACATATTCATAACTACCTTACTGAGCTCAATTGGTCTCTGGTGATTTAATTAGGAGAAGTGTGAAGTTGTAACTGCACAGCTGGTTCCTGGGCAGAGGGAAATTTCTCTGAGCTGATTTTCAGGCCGGTCAGGTTCGGTTAAAGTGGCCCTCGGCGCCTTCCCTACTCTGTCTTCTCCGAAAAAACGGCTTAGTCAATGATCATTGAGGATTCAGCCCTGTTTAAAAACCAAATCATGTACCCACACTGCTTCACACCAACCCTCATACACACACAAACTGCAGCACACACTGCACATTCGTATAGCTTCCAGATATCCTTTTCATCTATCTCCACACTTTTCTCAGCCTTTTTTTGTTTTAAGCTGAGTGTGAATTATTCTGGTGAATGAAGGGGAGAGGAGAGCAGAGTGGAGAGGAATTGGCTTCCCCCAGAGACTGGCTGACTTGTCTGGTCAAAAATTCTGCAGACACATCATCCAAACTCAGCCAAAGATTGGGACAAGTAAACAGAGTTGATCTTTGGATGTGGATAACCATTAATCCATGGATCAACTCACACTTCACCCAAGGGAATGAGGGAACAGGTGTGTTGCTAATGCCTCATCATCTTTCCCCCTTTGTGGAAGTGATACAAAGACACGTCCTTTATTTAACACATCTTTATTTTTCTCTCCCAAATTGGAAATTTGAACCTCTTGGAGTATTTTAAATTCTCCATCTCATCATCTAAACGATTTTTAATTTCTGGGTGAAGGACTTTGTGACTTTATTCTCATAAAGAGTGGTGTCACGATCTGTTTCAAACTATGTTAAGATGAGCTTAAGTGCAGCCTCTCCTTGGATGACTCTGTCCTTTCCAGCTCTGCATGCTATCTCCTGACCCCCACCTCTGTTTCAGTGTATCAGCCTTTGCTCACATCTCTGTGGCACACTCCCAGAAAGCACAGGTGTGTGTGGGCTTACCCAGATGGCAGCGTTGTTGATGCTGAGGGGAAGCAGCCAGCTAGCCAACTGGACACGGGTCATCCACCGGCCATGCAGAACCTTTTATAACACGACAAATTCAATTCGTTAATGTTTCCACAATTGTGTGGGCTGCTGAAAAAAATCTTTGCTGGTAAAGATAAGAAAGAAATACATCTTTAAAATCTGAGATCATTTTTCACAAGTATTTACCATTGAATTCCTTTCAAAGCATTTAAAAGCAATGCCTAACCAGTAGAGATTGTTTTTTATTGCTCAATTATCTGCATGAGCAATAATTACAGTCATCTACAGCTGCTGATACTGCTGAACGGCTGGTGCCATTGTTACACACTGACAGACATAGTATTGGCTCCAGATCAATGGCTGCCAAATTGAGACATATCCCTGTTTCCACAACACCACAGCAAAGAGGAGAAGCAGTAGTGAAACCATCCCAGCTTCTTTATACCCAAGAGCATTCATTTAAAAACACAAAAGGATTTAAGACACGTTTACAGATCCCCGTGCAGAGTAAAACAGATACAGTATGCACAGCTCAAACACAAGATGAATATGTAAATGGTTCATCTCACCTGTTGATGCCGAGCTCTGGTCTCCAGGTGAAAGGTGTGTCGAGTCACAAGGTTGTTTCCAGGAAATGCAAAGATGTTTACATGTAGGTGAAAGGCGGAGGAGCTGTGACTTAATGAGCAGGATCAGCTGCTGTTGGAGTGATTTTTTTTTTGTGTGTGTGTGTGTGTGTGTGTCATGCTGTGTCTGTTTAAAAATGAGGATTTCATAAGGGAATAGCTCCCCTAAGCTTTTGGAAGCACCCCCCACCTCCTTACCTGAAATGTTAGACAAGGAATATGTTGGAAAATGATCTGGTATAAATAGATGTTTAGGCCTCAGTTTCACCATTTTGAAAAAGAAAAAAAAAAAACACTGATGAAGGGTAAATATTTCGGATAAATGAGCCTTGTGTACTGCTGCAGTTTCAGTCCTGTGGGCGTTTTCACACCATTACATTTCACCTCCCCTCTATCATTTACTCAGTGTAATTTGCATCTCCCTTGTTTCTAACTGTGTTATTTCTCCCACAGAGCTGCTCTTTGGGTAGTCAACTCTGTGCAAGTACAACTCCAGAATATTGATTCACTGTGCATTCATTTTGGCCTTCATGGCAGCTCAAGAACCAGCTACGAAGGCTAAAGAATTAGCCTTGAGTCAGGTTATGATCTGTGTCCATCTCTTATGGTGTTTTAAGAGAGGCAGCTCATTAGAGTGAAGTTGACACCACATAAAGGTCTAATTCTGAGTCCAAGCACATAGTTCACTCATAATGAAGCTGAATAATGTGCTCGGCTCAGATAAGAAGGCATGAAAAAAAGGACTCCTTATCTCTGCTCCCCCCCTTTCACTGTTTCATATTCTGTCTGTCCTCATTTTTGTCACCCACAAAAGGTGCACTGTTGTCCAGTAGTTTTACATTCATATCAAGCCTCCTCTCTTCCTCTGATTTCCCCCTCTGCGCTGCAACTTTCACACATCAGATCACAGTAAAACAACTTTCATTGACATACACATTTTATGTTACTCAGTCAATTGGTTGGAGTACCCCTACTGTGAGGCAGTGTTGGCAGATTCAATGATTTTCTTCACTTTTCTCTTTCATTCTTTTAAATTAGAGAAAAAGGGCACTCCAGGACTCCTTGAAGACTCCTTCAGCTGATTAAATCCTACATTTGCAGTCTGAGCTGTGTGCTCTCAATACAGTAGATGTTGGGATATAGCCTCTATAGGGGGCTCTGGAGTGATAGACTCTGTCTGTGTGATTTAATTGGATCCACATCTTATCAGGGACCTTGTGGTGTGCATCCAACTTGACACAAATAGCAGAGAGCAAACACGGACTGATCGTATCTTGTGTCAGAGAAGGAATTTTATAAAGAATTTTGACAACAGAGGGAAAATGGCTGAATGGTGGCATTTCCTAGTTCAACCTCCAACGTGGGACATAATCAGACAGAGAATATTAACAGCATTGTCTCACATTTTCATTTTTATGGTAAAATAGATGATGACCTTTCCAATTTGGTCTAACTTCTGATGATACTACCTTAGTATTCATCAGTTTTAAACATTTTCATCCTTTTTTTCCCCCAGGAGGGTCTCAGCAGAATGTATCCGACATGAGGACACACTGTCATCATAATCTAATCTAATTATAAAGGGGCCTACCTCAGCTGAGTCATTGTGAAAACATTTCCGCCTGATAAGTAAAAAAAAAAGGAGAATTTTTAAACTGCTCTTTATTCCAGGAGCACATGCACTTACAGTACAGTAAAGGGCCAAATGCAAGCGCTCCACTTCACCCCCCCCCCCCCTGCACACACACTTTTTTATCACTCTCCTTTATTAAACCTTTATCAGGCTTGAAGAACATAGAAGGTCAAGCACTGGCTTCACTATTGAAGTTACAGGACCACTTGCAAAACAGTCCTCAGCTCAGACGACCCTGCGGCACTTAACTGTAGCTGCTGAGTGGTCATCATCAGTTTATAAATATAGGATGAAAGTAAAGCTGGCTATGAATTTTAAATAGCCTTCCTCCCTTCCTTCCTTCCAGCTGCCTCTCATATCTGTCAGGGATTTTAGCTATTGGAGAGTGGTGGGTGTCCTCAGGAACAGTCAAAAATCAGACCTGGCTTCACCCAGGGTGACAAAACATAAGTTGTTACCACTCTCATGTCTGTATGGTTAATATTCAACCACCTAACAGTTGTTTATCTTAACTTAGCTGATGCTTTTGTTTTACAAACCATAAACTGTATATGACTTTGGCTGGTTCACGTGAAATGTGTGAGTGTCCCATTGTCACATTTATGTCCCCTCACTTCAGGTTCAGGTTCAACCAGTCCTGGTACCGGCTCCGGTTCTGGTGGTCCTGGTACTGGCTGCTAGCTCCAGCTAAGTGTTACCAACAGCTTTTGATGACAGAAGCTAAAACCTGCTTATAAACTTCTAAAAGTAGCTAGATGACATAATGCATTAATTAGCATAAGTCATTATGCTGTGTTTGTATTCTGCCTATAGTGTTCGACAGTTTTAGCTTGTTATCTATAAAGATGGGCTCATGTCCATACTTTTCAGTTTCTGTTGTCTGACAATAGAAAGTGTAAAATGGTGACTGAAGCACAGTATAGCAAGTGTGGTGATGCTGTCATTTTTACACATCTCTTTGTATAGAAGAATGAAACAGTTGTGGTACAGCATGTTAATTAGTGAGGTTTAGAGGTGGAGGAATCATATTTTGACCTTTCAACAGAGCCAGGGCATCTAACTGCATTGTGTTCTTGCAGTCTTTACACTAAGCTATGTTAAACTAAATGAAGCCTCTTAGCTACAGTGCTATATCTAAGGGTTTGACCTGACACAGCTGCATCAGTTCTCAGGGTAATTCTTGGCAAGAAAGTAAATGAACATATTTTCTAATTTATTGTCATGCTGTAATATAGTAGGTCTAACTTGTGACTAAATTTCCTGTGTAAGAACAATTTCTCTCAAACCCGCTGTTCTAACATTTCTAATTATTTTCTTTAATGCATCTGCTACACTAAGTGCCTATGCCTCTGACTCACCGCCTCCTCAGTCTTTCTGTAGCCCCAGGAATCCTCAAAATCGACTCATTAATAATAAAATCTTTTTTTTTTTTTTTAAAGTGAGCTCACAGAACTGAGTCACTGAGTTGCTCTCTTCGCCAAGTTGAATAATTTACCCTTCAGTCATGAATGAAACCAGAGAGGCATGGAGCATGAGAGTGAATGATAATTTCAGAATACCATCAAATTTTACTTTTCCTTTTTCCATTTCTAACAGGTATTTTTAATGTCGAAGTGATAAGAGCGCGGCAGAACACCAATGTTATAATGTTATAACCCTCAGCACCTGTAGCAGCAGGCAGAGATGCACCTTTGCAAGTTAAGTTTATTTGTGCAGCTTAATCACAGTTACAGTCTCACAGGGTTTCCTAACGCCCACGTTATGGGAACAATGAATGCATGCGATGGCCCCTCCAACCTTTAGACTGTCAATGAGAAAGAAGCACTCCCACTAAAACCTCGGTCTCCACCGTCAGTGTGTGGGAGAGAGCATTTGTCTCTGTGTATGTGAAGAGATAGAGGGAGGGGGAGAGAAGCCTTTGTAAACTTTTGATGGATTTGTTTACATGTTTTAGCTTCTGGAATAAATTAGATATGGCGAAAATGTATTATGTGCAGGGCTGTTGTGTGGTGGTGTTCGACTTGTGAATAATAGTTTGCTAACACTGTTTCAGATGAGCTCTTGTAAATTACTGCAGGTTGGGGAAAAGAGATAAAAGCTGCGAAGAAAGGAAGGGAAAGGTGCCCGAGAAGAAGGAAATAAGAAGAAAAGACAGAAAGTAAGAGAGAGAGAGAGAGAAGAACAGTGCTGATGCCACAAGGTTGGTGTGAACCTAAGAGCTGTGCAGTTTGTTTTGTGCCTGTCTGCAGGATTATCACATATGCCTGGACAGAAAACACAGCCCATTGAGATGCCAAGAAATAATAATTTTTACTTCACCTGCACATTTGTAGTTGTGTGTTTGTGTACGTGAAAGACAGTAAGGAGGACTCCCACAGAGAAACTATGAGTCTAGTCTGCATATGTGTGCACAACCTTAATAAATCTTCACTAAGTTAAACATCCTATTCTTATTTATAAGAGCAAAAACCATTACAGACTCCTTCTGGTGAGGGAAGCATCTACTGAGTGTTTTAACTGTTAATGACAGCGATGTAGCTTAATAGCCTCATGATATTGCCCCCATTTGTTCTGTGGGAGCTGAACAAGTGCCTTAAAAACACACACTCATCTCAATTTATTTCTAGTGGCTGTAGTTTGGTAATAGTCAATGAAAGAATTGGATGAGTCATTTATCAAGTGTAAACACAACGAGTACAGGTTCACAGGGAAACAACTGGATTTTCCAGTCACCCTTTGACTTATACTGTAATGTAATGAGCCAAAGGCTGTTTACATTTTGGTGGTTTGGATGCACAAGGTGTGTGAAGCATGTGTGTCCTTTCTATAGAGACAGGTATCATGATCCCCTGTGTGCCTTCCAGCTCTGCTCTGATTGGTTCAGGCCTGAGGACAGTTTGACTCTCAATCATGTTAATCACAATAAGTTCAGCGATTCATTTGTTTGAGTGCGTCTAAGGCCTGTTCTGCTTTGTGTTGGTGATTTGTCGGTGTCTAATGAAGACACCTGTTGATTGAATTATTGCTTAATTAAAATGTTGCCTCATTTCATTAGCTTGACTGTGTGCACTCTGTAGTTTGAATGGCACACATGATGAGGTGCTTGTAAAAAAAAAAACAATCAAAGCAGAGTTGTAATTAAAATATTTACTTATTTTTTTTCTTTACTTGAGTCCATTTTGCAGTTCGGTCACAACACTCTCATCACAAGCTCTTTCAAGCGATTTCACAGTGTGCTCTCTCACACCTCACAGTGATGAATCTGCACAGCCTCACTTTTTCAACACCTCTTGCAATTAATGTTCTGCAAAACTCTCACTGGATGTAGAAGTGAGAGAGCAGAGCAGAGAAGAGGGGGTGGGAGGCGGTCTCAAGCTCCACTCCTATGGGACAAACATGACAGTAGCATTGATTCTTGGAAAGAAGCAGAATAAGCACTTTCCCCTAGTGTCGTAATAATGCTTTAGTACTTCTGAAATTCCTGTAAAAGGGCAAATTTCACTGAACATTTAGAGTATTTATATTTCATATGTAAGCTTCCTGGCTTTGGCGTCATGTCAGTGCGCAGGCTTGTGAGTGGTATCAATCTTATTTGACTCTTCAAAGGGGATTTAACAAAACTGTTGCATGGAATTTAGCCATTATAAATCAAATGCCCTTCATAAAGTAAAATAAAAAGTCTTGCACAATGTAATTCTTCGTGCTATTTCAGACATGGGGTGGAGTTAAGCTCCTGTTACATCAACATAAGTGGTGTTTTGTGTGTGTGTGTGTGTGTGTGTGTGTGTGTGTGTGTAGCTTCGTGAGCCCCATCCAACCATCAGAACAGCCAAAAGCATATTTATGACCTGATGTGCATCTTTATTGCACACACGAGGATGAATTATCACCATTACTGTTTTAAGAATCATTATCACTCCTGTGCCATGTTATTTATAGGCTGCTTATGATATCAGTGTCTTTTAAACTTGAAGAGAATAAGGATAGATAATAACCAGAGAGTGTGTAATCCATCATATCTCATCATGTATAGTTGGATTTTCTCATTCAGGCTGGTGGGGCCATATGCTACTGCACCAATTACAAAGTTCAGTACCTATAAATCCCACTAGAGCCATGGCCAGTGAACTGGGATGCCATATGGGAAATGCATGCTACGCCAAAAGCGACAGCGGTGGGGAAAAAAAAAACCCAACAAAATCAAATTTAAAGACTTAAAGCAACTGAATGAAGTTGAGTTTCGGGCCGTAACCCCTTTGCCTGTAGGGTTTTTAATCCTAACTTTAATCTAGATTACATCCACATCTGGCATGTCCCTGCATGCTTCCACATCCCTCTTGGACCCCAGGGTGTGGCTGACCACTCTTGGCCCCACCCATTTTTAAGCCCACCCCAGGATTTGACAGCTGATGACAGAATTGGTTTAAATACCAGACCTGAAGACGAAGCATTATGCAGAGCTTCTTCGGTTGCAGTGCATTACAGAGATACCCATTTACAAAATGGCAGATTTGTAGAGTCGTGGCACCCTTCCAGGGTGGCATAATTGTGCACATGAAAACAAGGAGGTGATGTAAGAAGGGGATTGCTGCAGAATGGTTGTTCTCAGAATACTTATCTGTGTGTGTCTGGCTCAGACAGCTGTTTCTGTTTCTTCTTCTCTCAGCAATGTTCATCTGCAGGATTCTGATTGAGCATCCTGGCCAAGGAGATTAAACCAACAAACCCAGAACAAACCAAAAAACTACAGCCCAGAAAATGGATTTCTCTCAGATTACCAGGAGAGCTTTTATTTGGAGCATTGCAAAGTACATTTCATGGTTGTTAGCGCTCATTCTCTTTCAGTCATACACTATCAAACATGCTGTCTTTCTCTCCATCCTTTCATTTTCTCATCAGCTTATTAGAAAAAAAAACAACAGTTTGGAACATCTGCAGTTCGTTTGCCTGGAGTTCATAGTAGAGAACGATCACCTCTTTGAATCCAAACATACAAACATATATGAGAGAGAGATGGATGTACATGTTGTATGAGCCAAAGGTAACAGTAAGTTTATATTTCTTCTCAGAACATGGCTTTTCAAAAAATAAAGTAAAAGAGGAGCACGTCTTTGTCTCCTTGAAAACTAAAAGCTGCGATTGGACTTGTATTTATTTTCACAGTGGAAGGAAAAGCAACTTTGGATTGAATATTGCATGTTTATGGAAGCAGCCGGTAACTAATATTGCTGCAGTGGCTTTCTGGCCAGACAAACTGGACCGTCCGATTTAAAGGGTTTGAAGTCTTTCAGTTTCTGTGCAGTCAGCTGTGTGCTCCTTATTGTCAGACTGAGGAGCAAAGGAAATATTCTCCTTTTATGCTTCACAACCACATGGGGAGTGAGACCTTTGGAGCAACAGTCATTTGCAGTACTTTCACAGTACTTTTAAAGTTTGCAAGGTAGAGATTGAGGGACACGTATGCTCTTGGAAGTTTTGGACTGACTCCATCAGTTCGAGAACTGTTCAGAAGGCTGCTGCTGGAAGGCCATGATTACTATTTCCTGCAGCTTCACCGCCCTTCCCTAGCAGAGCCAGAGACTCCAGTGAGTGCACACTATCCTTGTCTAGACGTAATGCCAGTCCAGTTGGAGCTGAGTCCAAGCCTCCTCCTTCACTTCCCGCCTCCTGCAGCTCCCCAGAGGCAGCAGCAGCAGCGGCTGCAGCAGCACACTCCTCTTTGAACAATCGGTCATGCTCCATCTTAAGCTCTTGGTATGAGCGCGAGAACATGTGGAAGATGGAGGTAGCAGGGAAGGCCATGATGAGGATCCCACTGAGGATGCTGCTCAGCGCTACAACCTGTCCTGGAATGGACCGTGGCACCATGTCGCCGTAGCCGACGGTTGTCATGGAGATAATCGCCCACCAGTAGGAGGCAGGGATGCTGCTGAAGTCATGAGCACCAGTGAGCTCACTCTCAGCCAAGTGGACCAGTGGTGAGAAGAGGGTGACTGCCACGCAGAGAAAGAGCAGAAGGAGGCCGAACTCCCGGGTGCTGCGTCTGACTGTCAGCCCGAGGGTCTGCAGGCCGAGAGAGTGGCGAGCCAGCCGCATCACGTAGAGGATCCTCAGCGCCCGCAGGATCCGCAGTACCAGGCCCAGCTTGTCCAAGTAGCCCTTCCCACCTCCTGGCCTCTCATGCTCCAAGGCTGGGTCTTCCTCTTTCACCACCAGGGAGACGTAGTAAGGAAGGATCGCCATGGCGTCAATGATGTTGAGTGGCCCACGGAGGAAGTCCAGCTTGCTGCGGGCCTGGATGAACCGCAGGATGAACTCCAGGGAGAACCAGGCCACACACACTGTCTCTATGATGAACATGTTGTAACACTTGGAGGAACACTCACCCTGAGGTAAAGAGAAAAGAGAAAGGGAGGAGTTAGACAGAAAGCAAGACAGATGGGGAAGAGGGCATGAGATGATGGAAGACAAAAATCCTGAGGTCAGATAATCACCCTCTGTAATCATTCATAAATCATGAGTTACTGTCGCTCAGTATGCTAAAGCTACTGCAGCAGCACTGATAGATAATACCGTGACACAATCAATCAATTATTTCATTAAGGCAGGTTTCAAAGATTAATATGACACTCAGTGGGAGCGGTGACAGAAAGCAATCAGGCTCGCAATGCCCTCTAGCCACAGCATCAAGGAAGAGTAATGCAATAATAAAAAAAACCTCTATGTGACGATACAGAGGAGATTTTGGAGCAGTAAACTACTTCCTTCAAAGCTTTTGTCCCAGGGCGTCACAGTACTCACTCACTTTTCCCTCTCTCAAAAAATGAGTCTTTATTCCTCCTCCTCAGTCTTTCAAATCCCACTGCAGAACATTTAAATATAAGTAGTTAAGCTGCTACTAATTATTTTTTGATGTTTAAGAAAACTATCTAATTGCCTGCTTTTATAAAGCTAAGACACAGAATACATTTCCTTAAATAGTCCACGGAGGCTCCAGAAAAACTGAAGGTGTCCGATTCAGTTTGGAAATGAGTTAGACTAATAAGTTACGACTCAGTAGATGATTTCTAATTTCTAATATGTTGTTGGCATTTTGAAAGCTGCTGTATTTAGAAAAAAATACAAATATTTAATTCATTCATAATTAGGGATGTATTCGCCAAAGTCAACCGGTCTTTCACAGCATTTAGGGATGCACGAAAACGGTACCAATAATCATCAGCCCAATATTGGTCAATAATTATCGGCAAATAGACCACTTGCCACATGAGTTGATATGTTGATTTTTGAAGAGTCCTAACTGTTCTTGTTTTTGTTGTGATTACAGTGGTGATGCCAGTTATATTATTTGTTACAGTCAGAAGCAGAGCTATAATGTTAAATGTATCTCTACTTACAGCTTAGTCTGATGTGTCAGTATTGATTGATGGTGATCAGTGGTCTTTCCAGTCAAAGTCAAACAGTTGATATGACATTATTTGCCCTGACCATCTTATTTCTCTGGATTTTGTGGCTTTGCAATATCTCTCCACTTCCTCCTTTTCTCCCTCTGGAGAAGAGCTTTCAAAAGCCTCTGGAGGTCCTTGTCACTTGAAGATTAACATATCTCATCACTGGGCATTTTCTGAAACAAGTGATTTGGCTATTTTTCTTGTGAGGACTGCCACTTCAGGCTACACCCTGTCCTGCTGTCCTTCTGGATTTTTTTGGCTGCTGCCGCTGACAAAAGATCAGGAAGAGTGAAAAACAGACTCAAGGCTTCAAAAATGTCCCCTCGGCAACACAGAAACAGACAGAGCCTCTGTATTTCTGCCTCCTCGGGGTTTCCCACGCTGATCAAGGATGTTTTCACATCCTTTTATGGAGCGATTTGCTGTTTCTCTGTCTTGTGTGGAAGTGATGCTGTAACAGAAATGTGCTGAATATGAGACCACAGGACTTTCTATTCATTATTGAAGTGGGCATTATTTTTGTGTTCTCTCAGCCTTCACTTTCATTAGCATTTCACCCTTTTCTCCACTTTTCTCATTGTTCACACTCTACATTTATCTCTCTGCTTGCACTCTTGTCTCATCTATTTTCTTACCCTCCTCTCATCCTTCTTTTCTCTCACTGCCACCCTGTCCTTTCCCCTCCTGCCTCTGTCTCCACCTTCTCATCACTCATTCTGTTTTCTCCTCCATCTCCCTCTCTGGACTCCCTCCCTCTCATCCTTCATTCTCTGTTTTCCTCCCTCATGCTGCTCTCTTTCTGCTCCAACTCCTTTGTTCATTCAATGTTCCTCTAAGAGAAACACAACTCCTTCCACTGGGCCTCTATGCATCATGCATCCCTCACACACATGTCCCTCTCCTTTCCCTCTCATTTATCACTCGTGTCCTTTCTGCCTTCATCGCTGACTCTCATCGCAGTGTGACGCTTGACCTTTAACCTCATTCCTGCAGTGACATCTATCTGCACGATATCTGTTTTGACTTGAAGAGTTTCCCTCATGCATTCATGTGAAATGAATGAAAGTCATTTTTTGTTTCATTGCGACAAGACTGGTGGTAGTGATAGGAACAGGAGTGCTGGTCTGCCCCCGGCTGCATCCTCATTTCAAAGAAGCGGTCAACAACCTGTCGCAAACTAGCACGTACACCTGCCTTGCAATTTGACAACCAACTCTTTGTTTTCTGTGTGTGTGTGTGTTATGCTAGGAGCAGCTAATGACGCCTCGAGGCTCTAGTCTCAAGCAGAGGTGAAAAGAAGCCTTATGATGTCTGGTAACGTCATCTCTTTCTTCCTCCACTGCCCATCTCTTTTCTTTTTTTTTTCCATTTCATTTCCAAACATGTAGTCTTGGGGGGGGGGGGGTTACCTGTTTCTCAAGCAGAGGACGTTTATAAAATGAAAAGATTTGTTTGATAATTAAAATGCCTGAGAATTACCACTTAAATCTTTAACTTTGCGTTAATCTCTCCTCCTCCTTAATCCTCACGTTATTTCAGTCTGATGTCCAGGCCTGATTAGATTTTCTTTTAGCCGGCTGTCTGTCCTGTATCAATCTTTCAGACACTTTCTCTCCATGCACATCTCACGTGTTTTGTCTCTCATGTGGACTCTCTTACCCCCCACTGCTCTCTCTTGTGCTGACATTAGGCCCATCAGGGCTTTGTGACAGGGTTGTCACCCTGTGCATGATAGGCCATTTGTTACAGCTAGAAGCTTTCTACTTCTCCCTCTCTCTCTCTTTCAATCACATACGCACACACACACACACACACGATACCTCCCACAATACCCACTATCACCCTGACCTTATCTCCTCTGTACGACTCTCACTGGAACAAATGCCAGTGACAGCTCATTTCAACATAGACACTGCTTACCCCAGCAGCTGTCTCACACGGGGTTTCACATCATTGTCCGTATTAACACATCTCAATGTCAAATTAAGATAAACACTGCAGAGAGGATGCAAGTCATTGTATAAGGCATTTTAAGTGCAGGGACATTTGTAGTCACCACATGAGACACCACTGTATTTATAAAGCATTTCCTTTTTTTGTTTGTTAGCTGAGTTTTCAGAAAAAACACATGAAGTTGTAAGATGATCTCATAGAAAAGATAGTTGTCAGTTGGAATTACATAAAATTACACACACGTTGTAGTAGCCTAGTCTATATGATTTTACATAATTTGTCTGAAATGGCCTTACAAAGCTCACTGTAGTTGAATAGCTATATGAGTTAACTCATGTCCTACAGTTTGTGGAGTTTCTGATATGCGTTTACAAATGTGTAGCTGTGAGGCTAGTGAAGACACTAACCAACAGCCATGAGCTAATTGACTGTGTTAGCCTAAACTTGCATGGGATGAAAACACAGCAAATATGTTAAATTACAGTAACTATTTCTATTTTGTGTAATTAACGACCAGGCAAACCACAATGTGTTAACTGTTAGTTGTTGTGACTCTACTATTAGCATGTTCCTGGTTAGCTGGTGTGTAAGCAGAAAGCCTGACCGTGTGGCTGAAACCTGGTGGAACTGGTGCCCATCAACTTTAAGTTTAGTCTCACTCATCTTCCATGTAATCTACTCTACTATATTCTATAGCTAAGAGAGAAAAGACATGTGGGACAGAGAAAGTGGCTTCAGAAGGAAAATGTAAATATCCAATATTTCTGAAAAGAAAGACAAGAGGGGCAAATAATGCACCTTACAATATGTGCTGATGCAGATGCACACTCTAAAGGGTAGAACAACCCAGTATGTTTCATTGTAATTCTTACTGGGATTGATTGTCGACACATAGTTTGTTTAGAAATCATTATCATTCAAGCATGACTAGTGCTGGCTGGATCTTGCTGTCTGTGCCAGATCTGTCTGAGTTTTGCATTCCTGTAGACAGCCTTGTGTCTATCCTCAGACTGTGACCCATCAGTGCGCAGTGAGGCGGCTGCTGGAAACTTCAACGACAGCGAGGTCACTCAGGTTACAACATGTTTGAAGTGTAAATGTGTCCCTTTATTGTGGAACAAGAGAAAGCTTCTATAGCACTGAATTATGAATGTGTTTTTTCCTACTTGTGGTTTAGATAAAGCTCCACATTTCACTGTCTTCAGTTGGTAATAATGACTCCTCACATATGGAACCTGGGACATAGAGGCGTGTATGTGTATGCTTTTCTAACCACTGCATAATCATAAAAGAGAGCGCTGTGTAAAAGTGTGGTGATCATCCTTCGCAGTACTCCCTGGTGTTTGTTCCATCTCCAAATGTCATCCTATACCTTTTTCACAGTATGTCTTTAACTCTGCAGCTCACTCGTCATCTCTCTATATCTCTCCCCTGGTGCCCGTCTCCCAATCAGGTAAAACTAAAGAGCCACACATCATGGTTTTCTGCAGTCCCACTGGATTCAGAGGTTTGGAAAAGAAAGAGGAACAAAAGACAAAAGATTCAGCACATCAATCAACTTCACCTCACAGCAGACCTTGAGCATACATCACTGAACACTGCTCTATGGTGTAGTGCTGACCTTGTGCTCACTTTTAAAGCTTCTCCACAGAAGAAAAACTGCGAGGAGGCCACAGGGGATGGACAGCAAAGGGGACAGGAGACAGAAAGACAAGGAGAAAGAATGAGGGGGCGTGGCTGGATGCCACACCACAGACCTTAACCTGAAATATAGCACAACAAGCACTCTGTTCACCAGTCATGGGTTATTAAAGGGACTGTGTTATGTGACACCTCCATCTGTCATCAGGCTGTTCATCTGTAACCTAATAGCTTCATGTGCACACAAATGCACACAAGGTAAAGAATGTAGTGAGTTGTAGTCGCACCCGTTCATTTGTAAGAATCCTTGATATGTATTATGATAAAAGAGCCAAAACAGCCACTCAGCCCCCGAAGACTCACTGTCCACTAACTCTAATGACATTCCAGACGCCAAGCATCATAACACGGACGTGAGTGTGAAAGCAGAGCTGAGCAGTTTTATCTCCATATGAGGCAGCTGTGCAGGCTGCTGAGCGACCCATCACCGACAAAGACCAACAGCTTGTTCACGCACAAACACCCTAATGGAGAAAAATGAAAAAGAGAGCGAGTGTGTGGAGGACGGACAGCTAAGAAGAGAGGAGGGAAAAGAGAATGGATGAAACAAGAGTAGGTGGCTAACCGGTGTGGAAGAATAGAGGAGAGAGGTATTACAAGATCAGCTGATGAGGAAAAGATGAGGTGACATCTGAAGCATGGGACTGCCTTCATACCCCATAAGTCTCCATTCTCTGTCTGTCACACTGCTACACACACACACACACACACACACACAGTGAGTGAAACACATTAACAAGAAACAGGGCTGTTGTGGTCTTTGCTGCACAGGATTCAATAACTGATCATTGTGAAAACAAACAAACTCAAAAATAGTCTTGCAACAGATTTTATGCAAGGCCCCTCATACACACATTCAAACAAAGTACACACACTTAATTTGCAGTTCAAATGAAGCCTTTGGTTTTTGCTGTGGAAACATGTATGTATGTATGTATGTATATATATATTTTTTCATCTATTACAAGATGTTGAAATTGCCCATTGATGTGTTGCATCAACAAGCATATTGGAAAATGATGATGAGCCAAAGGAAAAGAGCACGAACACACATAAAAACATCTGCTGCACGGTGTGCTAGTCTACTGCTGGCTGTGTGTTGGAATGAAGAGGCTCGGTGCAAAGGGTGCGTTTGACTTCATTTATAACGGGGTGGAGCAGCAGTGCGAGGCAGTGTTTGATTTCATCGTAGCTCCGGGGAGAAAAGGATTGTGATGTGCTGCAGTGACCGGAGAGGGCAGCCTGCAGGGTTGGACACCTGCTGCTGAGTGTATACCTTGGAGAATAGAACTGCTGGTGTGTTTGTTTTGTGTTTGCATGTGTGTGTTTTGCCTTCCCCCCTCCCACCTCCGACTCTGCCCTTTTTGCTCTTTCCATAATGTTCCTGGTTTCCCTGGTCTGAGTCAGTCCACACCTGTCCAGCAGGTGTCCTCACTTTGTTTCACCAGCTCCCTCCATAGTTGCTTCCTGTCACAAATTAGTGAGCATGTGATGTATACAGACAGCTTTTTGCTGTACTGTACCTCAAATTGTATACTTATACTTGTATTTGTTTTCATTTCACCATCAGCCTTTAAAAAGCAAGCAGTATCAAGAGACATGTTGTATTCAATTTGGATTGGTATGTGGCCCAAGTCTAGTGCTGTACACTGTAATGGCCTGATAAGCTTGTCCCCATCCAAAGGTCCCAGAGAGTGTAAATGATGTGTCCTAAATTAACCACAGGTGTTTACCACTTTGATGGCTGACAGGTTTTATAACTGATCTTTTTTTTATGCACACACTGTTAATTTTAGTCTGGTGCATCTTATTTAGAAAACAAAGTGCATGTTCATCCCGGTGACCTTCAGTCTTTTGACAGACAGAACTTCCTGCATTATTCAGACATCTCAGAGGCGTACTGTACTGTACTGTTCTTTGTGCTTTTCTGCATTGCTGCAGAACTAAAAAAAAAAAGGCAGCTTGACATTTATGGCAACTTTTAGAAGATCATCACACAAGCATAAAGTCATATTTCAGAAACATTTACAAAATGGTGAGTGCAGTTTAAGTGAGGTCAATTTACAACTTTAAAATGTCAAAAACTTCCAAAGGTCGCTCCATCGTCTCCAGCTAACAGCCCTAAACCATCTCTGGAGTTAACATATTCAGATCTAACAAGCACCACTCCTCTGCATTGTGCTGTATTTGGCTGTGCTGTGCAGTCCTGTCCTGGCACAGACAGGATAAACATCTCATACTTTGCTGTTCTCTCCCATAATCCCACTTGGCAGCCATGCAACATATCAGACAGACAGAATACAGCTCATAACCTGATAGGCTGTAACAGGCATGGAATCTGCTCAACACTGATATGGTCAAAGACAGTACATGCATGCCCGCGGACACACACACACACACACAGGAGCAGCTTTTGCATGCTAATTTTTAGCAAAGGCTCTGAAGAGTCATGGTCAGTGCTTAACCAGAGTCAGGGAGCTGGTATATAATGTAGTTCAATCATACAAATATTTACACATCCTCTTGTGGCTTGAGGGTGTGTAAGAACGAGAAAGCCATTTTCTCTGCTATACGGCTGCAAATGGCAACTGACCTGAGCAGAATTTTAAATTTCCGACACACACACACACACACTCATACTTACACACTGATTTTCTGTAGTTCACCCAGAGTCGTCTATCTTACATTATCTCAGTTCTGATAAGGTTATCTACCACTTCTGTAAGTTCATTTCCTTCTGACTGTGTTCTGAGTCTGTATTTTTGTGAGGTTTACCACTGCTCTCTTCTTCTCTGCATCTATTTTATTTGTGCTTCTGCTCCCTCTGCCCTCTACTTTACTCTCCTTTGCTTCTTTGTGGCCTAACAAAGCTCTTATTTACTTTCTTTGACTCAAAATCTTTGTGACCAACTGCCAGCCTCGGGCTCACCCTGCTGAGCCAACAGAGTTTACAGACTCGGACACCTATTTATTCTCCCTTCATGTGCATTTAATGGAGGCTGAAATTATGAGGGGGGGGGGTCATAAAATGAGGCACATGAAGAATGCATTCTTAATTTTGTGTCCCTGTTGTTACACACTACACCGAGATGATTGATGACGGTGCTTTGTCTTTATGGCTCTGACAACGTACCGAGCTGACTCTGTGATTAGAAAGTGAGAGAGGACACACACACACACACTCGCAGTCATTGAAGTCATTGAAAGCCTTACTCTTACAATGTGTGTTTCCTCTCTCAGGTGAAGTGAATTATTTTTTATATTATACACTGAGGCAGCCTTCAATTGAATTATTCACATAATATAATTCTTTTGCACAGTTCAGGAGCTGCAGACTGACACACAAAATTATTCACAAGAAACAACTTTGATCTTTTCCAGATGATTCTGGACATGATACGAACACAACAAATGTTGTTTTCAGAGATCATGAAGAGATGATTTTTCTGACCACAACAAAGCTTGTTGCTGCAGCTGTCAGAGCTCGTCTTGTCACGATCACAGAATCAGACTAACTTTTGTAGTTCTCTTAATCACACGAGAACCTTTGCTTATCTATGCCATCATTGAAAAAATGGAGTGTATATACTGTGTATGGACATGTAGAGGAAGAGCAGGAGGAAGGCTTCATGGCTGGTTTAGTGTTTACACCGTCCTTTCTCTCTCTGTTCCCTTATCACCCAGTCCTTCATCTCAGCCTAGACTCCACTGTTTCCTCTGTCTCTTATGTAAAGTGTTACCTTATCTTCCCTTCTGACGTCACAAGACACATTATCTCCAGATGTCTCTGTCTCTTTTGTTTTGTTTTTTCCCCTCTGTAATCACTTACCCAGACAGGGTTCTGTGGTTCAATAAGATTATTGGCAGGTTCTCAGCTTGAGAACAAGTGGATAATCAACCAGAAAACGTGTGAAAACCCACAGTGTGAAGCTTAAGTCATGAAGTCTGCTACTCTGCTGTCTCTCTCTCCCTCTGTCTCGCTCTCTGTCACTTCCTCTGTCCCGGTCTCTCCAGATACTTGTGATTGATGCTCAGGGACGTAATTATTGAACAGCAAATCCCATTCCAATTTATGGCATTAAGGACATAAAACGGCCACTTCAATTACTCCCCAGGCCAGAATATGACTGAATTAGGAAAAGGAGAGCAAATCTGATGAGGCTGTCTGAAAATACTCCATCACCCGGCGAGAATATTAAAAGACATGAATCCAAGCGACTCTTCCTGAGAGTATACTTGGATGTATATGCAGTAAATGGGTGAAAATGAATGCAGAGGAAGTCGCTGCAAGGTTTACTCAGAGATATGTGCGAGGAAAGTCAGAGTCTTTGGTGAGTATTTGACATTTGGACAGCAACGAGATGTAAACTCAGGCTGGTTATCAATGTGTGCCGAGACCCTGCTGCTTTCCAGAGAGAGTTAAAAAATGCAAACGCCCTGTTCTTCCTAATCTAAACACTGCTAGCTATCCTGACAGAGATTTGACTCAGGGAGATTAACGAGGTCACTGCTGGGTTAGGACAGTGGTCACTGTGGAAATTTATCTCATGAACTCATGAATATGGAGGCCAGTGGAAATAGCCTGGAACTGCTGTGAGTTACAATGATGATGAAAGTTAAGAAACACACATGCATGCATATAATCAAGAGCCATAACCAGAGAGGGAACTGTTTAGGAGGTCGGGACTGATGTAATAAAAAGCAAGGTTATTATAGGAGCAGATAGTTGGCTGCATTCATGGAAGATATGCTGAGACATCTTTCACAATAATGTTTTTTTTTTTTTTAACATCATGTTAGTTTTCACAAGTTCCTTAAACTGGCCTTTCTGAACCAATGGTAGCAAGTGACATTTCATTAACCCTAACCCACGTTTCAGAGTTGTTATCTCACAATCTGTACCTAAGAACTGCTATTTCAGTTTCTTACGTGCTTCTTGCTATTTTCTTGTACCATACTTGACATTCAGGTTTCTTAATGGCACCTTCAAAGTGTGTGGTTGCTCACCTGATTCTCCAGCTAGGGACAGCAGCTGTCAGTGAATGCAACATCAGTGCTACAGTTAATTAGCTGAACAAATCTGAGCTGTAAGTGGAGATTCTCGAGGTCTGGAAATCTTCCACTTATGTAAAATTAACGCGCAAGCCAAGCAGCATGGTGGTTCACATAATGACCTTGGACATTTTAGCTCTCTGTCCTTCTTAATTTGACTCATTCACACTGGTTAAAATATGAACCTGTGTCCATTATGGTGAAAAACCAAGCTTTAACTTGAAACACCTGAGCCCCCAAAAAACAACCTCCACTGACAGTTCAACATCTCTGTCAGCTGGATCTAAACATCTGTCAGCATTCTGACGCTCTCTGATTTTAATATCCATCCTTATTGCATCTATCTGAACTTTTGAATTACATCAAGATGCCTTTATAGCTGTTCACAGACTGAAAGATTCATGGTAGCATAGTAGAGTTTTTACATAATGTCTATACAGTGGAATAATATACACTCACCACAGGAGATAGAGGAATGATGGAGCAGTGAGGGAGCTTGAAGCTGAGCCATAAAATAAAGGCCTGTCCCATGGCGTTGTGCTTATAGTGATATACTTTTGATAGAAGGGATCAGCTGAGGATACGCATAAACACGTTACATAGAGAGGAGGAGGGGAAATGAAGCAGCGTTTATCTCTTGATTTCTTTTCACCAGCATCTCGCTCTCATCCCTTTTTAATTCATGCTGTCTCTCTTTTAGACCTACCCTCTATTTGCCCTCTGCTTCCTCCATCCTCCACTTACTTTATCTCTCCTTACACACTCCTTACCCAAACAGAGGCGGGCAGCGAGGCAGGATGAATGATGAGTGGACGAGGGAATATTCGTTCCAATCCAGTGCAAGAGCAGAGCAGAGCAGAGACAGAGACAAACAGCAGGGCCCTGTGAATTAAAGATGACAGGAGCCTGCTGCTCGTGCCTGGGCAGGCTGGCCGGACCATGAAGACGGAGTTCAGTGGCCGAGCACGAGAGAATAGTGAAACTCCAGAGTGTGCAGTGCAGAAAAGATGAAGGCAGCAGATGGATTTGTTTACTTTTGGAGAGAAATGACACCCCCTTTCCAAGAATGAGCACAAAGAGAGGTTTTGCACTCCTCAACCTATAATGTCCTCACAAGGCAGTGAGATGTCAGACACAAGAGTATATACACAAATACAATGTTCCTACAGGGCAGCAAAAACGTGAGATGCAACCACACACACACCTAACACACCCTTACAACTTCTATGGCCCTCGCAAGGCAGTGAGATTTCAGATACAACAGACACACACACACACACACATACACATACACAAGCCTATAAAGTTTCACAAAACTAGGCTTTTCTGAAACACTCTTGCGAATCAATACAATCCACAAATCAATACAAAGTCAGTGTGTATGTGTGTGTGGTAGTTGAGAGTGGGGAGTGAGCTGGCTGCTTGAGGTGTATCCCATTGAGTTTCACTGTTTCTTTGTTTATATGAGAGAATTACAAACTGGAAAGCTCAATTTCCCGTTTTCATCAGAAGTGCAATGGTGATACTTTACATCAGGAAATACTATCTCGTTATATTCAGTAACACATGCACTGTGTTTCTGCTTCAGCTGCCCGTATATCTACTTCATAAAGAGTCTGGCTGTATATCTGATTCTTTTGTTGTTAACCTGCTTGTGCACAGAAAATAAATCTACAGTACACCAGCATCTGATTCACTGATGCTGTAAAAAGGTCCATATCAAAGGCACCACCCAGATCAGCAGGTTTACAAGCATCCACTGAATCAGAACCAGGGACTCGGTCCAATCCTGTACTCGAGCTCCTCCATCTGTGTTCCTATATGACTGTCACTGACTGGACACCTCCTGGCAGGGCACTCGAAATCCTCTCCTCCTCAGCCTTTTACGACTCATCAAGCATTCTGCAGCCAGCGCTCTCCTTCATCTCTCTAAATTCTCCAGCACCGCACCCTCCTCGACTCCATCCTTTGGCTGCATGTGACTGCTCATATCAAAATCAATACAGGAGGCTGCTGCTGATGATTTCACTGTTGAAAAGGTATGTGGAGTTTTCCTGCAGCATCCAGTCCCTCTGCACATACACACACGAAGGATCTATATACTGTACATACTAATACTTCCTTGAAGTTACCTTGAAGTAAGACGATCATCATCTTCCTGATGCAGGAATTAAAAGAAAAGGGAAAGTTGGTATATAAACTATGAAGATGGATAAAACCTTTGCCTGGAGGAAATAAGTGTGTGTGTGTGTGTGTGTGTGTGTGTGTAAATGTAACTTCATTTAAGTAGCCGAAGCTGTTCATAAATTGGCGGTGGATATGCTGCAGTGAATTTTCAGTTAGAGGGCAACAGAAGACTCAAGGAGTAAATGTGTGCAAAATTCAGGGAGAGCTGTATCGGTTACAGTGGATGACTTCATTACTATTGTATGTGCATGTGACCGTGTGAGAGTGTGTGTGTGTGTGTGTAGGCATGTGGCTGCCAGTGCACGCATGTGTGTGTTCTTGCATGTGCAAATTTGTGCAACTGCAGGTGTGTCTACATTTGTATGCGTGCATTGTGGGAGATGGAGTGAGCCCATTTCATTATTCCCCCAGTGTTTACAGACAGATACTGGACAGGCCTCAGTGAGCAGACTGGGCTTCATTATCCCACGCTGCTATGGGTAGACACAGATCACAGGACATGCACGGTCATCAAACACACACACGCACACGCAACAGTACCCTGCTGGGATATTTAAGAGGGAGTGACGACAGGGAGTTTTTATATTTGAGAATACTGAAGCCCGACTTTTTTTGCAGCCTTTCATTGTCTGCCTCAATTTGAAATGAATAAAACAAGAATCTTGCACATTTGTTTTTTTTTTTTTTTATCACTCATGACAACTCGCACCAGTGATCACATCCGACCTTAGTTTCCCAGAAACAAAGTTAGTGCTGGAGATAATGCCTAAATAACCATCCAGATTGGCATGTTAAGTGTTGCTTCATAATTACCATGTCTTTGAGTGGGGAAGGACTGTGTGCTCACTTACCCTGTCCTCCTCCTCTCTGAGGTCTGGCATGGTACTGATGCACAAGCTGACGACAGTCACGGCAACCATGATCACTGACAAGCAGGCGAAGATCTTCCCTGGTAAGCCAGACTGCGGATTCTCCACCATATCTCTCAGCCAGTTCATCACCTTACGGTACCTTGTTTCTTCCACAGGCACACGCTGCATGGCGTTTCTCTGCCTGCGCTCTTCCTCACGCCGCTCCTGCTCATGCACCTCCTCAATGCGCGTGTACATCTTCCTCTTGCAGCAGCGTTCCATGTACGCCATCTCCACGCCCCAGTAGGTCAGTTCATCATGCAGGGAGAGCACGCACATTTCCCGCAGGAGGCGCAGTTTTCCTGCAGCGAGGAAGTTGAGAATGACCCTGAAGGCGGATGGTGAGCGGTCGAAGAAGAACTCCTTGCGGGCTTCGTCGTAGTCGTCGCAGACCCTGGCGATGTCCTCAGGTGACCGACAGCCACAGAGTCGGCCAAGTCGGGTGAGGGGGAATTGCTCCAGGGTGCTCCAGGGGAAGGTGTAGCGATTCCCCCCGACATTGATCACTGCTAGCAGGCCATGGTCGATGGACACCAGGTCCTCTGGCCTCCGGATAAACTGAGCCCTCTGGTAGTACACACCCTGCAGAGTGAGAAATATAATATATTTTTTTTTTGTTTTCCAGAATTTTATCAATGATTTGTTTTTTTTGTTTGTTTTTTTGCCATGAAAGTGCTAGTCATACCTTGATGGTCTCAGTTTCAGGGATCTCAGTGAAGATGCGGTCGAGGCTGCTGTCATCACTGATGGACAGATTGCTGAAGTCATGGTTGGCGTTACTGATGATGGGCATGGCGGCATCTGGAAAGCAAGCTGCACCGGACTGGGCAGCTTAGGGTAGGTGGTGATGACAGAAAGAGTCTACAGAGCTAAACTTTTCAGTTCTTTCTGTGTTCCTGCTTCTAACCTCTAACATTAAAACTCGCCCATGAGAAGGATTTTCCTGCTCATGCTCAGGTCTACTGTCCACAAGCTGAACAACAGCCGTGTCTTTTGCTCTCTTTGGTCTCACAGCCCCTTCATAACAAGGAGCTTTTCCTCAACAGCAGACAACCAAATGGCTTTTGCTTCCAACCAACAGGAGGAAAACTCGGGGATCCTGTTTTGACGTTTCTGTCAGAGATCTATTATAGACTCAGCTGGTGTATCGGGATTCAGCATCAAATCAGTGGATAATCCTGGTGTGAAATGAGAGCCTGGAATATAAAAGCCTGTATGTAGAGAGAGGGTTAGGACTGATCAGTGGCTTATAGCTACAGAGGATGATCTAGATCAGTCAAGGAGCAAAATGTGTGACTCTGTTGTGTCCAGGGACTGAGGGGGATCCTCTGTGTCACAGCAGCAGGATTAGGGAGGGCCTGGACACGAGGTGGCACCTCGCAGGCACTGAAAACAAGACAGAGAGAAAGAGAGAGTGATGTCAGAATGGAGAGAGGATGCACTTGGACTGGGACTGAGCCAGGTGTCACAATACAGAGCAAAACTGGGTAGAGAACAAGAAAGACAGATGGTGTGTGAGGACAGTAACCTGTGAGGAAGAGACAGAGAGCACACCTCAGTCAGACTGCAGTGCTGTAAGCTCCACCCCCTCCCATCTTTTGCTTCCTTTTACTGAGAATCAAAACAGACAGACTCATCGGCTCTGCCGCTATAGAAGTACAGTCACTGAGTCTCATACAGACTTAAAAACTGAAAGTAAAGGAATTTACAGTCAAAGCAAATCCCATTAATGGCAGTGTGGCTGGTTTGCTTGGCAGGGGTGATAGAAAACTGAAGGAATAACAGTAGAAAAGAACATTCGGGTTGTGTAGCGTTAGTCACACTCTGAGTGAGTTAATGGCTGTCCAAGATGGGCAGCAATCCTCACAACACACACTGAAACACAGGGTCCAAAATGTTTTTCTTGGCAATATGACTGCCCTGGAACTTATTGGCACTGTTAGTTGTCACAGTTGCCCAGAATGGTTTGCTGTGTGTTGAAGCCTTAAATAGTTGTAGTTAATCCCAAACCGAATCCTATTATCATAGTAACTCACCGTATGAGAAATATTGCACCTAACTTGCAGTTCATTGATTTTCCTCCTATGCACCAAGCATGTAAAATAAAAAAAACCCTTTGACTTCTCTGATATTGGTCATAGCATAAGTATATTCATAATGTCACAAAAGGCTGCAGTTAGATGTAGATGCATTACTTGATATGACAAGTAAAAAATATCTGCCATGGAAAAGGTTTATCATTCTTTGCCTATTATAGATTATTGCATAATTTCACATTTGCTACTTTCATTTGACCTATTTTCATGTCATTATAGCAAACGTCAATGTTTCACTCATACAATGATACAACTTCAAACATCAGTGTCTTTATATAAAGGTATGTATATGTATATGTCTTAGACAGTACATCTGCTCACAGACTGTTACAGATAGAGATCATTTTGTAGAGGCTGTAGGTGAGGATGTTTTTTGGAGGTGAGTGGTGTAGTAGCAAATGATGAAAGAGTAAGGCCTGGTCTGAAAGAGCTGGTGTTACCCTTTCCTCCTTCCCTCTGACACATTGTTCGGTAGCTTGTTGTGTCCAGCACCCTAACAATGCAGCTGACTAACGTTTGGGTGGCTGCCTTAAGAGATTTCCTACACATGCCACATCAATTTCAGTTAAATCTGAATCCCCGAGGTCAAGTCCACACTTGCAACCTCATTTCTAGCCACTCTCGCAGGTATATGCTTGTGCAAACATCCAACACTCATCCCATGTCACTGTGACTAACCCTGACTCACAGCCCTGATGGTGAGCACAGCGGGGTTGTCCCTGTAAGACCAACACAGACCTGTGAGATTGTCGGAGGAGTTACACAAACACTGTAGCTCACAGTGGCAGGAATATTATCAACAGCCTCCACATTACTCTGCACACTATCTATCTACAGTGACCACAGGCTTATTGAATGTATGGCTGGACGGTGCAGACAGTTTGAGGCATTGGACTGCACTAACATGCGTCACTAATTTAGATCCAGGATGGGGATCCTGTACTGGAGGAACCAATAAATCACCTCTGTCATGGTGCTGGTGTTTCATTTCCACCTCACAGGAGTAGGAGAGTATGATAAACTATTTATTAATCGATCTTTATCCCCTGTGGATGTGGCTGCTTTTTCATCGGGTAAAGTTATTGAATGAGGAGTTTTTAAGCAGCACAGCGGTCTGACCAGCTTTACAGACAGCTGAGCAGGGATATCAGTAAAATCTTCTCTCATAATCTGAAGTTGAGGTTGACATTTTGAAAAGCATTTTGATTCATACACATACAAAGTAGCCCGCTGCTGAATGAAATCAAACTTCTATAAAAGTTTTAAGAAAAAACGAGCTCAAAAAAAAAATGACACGAATCAATACTTTTTTTTTTAGATTTATTTTTCTTTGTATAGACATGGATATAGACATATTTTTCTATGACTTGGTGATTGATGTTGCCATACTGCATTCAGCACTCAGTCAGCTTATATTATATTCATGGCCATGTCAACAGTGACTGCAATTGCCATGGAGGACTCATTGAACGACCCACGTCTCGTATGGATCGGGTTGCTTTAATGCAGGAAAACTCTCTCTCTACCTCTGCCCTCCCTCTCCCTCTCTCTTTTGGTCTAACTTGCAAACACACGCACACAAATTTTGCGCCTTTAAAAGGACTGGACATTTAATTAAACATGGTTAGGGCTTTGAATTAAGATGTCAAATGGATAATTTATGCAAATGGCAACAAATAGTGAGGGCGCCTGAAGTCACAGTCAGATGTTGTTCAAAGGACATTTTTTACATCATTGTCCTCACTATCAATAAAAACCTGCAGCAGCTTGTGAATTAAAGACTCTCAGCAGTTTGCCTTGACCTGCTGTGCGTTGCAGTGTTTTAAGTATTGTGACAGCACGTTACAACTTCAGACTAATGTAAAGCTACAAACACAACCCCGCAGACATCAGTGTAACTTAGGAAGTGCAGCAGCTTACCACCCGCATCTCCAGACGTCCAAACCAGCTCGGCGTTAAGCCCCTCTCTGTTTGTCTCGCAGTTCGTCCGATCTTTCAACACCAGTCCAGGGTGTCACCGACCATTCCCAACCGCCTCATTTGAATTATAATACCACGGATACCTCTCCCGTGTCTGCATCATCCAAGCCGGCGGGAAGGCGCGCAGACTGTCTGGACGTACCAGGCGGGTAAAGCTTTGGTGCGTTGAAAGTGTCCCGTTAGTGGTGCTGCAGGAGGAGGAGGAGTTGGAGCAGGGGAGGAGGAGGAGGAGGAGGGGGGAGCCGGAGCCACGGTGCGCAACAGAGGAGACTCCGGGTACCCAGGTTCAACTTTGCGTAAAGGTGACGACAGGCGTAATAGCGACTGGGACTATGGGAGCTCCCGATTAGAGAGGGGAAATGTGTTACTTTAAAGGGCGAATGGCTCAGAGAGAGTGTTTGAAATGTCTCCTTTTGCTTATAATTCAAGGACACTGAGGAGATGCTCTCAGTGTCTCCTGCCCTCATCGCTCCGCGCGCAACAGGGGGCGCGGTTGCCTCCAAAATTACCTTTACTAAAGGTTAGAAATCTGCAGTGAAGCACCAGCACGCCTCTGTTTTCATGAAACTGACATCTATAAATGACATGAATGAAAACACCATAACAAAGGATAATATCACTCACTGTAGTCAGTGAGATTTTTGTTGCAATATCCTGTCTGAACCATGTAGATGTGTCACAATATGGAAACATTTAAATTGGCCACTGTAGCGTCTTGCAGCTGGGAGACAGACTGTGTGGCGTTTATAAGTATGTTCTATCTCTCTATATATGTTCTTGAAGTCATCTAAAAGTAGGCCATTTATAATGGTTTGTTTTTGTATATGTTGCCAATGTTATATAAAAGAATTCTCTGTGGGGTGGGCTCAGAGCTCGGCATGACAGAGTTTAAATTAAAATTTGGATGCCACATAGAAGAGAGGATCTCTGTTCCAAGTAGGGAAGGGCAGTGATAGTGATAGTGAACAGCTGGCCAAACTTCTGGCTGTGAAAATGTGTGTAAATAGATCTCAGTGTGCAGGAGTGACTTTGAAAACCCTGACTGACACATGCAGTATCGTGCCAACCTCTGCAAAACTGGCACCAAATTTGCATGAGGTGAAAGTTCAGAAAAATGACATATCATTATGCTTGCAGTTGCCGCCTTCAGACACCCGCACACACTTACACCCATACATGCACACAGACACACACACACACACACACACACACACACTGTCCTTGAAAGGCAGCTCATTAGGTTGCATGTGCCTGAGGGAACAGCTAAAACAAGCAAACACTTTGTCCAGGTCCTTACGGCTGCTAACGGAGCAGGCAACACATTAGTGAGGGTAGAGATGGAAACCGAAGAGGTAGGGAGGTGGGGTCTGTAAATGTGTGCGTGTGTGTGTGTCTGTTTGTGAGTGTCAAGCACAAGAGGTGTTCATCTTATTGAATCCCTCCATCACTATTCATTAACCTACAGTGCAGCATATGCCTAGGGCTAGTTAGTGCAACATGAGACTGATCACACACGCCGGGCTATTACTTCTCTCACAGCTTTTTTTTTTTTTTTTTTTTTTTTTTGTTCATAAAGGAGAGACTGTTGTAGATGCCCTGTATCATTCTGTCCTGTCCATTCTGTCTGTCATTGTCTTTTGTTTCCTTAGGCACAAACACAGTCACACACACAACCAGAAAGACACACTCACCCACTGACAGAGAGGCACATCTGGCACAGCTGGTGGATAGGGAACACCCAAGCCTCCAACATTAAACCAGCTAACTTGTTTATGTGGTGCACTACCCTCACTCCCCTCTGTTTCTCTTTTCACAGTTTTTTTTATTATTAATCTCACACACACCCATACCTACAGCTGCCCACTCGTCATCATCTCACACACACATTACACAATGCCAATACACAGAAGCCAACACACACATGCAGCAGGAAACACAAAGATAGCCACGGCCCTGTCAGTACTAATAGCAGGCTTCAGTCTGGCGGATTAAGAGTTTAATCCCTCACAGGCAAGAGAGGGCTGAGATGAGATCGCAGCAGCCGGTGTGCTGGGGTCTGATGCACAGTGGTGTGATGTGCATGCAGGAGAGGAACAGTGACTCATTCAGCTATTTAAAAACCGTTTGAGCACACACTTTCACATGGACGGCCACCTGGAGGTCCCGTCCCATAGTCCTGTCCAACTTTTTCACCCACTAATCTCTGAACTCTCTTCTCTGTCTCTCCTCTGCCTTCTCAGAATCTCCTCTCTCTGCGATTCTCTCACCACCCTCCCTGATGAAATTTGTTTGATCTCTGCACTTGCAAGTTTTGATCAGGTTAATTGCTCTCTCAGCAGACAGATGTGAATAGACAGATTAACACTCAGCACTAAGGATGGAATAAAGAGACGCGGGGGGGGGGGGGGGGGGAACAAGGGGACAGGGGACAGAGAAAAAGAGACAGAATAGGGATACTGAATAGGCAGAAGTAATGGGTGATGGTAGGCATTTGATGGGAAAGGAGAGGAAAAGGTTGACATGGGAGGAAACATCTTTTAGAGGGCAGGAAAAGAAATGATGAGGAGACAAGTGGGGACACAGGAGTGGAATTATAGAGGGAGAGGGGGACAGTTTGATGAAACACAGTGGTGTGCTGTCAGGACAAGCAAGACATGCAGTGCTTGACCAGTTAAAGCTAAAAATAGAAATCTCGCCTTACATCCCAGAACAGCTCCAGTCTCTTAAAAATGTTTGGATTTTGCCTGTTTACATCCATCTTGTAATTTACTGTCCTTCTGTGGCAGCAGGAGGCCACTGTGTCTGAAAAAATAGCTTTACCACCAACAAAATTAGTTCTGTTGTTTTCAAGCAGCAACCCCCCAAGAGGTTACGGGTTACAGGGCGGGATTGTGTCGTGATGCCACTGGGGCAGAGGTGCTGATCTTGCAAGGTTGGTTTTTGGCCAAGAGATGTTACGTGGAAAGCAGAGAGCCACCATTCTCCCTGTAAAAAGTTACAAGTGATTTATTTAACCATCACAAATACTACAAAGCTGTTTAATTAAGGTAAAAATGTAGCATAGTTAAGGTAAAAATCTTGCATACTTCCTCTTTAACATGAGTAACAACATTTACCCTTAAGTGTTAGTCAGTAACAACAGCAAGTAAATGAGAGAATAACAATGTGATATGTCATTTGGCTCTTAATCACCTTGATCAGCATTTGACAAGACAAGGAATTATTCTAACCTTAATACCCATGCCTTTTAATGCTGTTCTGCTTTTTAGTTATGACATTAATCTTTTCCCCTCGGTTGATCAAGATTTGGGGTTGTCTGTGCAAAATCCTTGATAAGTTGAGATGTTGGAGGCAGCATACCAAGGCAAATTCATGATTCTGCATTGTCACTTGAGAGTTTCATTATATTTTGATAATTTCATGATTTTTGGTTAGATGTTTTTCCCGTATGTATGTATGCACATTTTGGTCCAGTTCAAAGAAATAATTCTAGTACTGTTTCAGCCAGGAGAGAGTACAGAGAGGTGATGATGCCCCTGACAGAGACTTAATGCTCAGCAAAGACATGCAAAAGACACGAAATCAAGTGACAGGACAGGTCGTGAATTAAAAAGAAAGAAGAAATTTCTGCTGCTACTGCCATGAAAAGGAATGTTTTAGTCTGGTCCACTGCTGTAGTCAGGTTAGTAAACAGCTGAATCACACACAGAGGTGGTTGTTTGTGGGAGGAGGGGGCTCTGTTTGCCTACTGCACGCCACTGATGAAACGCCAGGCTGATGGAGAAAGACAGCATCTGTATCAGGTCTGAATTTGTGTCTCTGACAACAGTGTTCATATGAAGCTGTGATAATATTGTTGTTTTCTTTTCATATGAATTAAACATCTAAACACGGCTCTGCTCCGCCTCAAATTGTCACTGCAGACCAAAAATCTGAAGGAGTAAATAGATTCTTTGGTGTAGATGAGACTCGTTTTGTGCAATGCCAGACAATAACTGCAGAGGCAAGTGCACATTCATATATGAACAAATGAGGCTTCACAGCAGTAGTGACACATACACTACACATCTTGTAATATAGTTTAGCCCTGAAGACCTTGACAAATAGCTCAAAGACACAGTAACCGGCAGGTTTTAACAGTGTTTCGGTGATTAGATTAGATCAGAGTGGATGACTGCTGCTGCAAGCATCACTTTACAGAAACTGAAGCTGAAATGCATTGAAAAATAAGACACATCCCTGCTAGTCATCTGTGAAGCTGTACTCAAATTGAGTGGTAACATCAACATGCTAACATGCAATGATTATGCTAACATGTACTGTAACAGGTTTGACAGGCACAATGTTACCAGGTTCACCATCATAGTTTAGTGAGTTAGCATGCTAACATTCACTACTCAGCTCTATCAGCACAGCTCAGGCTAATGGGAATTCATCATTAGTTTTATAGGTATGCTTTTTAGTTGATTGCTGTTCATCCTCTTGTGACCATGAACATGAGTCAGAAAAAAACCTGGAGCTCCGAAGAAGTCCTAGGTTCATCGGAGTCATACATTTCATAACCATCCAAGCAGTAGTTATAGAGATGACCCACTGTCTGACATGGCTGTTAAGTAAAAAGCAAAGGCACCTTGTCCCTTTGTCCTTAACCTATACATATACCACATATACCACAGAAGTGACTTGCAGATCCACTTAATGTTTCTCTGTGCATGTGTCAGACCGCCACCCACACTGAGCGCATTACTGCACTGGTTTTGAGAAGTTCTCTGCTGTGTCTTAACTTGCTGCTGTACATCAGCTGGACTGCTGAGTATATTGTTTTCCAATTGCTTGTGAGGCTTGTGAGATAGATTGAGCCCCCCCCCCACTGGAGGTGGTGATAGATGTTTTAAAACCCTCTATGGAGTGAGGTGCCAGTGGAGTGACAAATCAGGGGGCAAAGATCCAAACTATGGCTCTTGTTCTCATCTGTTCACATCCACAGCCTGTGACTGATGATGGGAAAGTGGTCCGGGAGGATACAACTCAACTGGCACACTCCCTTTACACAGGGAGGATGTGTAAAGTTCAGATCTTAGACAAATATTTTCATTAAACACTGTTGTTGTTTCAACTTCTTAATCTTGGGATGGAATGTACATGAAGTAAAAATATTCATCTAGCCAATAACAATACAGCTCTTATGGCTCAATATGGCATGATACTAATGATTTGGTGATCAGTAGGTCTGGCATTGAGTTGCTGAGGACTGTGTAAAAACAGTATACTGATCTCTTTGTTTGCTACAGTACATTTTATGCACCCTTTGTCTAAGTGTAAATGGAAATGAGCTACTTCCTGGTTCAGATTGAGTAATCTTCATTCAGTGATCAATAATCTGAAAATCTTAAAGGTAAAGCAGTGTGCGCAGTCTTTGCTGTATGTGCTAGGTTGTCGTCTCTGTGTGTCCAAACCCTCTCTCTCTCTCTCTCTCTCTCTCTCTCTCTCTCATCCTCCAGGCTTTCATTCTCTCAGGCCCTGTGGGATGTGGCAGGAAAAGTTTGAGCACTGGTCTGATTGTGCTCTTATATTGTGTGTCACACACCTGCTGCAGGCTGCTGGGCTCTAGAGTAAATATAATTTATGTCATTCTTCAGATATGTTTCCAATCAGTGTGTGTCAGTGTGACCTTTTCAGCTGGTTCAACAGTTGCAGTTCACAAGCAGCTGTTACAGTTTGTTAAAACATTACGCTACTTTTTCTGACAATTCAAAACATATATCACTACAAAATGGCTACACTGTTATCAAAGTTTAATATGTTATTTTTTTTTTAATTTACATTGGGCTGACATGGTGCATAAACATAATCTTGGTGCTATTATGGGTATTAAAACAATAAGAATCATATATACATGTAAAATAACCACACAGATTAATATAGAGATCCCAGTGAATGAGATCCCAGATTATGACAGATTATTTTGTTCCATAGTCACCTATTTAAATCCTGGACTAAGAACATCCTGATATCAAACATCAAAATGAGATTTTTTCAGAACAACAGATCAGGAAAAAATTAACTTTTGAGATCCGTCTCTGTCTCAGCATCATACTCTCAAATTACTCTGGCAAATCAACAGCATTTGCTAACAAATAACCAGATTTTCAGGTGGGAGTTATTTTTTTGATTGATTTCCTTTTATAAAATAAAATCTTGTATTTAACTTTTAGACTGAGATATATGCACACTTACCTCAATCACTGAACTCTGCCTGCTTGTGTCCATCCACAGTCACAATCTCTGTCTGTGTGTGGGGTTGGTCTTTGATGAGATGTAAAGCAGTATCATCTGCATAGAAGATATTTGGTCACTTCGTAAACAAAAGTTATCATTAGCTACTAATAGCTATAAGAGTTGGCTAACTAGCTGAAAAGCACTTAAGAAAACAGAGTCTTAAAAAATTGGCAGCTGACCAGCTTTCTCCAGCGAGTAGCACCACAAGCAAGAACTGATGGAATAACAAATGGATGAATATCTGGGTGCAACCAGTATTGACCTTTCATTCTCAAGAGCCAGTTGGTTATTACTATGATTAAAGTGGATAAAACTGGACTCTGCTGGAACTACAGCAGCAGCATTTCGATAATCATGGTTACCTCATTCTTTATAAGGATGAGTGATGTCTGATTTACTGAATCCAAATGGATACCATTAATGTAAAATTATTCTGAACTGCACATCCTCCATTGGGGTAGTCTAGCCAAATGAGCCAGTGTTGTATATGCTGTTCAGGGTAAAATAAGAATTAATATTCAAAGCAGGTTCACATCAACAAGGCTCCCTTCTGACTTCAAAAATCCCTTTCAGCATAAAAGGGAATCCTGTGCAGCCGGCTACCAGGTGGGCAACACTGGCTGCCTCTGTCTTCTCACTGAATCTATCTCTGCCATTAATTTGAATTTCTTCCTTTCATCATTCTTCGTTCTGTTTCAAGATTTAAGTTTTACATCCTCATGTCCTCTATCTTCTGGACATAGCCCATGCCATTTATTTACTGGAAGTCATTAAAATTAGATTCTCGGAAAGAATCAGTTTCAAATGTAAGCTGATGTCTGTAACTGAACTGCACAGTGGTGGAAGCCTATTTCAATCCACTTTAAAAAATAGATGGAAATAAAATAAGCAACCCATTAAAAGCCACCACTCCTGTCTCTTTCCCTCTCAGAGGCCAGGTATCTTTGAGAAGACTGCTCCTAAACTATCAAGCAACTGCTGGAAAAACACTCAGCACCCACTTTGTTTCAGCTTTTGGCTGAAAGCTTTGCTGCTGCATTTTCTACAAGCCTAAAAGAAGAGAGGAACTCTGTACAGGCGGAAATAAAGAGAGCTGCCATCGACCAAAAGAGGAGATATCGCCAAGTTGGATAAATGATCTCATTCTGGACAGATTTCACAGCTAAAGAAGGCAAAGCCGAGAAACTACGCTTGTTCATCAAATCTTGGATCAGTATTACACACAGTGTTACAGCTGAATTCCAGGCTGCTCAGATAATAACAAATCACATGAAAGGAGCTTGAGAGCCCCTTTCTTTTATTCATGAAGGGGGTATACTGTAAATGTGATTTCTGGAGAGCTATATAGTGAAAACTCTCAAACCCATACGGCCCACACCTAAAATATCCAAGACATGAAAATTTCTGTTGGTGCTTTTAATCCAGGTAGCATGGGGTGAAACCCTCCAGATGATGTGTATCTCAGTAGAAGGTCGGGTCATAGGTCACCAGAGGTCAGCTCCCTCCCTCCTGCCCTGATTTGATCCTTGAAGTTTCTTTCAATGTGAAGGCAAAGGAAACAGTAGCCATATGATTCGAAACATGATCCTCGCGGACTCTTATTACGCTCTCATGTTCTCACTCCTCTCCTTCTCTATCTCATTGCAGGTAACAGAATATGCAGCATCTCGCCTGGAGATCAAAACCAAGCTCTTGATAGAGTGATAATAACGCTAGTGAGAAGAAGAAGAAGAACCCAATCTGGCCAGCTGATCAGCTGTGGCCGCCAATTCATCAGCGTTAAGTTAATTGAATAGATATTGATTCTCTTGAGGGCCTTAGTTGCATTTAGTTGGTTACACAACTCTGCAGGGCAGCGCACCGTGGCTCTTCACATTCCCAAGCATGTGATTTCCTCTGTCAGAGCGTGACTTTAGGTATATGTGTGATGTCTTCATTTGGCCTGTGCAACGGTCCCTGCTGTTACGCGATCTGAAACGAATGCAGATAACCAGTCCACACAAGATTAATCTCTGACAATACAGTGATTTGATACAACTCAGCTGAGTCGATATATTTTTTAACTTTTTTTTTCATAAATCTGTGACTAACATAATCCAATTATTTTTCCACAAACAATAGCGAATGTGGGCAGTGATCCAGTGGATAATTTATTGGCTCGACCCTGAGGAGGATGAATTATTCACCAAAACTTCTGACTTCTGTAAGGTTTGTTTACCTCAGCTCCTGGCTCATTGTCTGAATTTGGCATTTTCAGCAATGATGCATATACCTGTAAATAAAACAGCACATGTTTGCTGGTGTTAGCATTACTTGCATTGTGATGAGTACTTCTCTTGGCAACATTAACGTCATATTAGACAATTATTGTTGCCCACAATACAAGAAAGTTATACATTACTTACTTAAAAATGACCATAACTGTACAGAGAGGGACTTAAAAGTCTCACTCTGGTTTTGGACATATGGTGTGAAATGTTGGTGCATAAGCATTCCTTTGTTTGAACATGTTACATTATGCTAATGTGGGAGCATGGCTCTGCTGCGTGCTGCTGTGTCTTGCCAGTGGTGTGTTTGCATTTTTCCCTGTTTAATCTGAGCAGCCTGGTGTGTGAGAGTCAGCTGCCCTCATTGTTAATCAGAGCATCCCCTAAACATGTCAGCATGTTATAATGCGTGTGGAGTGGTCTTTTTTTTTTTTTTTTTTTTTTACCCAAACCGCCTGCGGGTTTTTTGGAGGGTGAGGGAATGTAGATGTGCTTTCACTGCCAAAGGCACACAGGCGATCAGTCTTGATGACAGAGAGAGAAACAGAGAAAGAGAAGCAGTGAAGGAATTGTGCTAACAGGAGGTGAGACGTAGACAGGTTGGACTTATTGAATCCCTTCATCACTGCACAGCGGCCAACAACAGGCCATATGCTCACAGCTGGTTAGAAAGAAACTGATCATCTACACCGGGTTAGCTATCACTCATACATGCCAGTCACAACTGAAATGGATTAGCTGGCATACAGTCTGGCTTACTGCGACAGCCACTCCACAGTGAGCCAGACAACCGTATCAGTCTGTCCCTCAACTGCTGCCCATTTCTTATTCATTTGGTCTGACATCACGCATAACAATGAAGCCGTGTATTTGTTGTTACAACACAACACGTCTCTAACACTTCTTGCGTATTTTCATTTGACAGTGTTGAGTGTCTACATCATGTAAGGACGCAAGGAGGATAAAATAAGCGAGTGAGTCATCAGAAGTAACATCGACACCAGCATCACTGTTCCCGCCACCACCACCATCAGCATCATCATCATCAGCCTCATCATCATGAAGGTGACGATGATACTCAGTTACAGTCACCACTGTCATATCAAATCTATCCGGTCTGAGTCACAGGTGCCACAGTGAGAACAGAAACACAAACAAGAATGTATACATGTTACTTAAGGATGGTGAACAATTATTTTAGCACTTGTCGTAGCCTTGAAACAACATGCTAATTTGACTGATACACATACCGACACATTGTGCATTGTTAACGTCTTTATATTGTGTGAAGTAATACTGAGTGAGGACAGAACGTGCAAGTGCTACAATGTTCATAATGTTTTAAATGTGGTGAAAAGAAGGACATTTTAGTGTGAACAGCTTGAAACTGGGACCAACCCAGGACGTATGATGATCACTGCAGGAAAATGTCACAAAACCACCGGTTCATGTCCAACTGCAGCATCTGCTGCTGTGCTGAATGAATGAATATTAGCTCTGTGCAATAATTGCTTTCTCACTGAGGGCTACATGTGAAGATTGATACCACTCTCATGTCTGCAGGGTAAATACCAGCATGATAACAGATTAGCTTTGCATAAAGCCTGGGGCACATGGGACATAGCTAGCCTTAGCTTACTAATAATGAACGTGTTATTTCATTTGTTGGCTTTCTAAAGGTGGCTTATGCAAATATTGGCTATAACCATCTCCATGCTTCTCACAGATACACAAAGTGACACCAGAATTTCCTGACACTTCAGTCAAACCTTGGAACTGAGCTGTCTTTCTTTTTTTGGGGATTGAACTGGGGCCACTGCAGTGAGGACCATAGCCTCTACACATGGGGCTCTGGAACTGAGCTTTCTGAACGGTATAGTATGTTGCATGGTTTCCTTCTTGTGGAGTTCCCACCCCCCAACCTCAATATTACTGTTCATTACTATTTATGTTTTTTAGTGGCTTGTAACAAATATTACTTCCCATAAGCTCTGGACCTTCATGGGTTAAATGTCATGGCTTGATGCAATAGGTCCATTAGCTAGCTAAGGGGTGGTGGTTGCTTAGGCATTGCTTGAAGAAATGCTTTAAAGGCACATTTGACTCATGAATATGGACAAAATTGAGTTATGATAACAGGAGCCTCCACACTGTTGTGTTCTGTACTCTTAACTCTGTACAAATCAGGACGGTTCAGTTTCTTCTGATGCTGAGTAAATGATGGCTCAGAGTGTACATTTCAGGAACACGCTTCAATTTTCCATAAAGACTAATGAAAGAAAAGCTGAATGTGAGATATTGCATTGAGTTACAGGAGATAATTGAACAGTGACTATCATGATGCTGGGACTCTGGCATCATCCACCTAATCTAACTCACAAGCCAACCTCATTGCTCAAATTGTTGAACTCTTTCTTTAAAAGAGAAGAAGTGAGAAAGGAGAGAAGATTAAGAGTGACTGTTTTTGGTTAATTAAAGTTGTATGTGATCATGTTGGTGAGTGTTTGACCCAGAGTAGAGCTCAGATTTTCCATTGCAAACACACAGACACAGGTCTCTAGGGTCGACTATGCGGAGGTGTGTGTTTGTTTGCCAGGAAAAGGACACACACACACACACACACACACATGTACGTACACACATACATGCACGCGTGTAATCCATCCACATCCATACACAGACATCAAATCCATCTCTGTATCCCCAGCTCCCTCTCCATCCTCGCTTCTATCCCAAGCTCAAACCACAGCACTAATTAATTCCCACCCTAGAACATGACGTGAGGAGAGGAGTGGAGCGAGCAGGGAGAACCATGTCAGCCGCAAGCAGAATAATAAGAGAAGCGAGAAGAAAGAGGCAGAAAAGTGGGAAAGAAACCATGAAGGCTTTTTACTGTATCTTCCATGGAAATGTCGACAACAATTAACCATCACTGCAACCTATAGAGCACTGTGAGCTCCTCCATGAGCAAAGTGGATATTATGAGGTCCCTCATGAATGAGCTATCAATAATGTATCATACCTTGTATCTGTAGCCATGTTCTTCAATTGATTCAGATTAATGGAGCAAACAGAAAACCATAAGAGGAAACTGGAGAGCGGAAACATTTGATCCCTGTGTCGCCTATACTTTATATAGAATCTGCCTGAGCAAGCAGGTTATCCCTCTGATATGTTCCTCAGCCAGCGGACTGTGCAGTTCATTGCGTTATGCTCTTATATGTTATCATGTTTTTGGAATTAAGGAGATTCACCAGCGTGGTTTTGATTTGTGATCAAAAGCCACGTATAATCCTAACTTCACCCATATTAGTTTAGTGAACAGAGATGGGGGGAAAAAAAGACTTTGCCCTTTTGGGGCACAAAGAGCAGAAAGAGCACCTTTAAATCATATTTGTTACCTGTGAACAAATCAAAGGAAGCTGTTTACCCTTGTTTACAGTCTGTTCGTTCAGCTAAAATAAGCTGAGCTAAGATAACCAGCTGCTGGATTCAGTTACATATTTACACACAAGAGTGGCATTGATCATCTCAACTGAGCAAAGACGTCAATATGTGTCAAACTATTTCAAAGCTCTGTGACGACTTGTTATGATGAAGCACAGGCTCATGTATTTAACCCCACAAAAGCTAAGTTGAAATACAACTGAACAATATATGTATCACATCTATCACCGTTTTTTTTTTTTTTTTTTTTTTAGCATATGTATTTATAATGTGCTTGTGTGTGTTTTTATGCTACACTCGCTTGTTGTAGAGAGGCAATGTTAACTTGTGGACTGTTTGAAGGGTGCCATTTTGACTTCAGGCACTGTGGGCCACAGAGCCAACAGTATTCAAAGTCAGAGAGCTTTCTGACAGAAAAAAAAGTGTGTGTGTGTGTGTGTTTTGTGTGTGTGGGAGAGAGAGGGACAGAGAGATGAAACATGACTTGAATTCCCTTTAATTCCTGAGGTGCCTGAAGGAAAAACCTGAGGCAAAATAATACAGTGGTGAGAGAAAACTGGCTTTCTAGGTTTTCTTTCTTAACCACCTTCACTTCATCCCACCCCACCCCACCCCACCTCCCACCTCCTCTTCTTGTTCCACATTTTCTCAAATTATACTGTGCAAACAATAATGACGGGACATATTAAATTACAATTAACCTAAAATCATCGTTGACTGTTTGAATGGTGCAGAGACGTTGCACAGTGCATCAGCATATGGATGGGCAGAGCGGCTCTGGGAGGCAGGAAGGGGCCAACTGTTCTCTTTAATTGTCACGCAAAGACTCCAAACAAGGGAACACAGGGCTGCAGGCAAGAAGCTCGCTGGTTCACGAGACACAGAGAGGAGGACGTAGGGAGGAGGAGTTTAGAAAGAGAGATGGAAAGAAGTGTTTAATCTACTGTCACCAGTGTTTCTGCTAATTTCCTTATCTACTTTCATAAAATCTAATCCCTTCATTCTTATTCACAAAACCTCCTTCAAACACACAAATTAAACAGTGTCTTTGACTAAAACCTGCAGATCACAGTAATTGGCTCATTTGTAACTTTCTGGTTTACATCTATGTCTGCGTACTTTGTGTTTGTGTGATTTGCACCACTGATCACACAATTTACCATCACACAACTAATTCAAAGAAGCTAAGATGCAAATGAATATGTGGTGTTGCTCTAGTTTAATCTGCAGACATCCTCATTTCGTTTCTTTTTCTTTCTTTTTTTCCCTGGCTGTTATTTTTGAGGATATTATATAAATGATAAATAAGCTGGCCGACGGCCATGTTTATCTGCCAGTGGAGTTCCCTTCAATGTGCGAATCGCAACTTTTCACTTTGATGAAGGAGGTATATTTAGTGCTGCCCTCCTCCCCCTCACATGGTCAAGTCCCTGCCCCAGCGTTTGTCACTCATCATGATGAGCTGTCTACCTTGAGCCTGAGGCAGAAGTAACCGGCGTCCGGCAGCAACAACAGAAGAAATCAACCACAAACACGGGGAATGAGTAACTGTATACAGAAAGGGAGAAGAAAGAAAGTAAAAGGAAGGAGGAAGAGATCTTTTCACCCACATCTTTAACCACATTTACATTTATTAAGTCATAAGGATGTCAGATAGACACAAGAAAACCTTTAAACAAGGATGATATCAAGATATATGGAAAAAAAAACTACAAAGACACATGTAGTAGTTTGCTCCTACCGCAAAAAAACAAGAGCTGTAGCAACAAGAGTTTTTCATATAATAGATCATTTCAGATAATTTGAGTGAAAGACTTTGTGATGTGATGATTAAATATCACATGTGAGAAAGAAAAAAACAAAAAACATCACAATCGTAGCGTGCCTGGCCTCCTCAGTCTATAAAGCAGCTCATTTTTGTTTGCTGTACCCAGGTTTTGTGATATCCAGGATATTTCTGACTCCATCTCCTTACACTGGCGGTGGCTGTGTTTTTTTTTTTTTTTTTGGTGAAACATGAAATGAAAATGAAAAGAACTCATTAGCATCTATTTTCAGAAACAATTCTCTTATTTCTCTAGATAATCCAGTTTTCTCCAGGTCTATTTCTTCCTCCAGAAATTAGTCGATTGTCTTCCATTGTATGAATCTCGGAGGCGGATATTTAAACCTCTGTGGATACAATAAAACTGGAGTGACCATTAATAAGCAGAACCAGCCACCTTACCCACTCTTGTCTGTGAGTCGTGTCTATATCTATCCCCCTGTCTTTGATTATTCAAGCCTATCACTGAACAAGCAAAGAGTCACATATCACACGCTTGAAATGATACGTTGAAAGGAACTGGGGATCCATAATAATCAGATGATCAAATGTTTTCCGCTCTCTGAATCACAGGCTCGCTGTGACATACAGTAAAATGCAGCGTTTGCACTTTGTGGCCTTGATGGTGGAGACTGTATGTGCTGCCTCCTCTCCTCTTACATGTCTTAAAGCTCATCCCCTCACACACACACACACACACACACACACACAGTATTTAGCATGATATGGTTCAGGAGTTCCCCTGACAGTCCCAGCAATGTAATTCATTAAATCTACTATATGTAATATGTATAAAAGTAGAGAATAACCTGTCTTCTCGTCACCCTGTGTGTTCCTGCATAATTCTGACACCAGCTTTTCCGTGATGCTCCATGCAACACTGTGATTCTGTGGCTCACACCATTCGCTGTGGTCACAGTGAGCATTGAGCTGGGTTTTTTTTTGCTATCAAGCACTGGGAAGTCTGAGCTAAAACAGCATGACAGAAAGCAGTAAAGAAGATCACAAACCCATTCAACCTATTCCCCAGCATGCTGAGACTCTGAGGCTGGAGAAGCTTAATGAAATCAGAGCTTGGTGCTTTAAAAGCAGCGTGCCAGTAACAGGATTATCCCTTCTACTACTACTACACACACACATACAAACACACATATGCATGGGAAAACACACACACATACACACCTGGCATAATTTCTATTGTTTTAGGTGTCTTCTATTACTTGGTATTAGATTTTTTTTTTTTTTTACACTTTATTCATGATCTGCTGTAAGTCAGTTTTGCAGACTTTGAGCAGATGGTAAAGGGGCAGGAAGACTTGCCCCAGCCCTCCATCATACCCCACAGATTTTCCACAAGTGTTTGCACGGCTGACTGGAAAGTGGTGCTGCTAAAAACAAAACTGGAGTTCTTTTCTTTTAAGCCGAGTGTTTGAGACATGCTCTGCTTTCCACTATACCCTGTCTGGACCTGTGCAGCTATAGTTAATAATTCACACTGGGAAAAAAAGAGGCCCATAATGGCTTGCAATGATATGGCAGAGTGGAGAGGTGCCTGTTTTAAAAGGGAAGGTGTGTGGGAGGAAAAAAGTCTACTCTCCCTCGCTCAATCACCCCCTCTTTCTTTCTCTGTGCCACGAATCTGAAAGCAACAGAGATAGTGAGTGAGGGAAGAGAAGACAGTAACAGAGAAAGTGTGTGTGTGTCTGCAAGCTCTGTGTGTGGGAAGTCACACAGGGGATGTGAGAGTGGAAAAAGGTCAAGGAGTTGTTTACCAGTAGAGAGGAGACACAGTGGGCATCCCCTGTGTGGTGATGTGTGTGTCTCTGTGTAGGTTATATACTTGGTCACCAAGTGTGCTTTTGTGTGTCTGTGTCACGTTGTTCTCCAACACAGTGTATTAGAACTGACCAGTGCATGGCCGAGTCAGTGTTATAAAACAGGTGATGCAACAAAAGATCTCCTCTCTGCAACAGAAACTTATACCAAAAAAAAAAAAAAGTTTTTGCAGAGGGAATGTGGTGCGAGACCAGCAGCTCAATTTCATTTTCTTTATTTATCTCTCTATTTATTAGATTTTGAGAGTTGTTTGCATCAGGAGACAAATATGTTTTCCATCAACTATTGAGCATCAGAAATAAAACAATTTTAACAGCTGGAGACATAAAACACAGGTGGAAGTCTGTTCAAAGCATCTCTGTCTGCAAAACTTTTTCTTATGACTTTCTCAACTATCTGTGCACAGTAACTATGATGTGGTTCTTGCTATGGAAAGACTTTGGTTTCAGTTTTTATGAACATGGTGCTATAGTGGAGGAAGAAAATGTACATGTAAACATTTTGCATTTAAAGGGAACTATACAAGTCTGGTCGCTTTTTCGCTGTTTAGCTAACCCTCCTCCGGGCCATGTGCATTTATTTTCAGTGATGCCGGAACGAAAGCAATCAGTAGAGCAGTAAATAACCTTATTTATCATATATGATGTTACAATGTGTATCTGTCATAAACAAGAGATTATGGGTTATGGGGTGCCGAGATGAGATCTGGGACACCGGAGGCTCTGATCCTGCAAGGTTGGTTTTTGGCCAAAAGACGCTACGTGGAAGGCAGAGAGCCTCCATTCTCCCTGTAACAAGTCACGTCATTTATTTAACCATCACAATAACTTACAAAGCTGTTTAAGGTAAAAATGTTGCATAGTTCCTCTTTAAAACCATACTGAAGTAAAAGTACAGAAGGGTCAAAGTTAAAAAGTCGATATGGAGTCAGATAGGAGACACACTGATGTAGAATTGTAGACATAATTAGATATATCAAATACAACATAGATGTAATCATATGTTACACTACTGGGTGATTAATGCTGAAACATCAATGTGTAGGCAGAATATTAGTGTTGCTGTAGCTGCTGGAGTTGGAGCTGGTTTACTTTATACAGTCAGTTTAGTCCACATTCAACAGTGTGTTGTGATTTAAGATATCAATATATGACTAAAGCTGTAAGAAAAATGTAGTGCAGTAAATAGTGCATGTACAGTTTTTGCAGCATGGATGTGTTACTCATGATAATATTTCCCTGTGAACCAGTGATGATGATGATGATGATGATGATGATGATGATGATAGTGATGATGATGATGATGATGATGATGATGATGACTCTCCTCTTGAATGAGATGCGTTCCCTTCTTCCTTGCCTTTTGCTCAAACTCACTGAGAGCACCACGGTGACAAACCACTTTGCTGTATCCATCCCATAAATCAATATAATGGTACGGTCAGTGGAGAACAAGGCCTGGTGATAGTTTCTCATTCAGTCATTTTTTAGCTTCCTGCTGCAGGTTGCTGCTCGACACAAGACTCTGGATCCTAGTGAGTTTAAATTGTCATAAAATGATGGAGTAGAAAATGACGGTGAAGTGTGCGATAACTGTTCCTCTAGTCTGTAATATACTACTCCCATCTCTTCTTGCATCCCACATCCCTTCTCTTTTTTTTCTTGCCTCTCTATTACTCATCGTGTGTCTGTAAAATAATGTTGACATAAATGCTTTTGCTATTCTATTACTTTGGTCACTCATGATCACTGCGTCTGCTTTCTGAGGATGTATTGCACAATTTCAAACAAGTCCAGTGATTCGGAGCAGGACTTTCTGCAGGTTTTCACCCTAAAAGCTACAGAAAAAAACACTTCTGTCCACCAATTTCTTCTGACTGGATGATTATGAAAAACCTGAGTTGCATTTCAGGAAGGGAACTGTTTTCATTAGCCAAGCTTGAGAGAGTAGGCAGAAGATTTGAAGACTGAGCCGTAAAACATCCTGTAATGAAATGAAAAGTAATTGGAGAGGTTGTGTGCGCATTTTGCGAGCATGACACACACAAAAAAGACACATACATATAGATGGACCACTGCCGCTGTGTAGCTCTGTGAATGTTTATCTGAGAGTCTTTAATGTGCTTTCTCTTTTTTTCAGCCATCTGCTCTGCTCAACTTCCCTGTTAGCATCTTTATCTCTGTCCTGGTTTTAATGTTGCTGCTGCAAACAGAACCATTCTAAGGCTGTGTCCACGCTAACTTTTCTTTTGAAAACACAACTCCTTTTGACTCCTGTCCACACTACTATATACTATATAGTTTAATGCGTATGAGAACTAATCCTCAGTCTCCTTCATGGAGGTTCCTGGGTCTGGTCTGGTTGACCCATCCAACCACCCCATCCTTCTCTTGACATGGACTTCTCCCTCTGCTCCTGTCATAAGCCTCTAAAAAACAGACAACAATTTCTAAAACTGAGGTTTCTAAAATATTAAATATTAACGACAACAGTCGGAGTCAAAGCTCTCCATTGCTAGAAAGAAGCTGCTTGATAATGACCCCTTCCAGTGCCTTTAAAATCCCTTCTACTCAGACTGTCTTCTTCTGCTCCTTCTGACCCAGTCCATTTAAGTATCTTGCTCTGCAGCTCTCTCAAGGTCAGTCAGTGAGCCTCTGGATTGTCTGTGAATCACACACACAAAACACCTTTCAGCAAATCGCATCCATCGTGCTCTGTGGGCACAAAGCACCCGTGAACTGCGGCAGTCGCTCATAAGTCAGCAGTATGAATACAGAATCTGACATTTGAGTCGCTGTAATGAGAAAAAATCTTACATATACATTACAGAAAGATTACAGGAAATCACTATATGATAAAGTGATTTCCTGACAGCAGTGCCCATAAACATGACATGTGCTTTTGATATTCAGTCCTCATATTATGAACATTTTGCCCATCATCACCAACAGACTTTCATCATATTTCTTACATCTCTGCTCACTCTGAGGAATAATACGGGGAGAGACAGAAATGAGGAGCAGCAGCTGAAGCATGCATACTAAATGTCTCTACACTCCTGTTTGTGGCCCTTACACTCCTTTTATTTTCATCATCTCTTCCATCCCTGTCCCGCAGCATCTCCTTCACAGTCAGATTCACCCTTCCTCTCCTCCTCTTGATTCATCCTCCTCCTCCTCTGTTCTCATCTTTTCCTAACCCTCCAGCCATCAGTTATCTCCCTCAGGGTGAGGCTGGGGAGGACGCTGCTGCCCTTGGAGCTCAAGAGCACAGTCAACATCTGTGCCTGGTCTTTTTTTTTTTTTTTTCTCCTTATTTTTACTGTCCTTCAGAGGAATAACACAACAAACTTATTGCACTGCAAAACAGGTAACCACTGCAGGTCAGTAACTTTAAAGAAACAGATGGAGTTAACAGGGTTAGCAGCTGGGACTTAATGCAGGAGTAGGTTATGAGAATGGGTTGAGGCTAAGTTTGGATGAGTTTCATAAACATAGCATCCTACTTACTAGGAGTAACCAAGTAAGGGATGGAGATAGTCAAATGAATGAATCTCACTGCAGCCATCGATGGCAACATATCAGTACCCAGTACTTACAAACTTGTTTTTCTCTCAGCACCAACTTCGTACATATGAAAATGGCAACACGATGTCCACCCCAAACCACTACGTCATTTGTCCCTACCCTTGGAAATGACCTAGCTAAAATGCTAGGTATAGCAAGCATGCTATCAGATCTTCACTGCCATTGTAACAACAAATAAAGTTGTTGAGCGTTAAAAAATGTTTCTATGGGTCATAATAAGCTGCTTAAGTAGACAACTAATTGCTTTTTCCAAGAGGAATCTCCAAAACAGGTGAAACAGACATTAGCATCTAACTAATGGTATAAGCTGGAGCTAAACTGGTAATATTCCACTAACAGTGAAAGGCACCAGTGATGGGTTTAAAGTGCATGTTCAGATTACACTAACATAGTTAATTTAGTTACCCCTAAATGGAGGTCAATGGATGTCTGCAGCATTTAGGCTTTGCTGCTGACAGCCACGCTGACCTTAAAGGATTAACCTTTGTCAATGACACTTACATTTTGATTTTTTTTTCTTTACAAGCGGTGTAATAACATATTCCAGTTGTCTCGATGTATTTCTCCTCATTATCCAGAGAGAACTTTATAAGATGAGTTTAATGATTCTGTGTGTTGTGGGTCTTTCATTTCCAGCTTGTGACTAATGATAATCAGAGGTTTAATGATAAGAAGGGCTGTGGAACTTGATGTTATCTTGGCACTCACATCACAAGGATGACCTTTGGTTAAATCCCCATCAGCCACCAGCTCTGAGATTTGCTGTAAAGCCTGGGATAATTAATCTAATGCAGTACCAAAATATGCAAATGAACCTTGATTCAAAACCTGTCAGTGTTTGGCAGTAATGGTGTGTAAACCCTATGGACTGTGAAATACCACAGGTACATGCTCTTGCCTTTTACTCTTCAAGTAACTGTGGGAGGAAATCGGTTTGGTGCCAATGGCAATGAGGGTCATGTCCCATATCATCATCTTCATCCCGGTTGCGTTTTTAATTGTCCACATCATCTTCATCATCGTTATCAGCCCCTCCTGCTTACATCACCTGTCCTACCAACCATCTGCACTGCAGCCTGGTGATGGTGTTCAGTGGTACGTGCAGGCCCTTTGTATCATAAACGTCTTTGCACATAAAAAGACATTATAATTACTATACCTGAGAGCAGAAAATAGCTTCCGCCAGAAGATTAATAGCCCGAGAAGCTACAGTAGAGTGCTGATGTTCAGTGTAACTGCCAGACTAGAGGTAGCTTAATTTGAACCTAAATTCAAGCGTAAAAAAAAAAAAAAAACAGAGGGGATGGTAAAAAGGAAAGGTTTTGGAGTTGTTTGCTGAGCTATTTTGAGTGTGTGTGTGTGTGTGTGTGTGTGTGTGTGTGCCCAGGTATTACTCATGTTGTGGGGGCTAAAATGTATTTAGGGTAAAAAGGTAGTATAATATGAACATGTCTTCCTAAGCAAATCCCAATAACATCAATCATCAAAGTGTATGGTTAGATTAAGGTTGGGTTAAAGTTTAGTTTATGGTCTTGGTTAATAGTATGGTTATATTAAGTCTCCATGAAATCAATCAAGTGAGTCTGAATGGGCGCATGAGCTTATATGTGTGTGCTGTATGCGTGACCTTACATGACAAGTAATGAACACAGCGAGGGAAAGCAGCGGTGCCGCAGAGTCAGAAGCAGTCATGAGGTAAAAGGGGCAGTGAACACACAATCAGACTCACAAGCACACATGTACTCTCTCTCTCTCTCTCTCTCTCTCTTTCTCTCTTTCACACACACACACACACACACACACACACACACACACACACACACACCTCTGAGCCAGAAAATAAAGCAAATGGGCAAGAAACACAAAATGCTGGCAATTCTGTTTCAAATTGGGGGCCAGCTGTGGCACTGTGACATCTCATGGACTGCACTCCCCTCTATTAAACCGACTTATGGAGTCATTTAATGTAGCTGTGGAGAGGGGTTATTGAGAGAGAAAGGGGAGAGGGGATAGAGAGGGAGAAAAGGGTAAAAAGAGCTGGAAACAAGGAGAAGTTGAAGTGAATGTGCAGTGGAAGGTACAACCTATGTGAGGCTGTTTGACAGAGCAGTCGAGTTATTTCTTACTACAGCAACTAAATAATATTAATATTCTAGATGGTAGTAAGTCAGAAAGCAAGTAAATGCTTCTTGGTAAAAAAAAAAAAAAAGTGACAACACAAAAATCACAAAGTGCTTCATATCAATAAAAATCAACAAACAATTCAACAGCAATAAAATAAAATTCAGACAGCATTTTCAGCTGTTTCACTATAAGGGGAGATCATTTCATATACTGAGCCTGAAAATCACAGTCACCTCAGGGTTTCATTGTGGGTTCAAGGGACAGCCAGTAATTTTTGTTCAGCAGACCTAAGTGCCCAATTCTCCGTATAAGGGAGGCGGTTAGCAATATACCGCAGTGTTTGACCATGCAGGGCTCCAAAGGATAGCACCAGTATTTCAAAATGGATTAGTAATTTGATTGGTAGTCAGTGCACAGGGGAAAAAATGTCATGATTTTCAGAAGAAATTACAAGAGCTTCTGTTATATTCACATTCAGCTGACCGCAGTTATCAGCCATTTAAAACTTGATGGCATCTAAAGAGTCATTTAAAAATGGCCAACTGGTTACTGTCATATAAATCAATGTCATCGGCGTAGAAATGATGAGGAATGCGTCACTTGATAGATGACTTCTTTATCATTGTTGTTGACTGTCATTGATTGGTGATAGTTTTAGTAGCTATCAACTGATCAATTGTTTGAATAATTATTTATTTCATTTAAAAAAAAGGAATCAGTTCAATCCTGTTATAAAACAAGAACACTGACAATGTGTCAGATGTTTGATAGACACTTCTTTCTAACACCACTCTGCCTGACTTTTCATTTTCACACTTAAAACTTTACCTACAACTTTTTTTCACATAAAACAATTGAACTCAACGTCAGTAAGGGTTTAAATACAAAAAACACAGAAAATAAATTAACCTTGTTAAATAATATCCTAATTCTTCTTTCCTTAAACTTTTGCTCTTTCCCCAAACACCTACTCCCACTGATTCTGCACCACTCAAACCAGAATGCGTTTATGTATGTTTCATGTAATGTTAGTTTTTATGTTGTTTTGAGCTGTTAAACTCCTGTTTAAAGCTTGAATCACTGCTTTGAGTTATGTGTAAGGCTACCCAAACACTGAAATTCAACCACCACACTGTACTCTTTTTGTGTGTGAAAGACAACTTTTCTTCTTGACGTTATCTGCCTTGTCCCAATCCATAACCAAGGTGATATTCTGAGCAAGTGAAAGGTAGTACTGGCTGGTGAAGACTTGTTCTGTCATCTTCCTCTTCCTGGAGTTGAGTCTTTGTCGTTGCTTATCTGTTTACTGGCCATCTTGCATGTCGTCTGGCTCCACTGTAACAACAGCAATGTAATGTCCTCACTCTGCGTAACATGACACTTGCTGTGCTGCATTCTCCATCATGACAGACAGCATGTATACACCCACACATATAAACACAACTGTCAGCAGGAGCACACACACACACACACTCACGCTACATGTCTTGCAGTCACACAAACTCCAAACACCATATGAGGCAGATAAAAAAAACTGGCATAACTTCACAGATAGAAGAACCTGTCCTCCTTCACCAAACTAATGATTCCAAAATAAATCTGAGCAAAAACAAGATGATGTATAAAAGAGCTACGTGGCCATCTGTAGACTTCAGATGGAGAAATGTCAGTGAAAGCGGTGGGATACGTGCACGCCACAGGGGAGCAGTTGGTGACGTGAGGGCAGCTAAGCTTGTTTATCCTCAAGCAGACTTTTAGAAAATGTTCCTATAACTTTTCAGCTCCAGAGACTAGAGAGGAGGCTCAAACAAACCATCACCATCACAAAACATACGGCTGCATCATCCCATCTGTAGAAGAACTCATGTATGCAGAGGCCAGTACATGTACTGTAACTTCATTTTTAGACTCTGTCAGCTGTTCTGAATGTCCTTTACTTTGTGTTTGTGATGTAATATATAACCTGTGATGCTTCGCTGTGTTCTCAGTTGTGGTTCGGACGGGTAGTCGCAGGCCAGATGAGACCATCCATCACAGTGGTTTGATCCTCGTCCTGCTGGGTCATTCCCTCCTCTTCACGCTGAGTGATGCTGCACTGGGCCTCTGCACCATCTGCCTGCTTCAGGCCTTCATGGTTTTTATAGTGACTGAGCACTGCTTAAAGAGGGGGAAAAATGTTTTCGGTTGGATAAATAAGAACAAAACAAGAGGTGTTTTTTTTTTGTAATGTGAACTAAAAACATGAAAAACTCAAAATAAAAAGAATAAAGAGCTTCAAAGCTCAAATGTGTCAAAGTTTTTGGTCCAACCAACAGAGCAAGCATCAAAGTGATTCTGTTTATAGAAACAGGTGTACAACATGAGCACAACAGTCACTGAATTCATGGCATCTCTGCTAAAATTACTCTAACACTTAATAAAAGAATAATAGTTGTTTGTGCCCATTATTGTTCCTTTTGACTCTGTTTTGGTTTTCACACAGAGAAGCTTCAGGTATATGATACAAAAAACCCAAATTAGACATCTTACATGATATCAACTCTTATATTGGTTCAGGGAGAAATTCAATGATCCAAAGGGCGATATCTCAAAGTACAAAGTGGTGAAGTTGAAAACAAGACTTGTCTTCTGCCCCCTAAATTCTCAAACACCTGCATTTTTAAAGATACCTGAATCTTCTTCACACTTCACTTACTTTGTTCTTCTCCTCCTCACTGCACTGCTCTGTTCTCTGCAGTCTGTGACACAGGAAAAAACTCATCCATCTTGAGAGTTTGATCCTGCCTTACTGTGCCTGGCCTGTCACCACATGCCTTGGGGGGCAGACTGTCCTGCACCGTGGGACCGGGAGACCGCTCTAAGCCCAGAGCCATATGGCTACGCTACATTTCCCAAAAGCATGTAGTTTGACTTGAACTTTGTCTTTCCCTCTGGTGCTGTAGAGCCTGTACTTTTGTCTTGTGCTTTCATTGTTAACGCTCTCATCCTCTGTAACTCAAGCAAAGCACAGCTGTTTATCTTATTTTCCACTACATGCTATATCTCCTTTCTCTTCTCCTGCTGTCTCCCTCCCTCATTTTGCCGATATAGCTCATGCCTGCACGGTTATGGATCTACAGTGACTTTCAAGACCATCTGGCAGTCGAACTCCCTAAACACCAAGATATTTTTTTCTTCTGTTTTTCGCATCTGTCAGCAGAGCTTCTCCTCTCTTTGCCCTGTGAACCAGTCTTTGACCAAAGAGCAGGCTAAAGGTTAATTCAGAAGTGGCTTCAACTAAAAATGAGAAGAGAACATTTTATTTTTTTCTTTATTAGACTTTATGACATGATAAGGAACCAATTTCTCTCAGATAGGCTATGCTGCTCACCTTGATGCTTTAATATAAGACCATCTGCCTGCCTCGGGCCTGGGCTCCCAAAAGTAAAATGAGTCTGATATTTCTTCCTACAGCAACACACACACACACACACACACACACTCACCTTGCCTTTTATTTAACGGGGATTCTGGCTTCATTAAAAGAGGAAAATAGATGGATGGATATATTTCTACTCTGATAACTGAGGTGCTGGAAAAACAAAAGGGTAAAAGATAGCAGAGATAGATGTTGTCCTTTCTCCAGGTTGACCTTTAGTCGCATTAAATACACAACATTCACATCTGGCTGCTGTTGTTTATAGTAGACAAGGTTATACAAATAAAGGATGACGCAAGTTTTGGAAGACAACGTCATTATCTACAGATGCTGACTGCAGTTTGGAAGGAAGCCATGATTAAAATGTGGAACGCCATATTACATCAACTTGAATTCCATGATCAACAATTCAATGAGGGAGCTGTGCTTAGCAAAATGTTAAGGTTGCCTTTAAATAAATGGGCTGTTTCACGTACTGTGATGCTTAAGTAGGATCAAATTAGAAAAATACAACACTTGGATACTCCTCTTTAAAGTATTTAAAGTTTTGTTTAAAAAAGAAGTGGCTTTTCTAAACTGCACAGAATAATCCTGGATGGTTTGCTATGTCTGGCGTTGACTAAAGTTGTCATGGTGATGAGTAAAAGTTTGGGAGAGTTGTCGAAGATGCAAAGTGCTCATTCCTGTCCTTCACAGCATGACAACACACTATCATTAATACATGGAACAGGACAGGGTTAGTGCAGCACATTACAGATGTGGAGGCCAGAGGACTATTTTAGCTTACTTCATCTATCTTTAAAACAAGCCACCGTATAGATGGACAATGCAGGAGGATCCACTGATAAATGGACAGACAGACAGACAGACAGACAGACAGACAGACAGACGATGGTGGTGCAAGATGCTCCCGTTATCACCAAGATATACAGTAAATTGTTGCACATATGTCATAGGCAGTTGCGTCACATGTGGTTACTGGCTGAGCAGAGCAGTGATAATAATCAAGCAGACTGAATGACATATGAGGTACAGGTATGTCAAATTACCATCAGGAACACAGAGAGGCTCCAGCTGGTCTTGTAGGGAGCTTATTATTAATAGATGTACAAGGTAGGTCAGGAGATGAACACAGTAAAGGCACCAACAGGTGCAGCACAGTCTGTCAACTCATCTATTAACCATAAAGAGCCTCCCATTATCTACTGTATCCAATTTAATATTTTACCATCCATACTGCAGTGCTCCTCTGCACTGCTGACTGTCAGTGGTCTAACCTGCTGATGCCTGTGTGCATCTATGAGTGTGATGATGCATTAGCCGGGGGGATTACAGCCTTGAAGGTATACACATCTTCATTAACCCCCGGCTCATCACTCGCTCACCCTCGTGCATCCAGCAGCAAGCACAGTCTCTCAACTCAGGCTCAGTCTTCTTCATGATTTATTTGTTGCACAGGTATGCTCTCTCAATCCTTTGAAATAGAAGGACCCAAGGATTACCAAGGACATCATCTTTGTTTGATAGCTGCACCAGGAGCTGGTGTGTAGAAGGGATTTCTATGTAAGTGTATAAAAGTATATTTTTATCCATGTGATTTAGGTCTGATATTCCTGGTTGAGCTATCTCAACTCAGTGAGCTCCCACGAGGGTCCAGGACAGATTTTGTGTAGAAAGCCAGTCTAAATCCAGCTGGAGGTTACAGCCACAGCCTACTGGGTCCATATCAGATTTCATTTCATGTTTTTTTTTTTTTTTTGTGTGTGTGTTTTCTTTTTTCTTCTTCCAATATCAATGTCAAAGTTCCCTTCCTCCCAACATGCTTCAAAACATTCATTCATTTCAAAACAGGCTGCTGCAGTAACAACACAGGAGCACATGCTGGAATATAAATAGTTTATATTTGAGAAAATATAACATGATAAATATTTCACATACATACAGTCTCCATAAGAAAGTAACAAATATTTGGACTTTATTTTCGAGTGTGATTTTTTTTTAGCATACATGATGTATTTAATAATGTATACTGTTGTAGACAGATAATCGTTATATAACCATCACATGAAGTTGCAAAAGGATTTAGAAAGTGTTTTAAAATACAATAACTTTGGTTGTACATCTGGTGTCATAGATGCTGAAAATGCAAGACCTGAAAAAAAACATCAGCAACCATTGATACAGTAACTAAAATTCACATAAATCCTTTTAAGGCTGAAAAATAAATATATTTCAAGATCTAAACGAAAGACACAAATATATCTTTGCCTCTGTTAAAAGTAACAGTCCAATCCTAAGAAATGACAAACCAACAAACTCTTATCATGTTGTAGCAGTGAGGCAATAAGTATGTAATGTGAACTTGGTTGAGGGATTATCACAACCAGGCACTTTGTCTCTGTGTGTGTCTCTGTGTGTGTCCTGCTGCCCTTGAGAACAACATGGAGCCCAAATGGTGAACCAAATCCAGCAAGGATGCTATGCTGAGCCTCTGCTGAATAGGAAACCAATATAAAGATATACATCTGGATCTGGTGATAAAGAGCATACAGAATACAGAAATAATGCAATTGTGATGCAGCTGCAGCCGGGGTGTGGTGTGGTGTGGTGTGTGTGCATGCAGGGCAGAGGATGATAAGACCCGCACAGCTCACAATATGGTTAACAAATGTAATGTAAGACAACTGGGGCTGAAGAATGCAAGTATACACCAGAGCCTTAGCAAACATACACACAGACACACACATTAAATATCATTTTGATCAGTTGCAAAAATATTTGACATGTATTACAGCACCAACAGAGAAGCATTACAAATGCATAGACTCATACAAAATGCGGTGAGGTGAAGTCCAAAAGCTTCCACCTGATGTACTCTCAAGACTCACAACAGTCCTTGTATAAGGTTTGTTGTTTTTCCTATACAGATAACAATAATCAATGCGCATAAATAAAAACAGAGTGGAGTGCTTCTCCTTTCAGCGTGTGTGAGCTTCTTCTTTGGCTTGTGACCTTATAATGCGGTGATAACAAAACCTAAAATGAGGTGATTAACCTTACAGAAAGAGTTTGATGAGGTTGAGGAGATCAATACCACTCTCTTGTCTGTACTTTTCATAGACATAGAAAGCTGCAGCCAGGAAACTATTTCTTTGGCTTCACATAAACCTGGAAATAGTGGGGAATCTGGCTCAGTCTAATGAGCACCTGGAAATTTCACTAATTAACATGTCCCATAACTTTTTTTTTTGTTTTGATGCCAGTGAGTAAAAGATAACACATTAGGATTTTAACTGATCCAGGCCAAGAAACATGGAAGCACATAACATCCTGTGAGATATTTTTACACATATTTTGAATTCAGACAAGAAGGCATGTGAGCTACTTTGCTTTTTTATAGTTTGTATGATAAACCAAGCTCAGCTAAGAGGCCACTGGCTATACTTTCATATTGACTGTACAGACATGATAATAAAGGCATCAATTTTCTCCTGAAACTCTTCACAAAAAAACAAGTATTTCCCCAAATTGCTTGAATACCATGCAATGTCAATCAAATCCTCAAGAAGAAACTGGCATCATATTAAATCAAAGGCACCACTGGATGAGTCACTGTCCACTCTTGCAGTAATTCTATATTTCCCAATTTTTTAAAACTCAGATCAAAAGGTTATGACCCTGAGGATGTGAAGATTGTTCAGATATATCTGCAATGCCCCAGTTCTTTATAAAGGCAATCTTATGGCTGAGGCAGAGTTGGTCTGCATGATGCAAACCATAAGCACTGCAGTGTGTAATTTAAACATGATGTTTACTGAGGAGAAACTACACAGACAGGTGTAGATGAACCTGGTGTCGTTAAAAAGGTGAATGGAAGACTTAATGAGCAAGTTGCTTCATTACTTAATGAAATCACAAAAGGGGAGGGTAAAAAGAAAAACCTGTGCTGCAGTGCAATTTTGTATGGTTTGAATGGGTGAATCAGACTTTCACTGTTTCTCTTGTGGCCGTAATGTTTCTCCTGAAACTATCAGGGAGAGAAAGTCACCATCTGCAACCAGGACGAGTAACAGTGAACCAGGTGAACACATGGCAAATAACGAAATGAGCCGGGAGGTGAGCCAATAAGATGATCTGAGCAAACGACCTTGCTTGAGTCATCATTACAGTTTATGACCTCGTTCTCTCCACAGCTCAACTGGGACCGCTCAAAATGACAGCTCACCAGAGCTCTCACACGCAGCAGCATGAAGGGACTGAACATAAAACATTAGCACGCAAACTGCAGGACAGCAAACTGTCCTTTGTTTACAGGGACGTAACTGGGTGAATGAATTCCAGACTTACTTGATAGATCGCTCTCTTTGAGATAACTAACATGCTATAAAAGGGATCAATTATATTATTTTCATTTTCTTGGGAGGTTTCTGAAGCAGTTTTGAATGTCTATTTTCAATGAGTTTGTGAATCGTTGTTGCTGTAGGTAAATGATTTATCTATTGTCTTTTTTCAGATCCATATACTTTGTGTCATACTTTTCATTTTTTTTTAAATTATTGTGTAGACTTAAATTGCATCACTGTTGCTGCTTTTGATTTTTTGTTGTGGCTTCTGCATTGTCCAGGCTACTGCACATTACTCTGCACAAATATAATGTACCGTATTGTAGTGTGAGGGAACTGAATGGGAATGCTTTATAAGGCAATTAAGATTTAAACTGGGGTACATGATTATGTTAAGATTAGTTTTACCAATTAAAATATTGTTCAAGATTATTTCAAGATATTGAATAAAAAATCTTTTTTTTCCTAATTCTCATACAGTCCCTAACAGTATGTCTTTAGTCATTAAACCAATTCTCTCTTTGTTGTGATAAAAAACAAACAAACAGCCAATTCAATTCATTCACATTCATTCACACTATCAGATTCTTGCACAGGGAAAAATACTAAAACCATTCTGTAATTTTGTGATATTATGAATAACATAATTAGTCTAGACCTGTTTGTTGGTTTGACCTGACGTGTTCTTTGGCTCATACTCAAGATTTTGTGACTCAGGTTAAAGTGCAAAGCATGATGGTGGCATGGAGGCATGTTTTCACTGCGCGTTGTGAAGTGTGGGGAGACCTGCAGTGTTTGTCAGTCAAACCACAAAGCAGAGTTATAACACACAGATCGATGGCCTGTGTAGACACAGCTGCTCACTGTACATTCTGTGGCCTTTGCTTGGCACTGGATGCCAACAGAAAAAAATCAATTTCAGGTACAGATGCACACAAACACGCACGCACACACACATCTTTCAGCGAGCTTGCGAGGCCAGGCTAACACACACTATGTATCATGAAAACAACAACAGAAGAGATGTGGAGTATGAAATGTGAGACTCATTGGTCAAACAGTAGATTCCAGTGCTTATTGTGGCAGCACAATGCTAAACCCAGAAAAAAAGGCTAAAACTGGCTTGATTGCACTTGGAGGTAAATCTGTTGATCTGCATGATACTTATACAACACAAAACATTTTGATTCCAAGCTGAGCAGCAGAAAAAATCTACACTGACTTTTCGTTTTACTCCAAGTTCTGGCACTTAGCATCTCCTCCTCTCCTACCTTACAGCGGAGTTTATTGAAAAGCTCACAGAGGCGGCCGGGTTCAGCCCAGCTTGGCTCGGGTGTCTTGGCTGTAGAAAAGCACCTGGAGCAGGATGGCCACGTCGATCAGGATCTGGACTGAACCACATACCCAGAACTGAGTTGGACTTTCATTCATCACAAAGTAGGTAGTCTTGAAGACGTCGCCCGCTGTCCACAGCAACACCATCTTCACACTAAAAAAGAAACACAAAGAGTGAATGTATAGAGAGAGATGAGGCGGTTTCTCCAACAGGAACATTCGACCATTTATATTGTCCTTATCCTTCATCAGTTTCTTTTGTCATTCTCCACTCTTGTCCCACTGTTTTCACCTCGATTCATTTACTGCCATGTAAACTCTTTAACTCTTTCCCTTCACACTTTCTGCCCTCGCTCCTCCAACCACATTCAGCTCACTCTCTTTGCTCTCTGGAGAGTGAAGTCCCACGGGTATAAACACAACATGAGTTTGTTCTTTTTATTAGAGCTGTGGGGTGGTGTGGGGATGGAGCAGGACCATCAGTCATCAATGGGACAAACTGCACAGGTCGGACAGGGGTGAGGGAGAAAGGAAAGGAGAGAGACAGAGACAAAGAGGTAGCAGAGGACAGCATTTATCTAGCATGTGGTGAGAGAGATACTGCTGCGACAACAAAACCACCAGAGAGAGAGAGACCCTGGTGAGACAGATGTGGATGATGAGAACGTACGGGGGTACAGGCAGGCTAATGACTATGGGGACAGGAGTCCTCTGCTATCCTTGGGCTCTCCTTGCAGAGTTATGTCAAACTCCCAGGTCTGCCCCGGGTTCCCTCCAGGCCCTGGTGAGGAGCCGAAACATTAGAGGCAAACAATCCTGCCCTGGCATGGAAATAAGACCATTACAGACCAGATCCAGTTACTGCATGTAGTGTGGAGCTGAAATTAACAACCTGGTCTGTTGCAGGCTGCAAACACAGGCTGTGCGGGACAGCTAGAGCAGAGTGCATTGATTGAAGCTCAACTCACAGATGTTAGGATGCATGGGACCATGAGGCTGAACATCTGCACACATTCAAATGCAATCACATCTGCATGTTCAGTCACTAACTGCCACAGAAAAGCCTGTTTTAAAGTCAAACTGAAAATGAAATGCATTTTTGCAAAGACATCTGCACCAGTATCCTCACTCACTGTTCAATTTGTATTCACCAAAATAAGAGAATCAGTTGTGATTCATTTTTCATCTGCAGTGGAGCTTCGTGTATTAGTGGATTTTTGATTTGGTATAATATGTGTATTTGAGCAGTTAACCGCCTGATGCTGATAGCTGTATCTGTGTGTGTAGCTGTGTGACACAGTGAGTTGAATCGAGGGGTAACAAGGGGTAGGCAAGCTATTATATGAAACAAACACAACATGGAGTGTGCAATAGAGCAAAAAAAATGCAATAATAATAAACTAAAAATGAAACAGTTTCAGTGGAGCTTTCAGTGTGTAAGTTTCAGTCAACTTTTGAGAGGCTTGTTTGAAAGTAATATGGCAGAAACCAAATGCAAATTGGCCGCAGTATCATTACAGCTTGTATTTCCTAACACAAAATGTCAAGAATTCAGAACAGTATATAATTTTTGAATAAAGAAATAACATGTTGATCTGCACACTCAGATTTTGAGGACATTCCTCAAATGTTCTCACATGACTGTCAGCCTATGGAGACTTACAGTATTAGCCAAAATCACATAGATTTGTATAAAACTGAATTTGGATTGCTGTAGTATTTCACTTTAAACCTATAGAGGAAGTCAAAAAAACAAAAACAAAAAACAAAACCAACAGGATGGAGTCAGTCTGCTTCAGTGAACACAAAGCCTGTTGCTTCTTTCCTCTTTGGTCCAACTGACCCTCCCACCTCCCATTTCAGCACCTCAGGCTTAAGGAAGAATCAGTCTATTTCCACCCACCACTCCCCAAGGCTGACCGAGGAGTGCTTGTTTAGAGCACATCTGAGTCTCAAACAGACGGGGTTCAGCTCCCCTAACAATTTAAACTTTGAGGGTACACTCTCCGGGATTTGACTGAACTTCTCCATAAATAAATGTGAGGAAGAATTTAAAATTGTCATGCTTTTACTTCTCTCTCTCTCTCTCTAAGCTGCTGGTTCTCCTTGGGAGTGGGGGGGGGGGGACACACACTTTTTTTGGTTCACTGAAGTTTTTGTTTTACCGCAGAGAGTACCCTTCACTGAAGTTCAGATTTCATGTCCCATCTCGCCCCTCATCTTTTCCTTTCACTGCACCACTTTCTTTTTCTTTTTCCTCAACTGCCATCATTACTTTTATTGCTCCTGTCATTGCCTTTACTCGGCTGTGCTTTTGACAATAAAAGAGGAAAAGCTAAAGCGACTTTTTCCAGCACTTTCTTTGAACCTTGACAAAGTCAAATAATAAAGCTGCATTTTACAGCAGGGTAAAGCCAGCTGGTTGGTTCAAATGCTCCAAAAAACAACTTGTGAAGAAGTCAAATCACATTGTGACTGATGGAATAAAAATAATTCTTCTAAAATTCGAGCTTCCATGTGAAAAACGGGAATAATTAAATATCTGATCATTAATTTCAAATACAAAATTCAACGTTCAAGTGCCCCACACCATGCCTTTAGCTGCAGGGCCTGTGGATACACTGTCTGTCTGACTCATATATGCAAATAATGGATCTCTTTTCTGCTCACTTACTCAAAATGGAGAAAAGCAGTGAGCTGTGCTGAAGCAGTAAACATGACACCAAAACAAGTGAGCAGTAATGTGAAGAGCTATTTTGTATTCCTCACCATAGATGGAAATGTTAAGGCTAACTGGTGTTTGCTATTGCTGCACTTTATAAAATGCATCTCCACAGAAATATCAGCTTGAAACTCAAGGCCAGTGATGGGTGAAGTACTTAGATCATTTACTTAAGCACGAAGTGGCCGTACCACAGTGTAAAAAAACCCCAAAACACACCGCTAGAAGAGCTACATAAACATAACGCGTACGTGATCATTTTTGAGTAGCTGACCCACAGGACTCATCCTATACACTTTTAAATTCCCACCTGATTTATCCTGCCCCCCTACCCCCTCTGCAGCCCTCCAACCTTGAGGATATTCGTTCTTCCCCCTCCTCTCTGCCTCTGTCATTCTTTTGCTACCCTCCATGCCTAACTTTCCCTCACGTCCTCCCCCCCCTCCCAAATTCTCCGCCCCTTGCCTTGGCTAATTTCTTTGCTCAAGAGACAGCAAACATCATTAACGAGGATGAGTCATTTTCAATGTAATTAAAGGGGGCGGGTCATCTGTACTAAAGCGTTCTCTTCAGCAGTGCAGAGGAACGGGCACAAAACTACCAGTTGGAGGTCATTTATTCATGTGACAGGCACACGCTCACTCACACTCACACACACACACACACACACACACACACGTATTTCTTCACATCTCACAGACTGTTTGTCATGCTAGTCTCACAGAGCACCATCTGACAGTGATAGCATTAATCGTGACTTGTGGCCCAGTTGACAGGTGATGAAAGACACACAGAACAAACAATTGAACTTGGTCCTGAGTGAGGCTTTGAGTGTCCACAGGGAGAAGGAGTGATTATGGTATTGATTGAGAATAGTGACTGACTGACTACTTCTGTCTCTCTCTGTCTCTCCCACATACGCGCGCACACACATCAAAAAGCAGTTAGTTCTCATTTGCACACAGAACACACAGAGAAATGCAGAGTGAAACAGAAAATGCAAAACATGAAACTGGGCATTTGCTTAAGGTCCTCACCAGAGCACTCACACACAAACAAGCAAGCACACCAATGCATACGCACACACATGCACTCACTCTGACACTGTACAGTTCAGCTTGGACACATCTCTCATTGATTACTCCTGACCTGACACCTTCATCTGAACTAAGTGGCAGGAGATGAGAGAGGAAAGGGTGAAATGGTAAAGTGGGTACTTCAGGGATGGAGGGAAGGGGAGACAGGAGCATGGAGATGAATGAGGGAGGAGCGGAGGTAAAAGGAAAATGACGAGAGATGGATGACAATGTGGCCGGGGAGAGGAGGGGGAGTAAATCTAGAGAGGGGTCAGAAACGAAGCCATCCTAATAGTTGGAGAGTGACAGGACGGCAGAGAGTGATGGAGAAAGCGAGAGCGGGGTTTGATTGCCTGGTGCGATGACTGTGCCGTATGTGGGCCAGGCAGTAATTGTGCTGTGTATTGAACGGCTGCTGTCAGGCCAGCTATTAGCTCTTCTAAGCGGCTGGAGTGGACAAGTGGAGCACACAACTGCAGGGAGCAGGACTGAGTGACATTTAGAAAGAGAGACAGAGGGAGAGAATTAAAAGGACACGAGCGTGGTGTGTGCAATTTGCTGATTTCACGTCCCATATATTTTTTGCAAAGTTGTTGGATAAATCTTTAAATGTCACTTTGTGAAACTGAATCATTTTGCACCTTTATAGTCACTGGTAAGTTTGACCTCTTAAATCCTGTTATCCCATTAAAAGGAATCAAAAGTTCTTCATGTTAGAGCAAAGTATATTGCAGCACAGGACTTTTAATGTCTAATATCCAGACACTATCATGCTCTGTGGCCAGATATGATCTTGTTGCTGGACAGTCTCAGAAGTGGTGCAGAAGTTTTATGTGATTTTAGCTTTTTTAAAAATGAAACTTATGGGGTGCTGTATAGCTCAGTGGGTTGAGCGGGCACCCCATGTGCAGAGGCTACAGTCCTCGCTGCAGCTGTTTCGAATCCTGCATCGGGTGGCCCTTTGCTGCGTATCATTCCACCTCTCTCTGCTTCCCCATTTCCTGTCTCTCTCTGTCAAATAAAGGCAAAACGCCCAAAAATATACTTTAAAAAAAGAGAGAATCTGATAGCATATATTCTTGTTTACACAATACCTTATTGTAATTCATCCATCCAGCCATTAGCTCTACTACTGATCCTTTGAGTGTTGCAGAAGGGCTGGAACCAATTGTGGCTGACATTGGGGTGACCCAATATACACAGGGGAAGCACCAAGCTGCTATGACAGGCCGGTAGGTTCCAACCCAGAAGGATCCACTGAACCACTGTGCCGCTGAGAACTAAAACCAGTAACTGAAATAATCCAGAGTTGTAGTTACACGTGGTATGATCTGCAGACAAATCCTGGTCACACCTTCATGTTCTCCATGTTTAAAGGTACAGTCTGTAGGATTTTCCTAACATGGCATAGCCCTCGAGGATCCTGCTGCTGGTGATGGCCAGGTATGGGCCTGACGCTCCAGCGCTTCACTCAGACTGTATTTCCTTTTCTTCGTTGGCAGGTGTGTATCCACCATTTCTCCCAGCGTGACAGTGTCAAGACAACAAGAACTTTGAAGGCCAAAATGTGTACAGCAGTTGAACATGGGTCAGTCCTGACAATTTACTGTCAGGGGCCAGGGGCCGTGCACAGCTGAGCTCGAGAGGAGGGGCCCAATTCGAATGTTGTGTTTACAAACTGCAACGAACAAACCTACAGACTTGATTTTTAAATCCAACTCACAATCCAAACTTTTGTTAAGGAACCAAAATGGCTCAATCTTAGTTATAGGGATGTCTGTGTAAAATGGTGCACACAAGAAGGGATCAGAAATGAGCTCAGTTCAGTTTATTCGGTTTCCTCTGTGTTCACTGCACATGTTCTTCTCTTCGCAGCAAATTGCCATGTGCCCTCACCTCTCTCACCCCCCCTGCTGGTTTATCTGTACCAATCTGTCTCTCTCTTTGTTCTCATTCCTCACGCCCTCCACTACTCTGTTTCTCTTTCTCCATTACTCACCTACCCCCACCCCAGCACCTAAATCTTCATACTCAGCCCTCGTCACTCCTCTGGCTCCCTCCTGTCAAAAACTGTCTCGTTATCTTCTTGTCCCAGGCTGCTGCCTTTCACCTTGGCAACTGCCCAAGGGACCACTGGCTGGATGGATGGATAGATGGATGGATGGATGGATGGATGGATGGGCAGGTGGAAAGTGGAATAAAGGAATAGCCATTTGAACCCTGGAAGTTTCTTGCAGGCACAGCACAGATGCCATGTTCCTGCTGTATTTTGTATCTGTATATGTAAATTTTGTGACTGCAGTCCAGAATACAAATGTGAACGTGATGGTGAAGTCAATGACACAACTGTCATAGAACTTTAAAAGGAACATTGTGAACTTTAAAACTGAATCCACTCGAATGAGACACTTCTCCATTTAAAGCGGAAACACACTGGAAGCACTGGTTTGTTGCCCTGAGACAAACAAGTTGTTCGTTGTATCTCACCAGACACATTTTCCACTACCGTTGTGGAGCTGATCACAAATTAAAGCCAGTGTGGGTTTAAGCTTCAAGTGGGGAGTCACACTTTGTATGTGAGACTTAAAGAGTCTCCAGAGAGGGTTAGTCAGTCCTCGCAATTGCTTGATAATACTAATACAAAGCCCTTTGGAAAGAGATGCACTCGAGCGGCAGAGGATGCTTAAAGCCTCAAATGCTTAAAGCCTCAAAGAGCTTCAATCACCTCTTCCATCTCTTTTTCAGCACAACCATGCGTATATGCATTGGCGTGATGTCTGTGATGCATGCTTGTTTGTGTGTGTGCGTACACATGTGTGCGCCCACACATGAGGGTGTGTGTGAGGTGATTTTGCAGCAGCAGGGCTGTAGCTCTCCCCCCGAGGGGGCCAGATAGAGAGACGAAAATCAAAGGGCCCAGTGAGAGAGAAGCCGAGCTGCTCTTAACCCACTAACTATGAATTATGCATGCTGATCGATCGCACACAGGGCAAACACTGAAAAGTTCCCAACCTGCCAGAAAAAGATGGATTCTACTTCACAAAATGAAGCAGAGAGGAGGTGAGGAGAAGAGGGAGTATCACTCAGAGTTTGCCTAAGGATATTTTAGATATTTTTTTTTAGAGAATGTAAACAAGCCAGAATAGATGAGAAGGTCTGTAAGGTGATGGCTATTTCAGTATATTCATTACATCTACAGTCTTATGTAATCCAAAACACCGGGCTATTTGTCATAGCTGTTTTTCCTTAACTAGCTACAATTACCGCCTCGCAGTTGTACACCTCCACAAGCCAGTGAAACTGTAGGAAACCTGGTCACAATCTCCTCTTTGGTTCCTGAGTTACAGCAGTGAATAATGGGCAGATGTGTTTTAACAGAACATTATGATGTCACACTGAAGGTGACCACAGGGTGTCTGAACTGTCAGAAGAAGTGTCAACACTTCATCTGTTTATCCTTTGTTGCAAATTTGTGTCATAAATAACTTCTTGAAATGGCAAATGGCCAAAAACATGTTTCATGAGATCACCTTGACCTTGACCTTCTGAAGCCACCAAAATCTGATTAGTTGATCCTTGACTCCATGTGAACAAATGCACACAGGAGAAAAAACTTACCATTAAATATGTGATTAAGCAAAGAATCCTAAAAATAAAAAGTTAATCCATAAACTGCTGTTGACTCATGTTATAATTACACCCATTAACCAAAAGAGCAACAAGAGACTAAATCATAGTGTGAATTAGTCAGTATATTGATCCAATTACTTCTGAAATCTCCTTCAGCAACAGGAAAAAAACAGTGAGGTTGTCACTATATATCTCGAATTTACAGGCTGGGGAAGAACTCTTCTGAAACTGCTGATCTCCCAGCGTTTTCATGCACAGCACTCAGAAACATCCGATGAGTGGCTATTATTTTGTGGGTGGAAATGCAGAGGAAAAAGGTCAGCCTAGTTGGCACTTACAGAGCCATACAACATGTTTGACCTTAAGGTGAGTTAAGGTGAACTACAACAGCAGAGGAGGCGCAGACTCCACACTGCTGTCAGCCAAGAACAGAAATCTGAGGCTGCAGTGGATACAGGCTCACCAGCACCACTGGACAGCCAAAAACATAACCCAGTCAAATGAATATGGATTTCCGCTGAGGCATGTAACTGGTATGGTAAGAACTTGGCGACAGGAGCCTGACTACATCAACCCAAGTACCATTACCTTCTTCTAAGGGTTATTCCCAGCATTGTGTTACAAAGCAAAAGTCCTCTCAAAATGGTTTAATGAACTTGACAATGAGTTCAGTGGACCTTAGTGGCCTCTGTCACCAGATCTGGATTATGAAGAATACTGTTGGGACTTAATTATGTGCATCTGACAAATCGGCAGAAATCATGTGATGCATTTATGTCAACATGGAGCAGGATGCCAAAGGAGTGTTTCCAACATCTCGTGGAATGTGAAACATGAAGCAAAGGGAGCAGCTAGTGTAGAAAATGCTTAGTTTTTGCCTTTCGATCTGGATCTGCATTAAATGATCATATTGAGAGACAGTCATAGCTGCATGTAGGCGCCTATTTCATTCAACCAAGTGCACATAGAACCCTGATATAAGAATATAAGGTGAATTGGCAGTGCTGCTCTGACTTCAGGAGATTTTCTGTGTTATTTCACTTTATTTTTTTCCTGAAGAGCCAGTTCTCCAACCTCTTACTCACTGAGAACTGTCTCTTTTTTTTATTTCATTTTATGATGACTGATTTTTGACTGTGGGTTTTTTTTTTTTTTTTTTTTTTTTTTTTTTTACCTCAACTGTACATTTCTCCTCCACCATTGTGATAGCAACAAGACAGCAGAAGAAAAGGTGCTATTGCCCAGGTCAAGGCAGAGGAGCCTGGATAAACTTGAGGAAAAACATGCTGTGTCTTCACTGTTGCGCCAGTTTGTGGGCTTACAAAGAAAATAATAGGGACGGCTATTACCAGCATGTTTGGGGACTTAAGCGGCTTAGTTTTGCCTCAAACTCTACAATGTGGTCTTGACATATGAGCCTACAGCTATTAGCTGTTATGGAAAAGAAAATGGACTGTATAGGAAGAATCACTTGCACAGACTTATATCCAAGTATGCTGATACTTTGTATGATGTCTTATTTTCTTTACTTGTTTACTCCCCAGATAATAATCAATTCAGAAATTCATTCCCAGTGCAGTCAAGAGACTATAGGCAGCAGAAAACACCCAATTAATTGTCTTGTGTTGTATTGTGTCCTCAGTTTGTCCTTATATTATATAAGGCTTAATAAAATTTAGATGTTAAAACTTTTCTCCAAATCCCTACCATGTACTGTAGAAACAGAAATAAATAAAATGTGAAACATTGTCTTTTTTGTCTGGTCCCTGGAATCACAGGACTCAGATCATGTAAATATACCTGAGCAAATACCATATGAGGGTTATTTAAACACTATACTCTGCAAGCACCATATGCACACCCACTCCACTCATGCATGCTAGCAAATCCACAGGGGACACAAATACAATAGCAGAACTAATTCATGAATGCATTGTGGAAACTTGACTGTATATCAGCTAGTGTAAAGGCTTGGCTTCATTTATATGTACAGTAACACAAAGCACTGCACGAAAGAACCATCTTTTATACATCCAATATATGGCTACAACTAAAATAATGTATATACTAAATTATTATATTTAATACACTGAATAAGTTACAAAGATGAAGTCATTAAATCTTTTTTCTTTTTGTTCATTAACTCATGTATTTATAGGCTACTTCATCTTTTGGAGCACTAGACAAAAATCTGATGTTTAAGTCATTATTTGTAACATACTACTGTAAGAAAGTTAATTGAGTTAAATAAAGTATTGTTCTAATGAAATAATTTAAAGCGAAACCACTGGTGTTTTAATTCAGAAGTTGATGCAGTTTCTGTGAATTTGATGATTCCAATCCACTGATAGTTGGACAACAGTTCATTAGTGGAACAATTAGTAAAAAGTTAGAATAACCCCACAGAATCACTAGCAGAGCAGTAAACTCTTGTTCATCACTCTACTGTGCCTTAGCAAGAATTATGATAAATAATATTTTATTCATTACCTCTGCTGGATTACACAACAGCGCAGCCACCACAGACTGAACTCATAAAATAAATTACAAAGTGCATTTTTAGTGGGTTTGATCCTCATCTGTGATGTGCAAAGAACTGATTGTAAATCAGAGCAATAAAAAGTGTCCAGAAATAAAGACCAGTTCTGCATCACTCATATTTGCAAATTAGAAATATCTGAAATCATACCTTCTTCTGCCATAAACTAAACTGCACTTGTACTATATCAACAACTGTCCACCTTCCAGATGTGCTCCCTTTGGGGATACACCACTCTGATCCACAAGTTGCAAAGTGTCTGGGAGTCATCACAGTATCTGCATCATATGCTTCAGGGCCAGACTGCAAAGTCGCCTGTCTGAAATGGCCTAAAAGTAGCAGCTGTCTCAAGAGTAAAATGAAACCACCATTAGGCTGCCAATGAGTAGACAAGTAATAGGACCACCATTACTGCTTCCAGGATGGTAGCCAGAGCTGAGAGAGAGTATTAAGCTGTTAGTTGCGATGGTGTGGGACAGAGACAATGACAAATATGCAAATATATTTAAAAATGGTGACATATACAGTATATTCTCTCTTTTTTTGCTGGGCTTAACTGTAGGGAGCAACTTGACTACTCTTACATTCATGACAGTTAAGAACTTTAAATCAAATCGAAAGAGACACAAACAAAATGTCTACAGAAAGCAAACTAACAAATAAATATTCTTTGTGACTGCATTTGTCTGTAAACTTATGTTGGTGCGACAGACATACTGCCCCTGTCAGTGTGCCCTCTCCACTGTCGCTGAGTGACATTGTGACGGTCGACAGCTTTTGTGCAGAGCTGTGAGAGGAGGAGGCAAAATAGATAATGTTTAATGAGAGGGAAGAGGAAAAACAGGCAGGCTCCCCAGGCAGCCGAGCCGAGAGCACCGAGCAATCAGTCACACAGGCAAAACACCACACATTTGTTGTTTATATAAACAAGCCGCAACTTTACCTTTCATTTGTAGCTTGCACTTAAGTAATGAGTGCTTTCAAATGTCAAGTGGGTGACAGCATCACTCAGTGACCAAATGCTGCCAGGTGGACTTGGTGGCTCCATAAAGTCAGTGTTTAATGAGTAGACACAGCTTGATGCTCCGACCTTTGCATTGTTTTTGAACTAATACGAGGTTGAATCTGATAGGAATGAAGGATTTGTGGTTCGTTGGGGCAACACCAGAGACATTTTTCTTGTTTCATGACTGTCATCCTGCATTATCAATGCTACATATACCCAAGGGCCAAACAAAAGCATGTTTACCCCATAGAATCATGCAGCAACTCATACTGCACTGGCCACAAACAAATTATTAATAGTCATTATCATTGTTTTTTTTTTTTATTTGTTTATTTAATGACATTTTCACAGAGGTAACAGGAGGAAAATGTACGACTAGAGCAGGATAACTGCTACACAGTTGTCTGGATACTGCTTCATTTTAACAGGCCAAAATACACAAAGGACACAAGCTAAACACATCCATGTTTTATCTGTTTTTCACTGGATGCATCAGGGAAAAGTTCTCCATTTGCATTACTGACTTGCAGCCATGTTACCATGGTTACCAAATGATTTTATTAATTAGCATAATTATATAGATTTTCCAATAGTTTCTTTTTCAGTTTCCAGGATCTAATGGTAATTAGGCTTCTGGGTTCACGCTAATCAAATCACACAGCTCGTATATTTGGCCCAATTCATCTTCACACAACAAACAAAAGGCTCTGCAGTTCATCTGAAACGGGTTGAGAGTCACCTTTTCAAAATGCCTCAGGCTGCTTGTGTGCTTTATACCACAGAATCCAAATGACTGCAATTATCACACCAGCCTAAATGAATTGTGCCAAACGACAAACCAACCAGTTGTTTTTTCCTCCTCTATCAACCAACACAAGAGGTAAGCCTAAATTTAAACCTAAACCTAATCCATACTTGTAATTCCCCCTTGTTTTATTGTATCCTTCCATCACTACCTTGTCTCTTCCCCAATTTCCCTGGAGTTGCAACATGTCAGTGAATCTGTGCAAAGACATGCACACAAGCAAAGTGTCAATAGTGATTGAACAAGCCACATAATTAAACCTACAGAACTGTAGGTGTGTGTGTCTATCTCTCTCCAACTCTCTCTGCTTTTCCACAACATGCACCAACAGTGATCATTTGGATGACCTTGAAAAGGTAAATGCTCCTTGATAAAACAGATCCATGTGCTCACTTTCGCACCTCAGTAATAGGACTCAGGGGAGTCTGACTGTACAACAACAAGTAACTGTTTCACATGGGATATAACATGAGAGGAAGGAAGTTAACCATCCACTGTCACCGTGACTGGAAAACAGTTTGTCCCAGCTTAACTGAACAAGTGGGAGAATCATTAAATACATGTGATGAGGGTCAAAAGTTCTGAAATGTGGTGGATGTGCACGGACAGAAGTGCTGAATGTGCTGTTTCCAGGCAGCAGGGTCATTCAACCAATTAGGCCGCTGGGATCAATAGTGGGGATAGCAAATATTCATGCTGAAATTACAACATTTTCCTGATAGCACTGTGAAGTACTTTCTAACATCTGTGTTATTTTTGGCGGTAATAGTATCACAATAATAGTATCACATAAGTCATTATGCAGGGGCTCTGCCGTAGCTATGAGTTTAGCAAACTGATGATTTTCACAAAGTCATCAGTCATCTCAAAGAACCTAATGTAGTGTTATTGCATGTTTAATCTTTGTCATGAGATTCAGTGAGCTGCATAGTGCACACCCAGATGTTGGACTACACCCTGTGGACACTTTATGTGAAATGGGGCATACTGCTAAAGAACATAAAGAATATCTTGCCATTCAACACAACAGCCTACCTACCTACAGTACGGTATCTTACAGTTCAAGGCAAAAGCTTTGGTGACAGTGACTGAGTGACAGCTAAACCAGCTAAAACATGCAGGGAGGGGACTTGAAGAAGAATGATAGACAGTGGCCTCTGCACGATGCGGAGAAAATATAAGGTAGATGACACCTCTGTCACTTGTGTGCATTGAGAAGGATTGTCTCTCAAGGGATACATCGTTTCCCTGGTGTTTCAGTGCTTTGGGGGAACAAAAAAAATACAGTATAGAGAACTAGGACAGACCACTGTTGCAAAATAAAATAACAGAGAGGGGTGAGTGGGGGGGTTACAAACTGTGCATGAATGCATCAAAGAGAGTAAGGCAGTGCCCTTAATAGTTATGATAAATTCTTGTCTCAACAGGTAACTCTTGTAAGGTGTCAGTCTGCAATATATTGCAGCTGGGAAGCGTATCACAGCAGCGGCAGGCAGCAGCAGCCTGCCTGTGTACAACATGTCGCCAAATGACAGCAGTTGTGTCCTAGAGGGAAAAAGTGAAATTTGTTGTATCTCTAGTGGCTTTTAGTAACGATGAGTGACAAGCAGAGCATGTAACTATGTAAGTACAAACACACAGACACACACACATGGACACACATTCTCACACATTCTCTCTCTCTCACATACACACACACACACACACAGACACACATTCTCTCTCTCTCACACACACACACACACACTTTTAGCGCGGTTTTAGCACTGATGACAGACAATACGCATAATGAGGAAATAATGATCATAATTTGTATGAGGTTATGTGCCATTAGGGGAGTAATTGATCCTGCAGTCCTCTGCCTAAGAGACTAATCAGTATATACATTGACCTTTGCAGACTGAGCTATAATCTTAACAGGAAAAAAAGCTTCATAATGCAAGCTAAGCTTGTTTGCCCCACTCCTTCAGCCTCTCCTCCCCACTACATTTAAGGTGCCCTTGTAGATAAAATCTATTCCACAGGAACCTTAAAATGTACCATGAAGTAAGACTGTCAAGAAGAGTTCTTGGGAGATATCTGTTGATTCTTTTAACAGATTTCTAAATAAAAAAAATACCTTCATCACCTCTTCTACTTGGTTTTTAGTCATCTGTGCACTTTAAATTTTGGAGGGACATTGACCTATCCCTCCAATACAAGTAACTTAGAACACTGACCCTGCTTCAAGGTTTATCTGATCTTGACTCTTATGTGGCTTCTAATGATTATAAATGACCTTATTAGAATATTTAGTTCTTAAGAATTTCAATTACTTGCACAAGCTGGACATTAAGGTTAATTAGAGATACGATGCATGTGGTTTGAGAACTGTGGGCTGGAGCAGCCCTGAGAACTTTCATGCCAGTGTGAGTACAGTGAGTTATGAGCTCTGTTCGACCTCAGAGTGTGTTGTACCTCATGCCTTTGGTGGAGCGATTGTGGAAGTTTTGTAGTAACTGTGGGAGGCCCAGCATAGCCTCAAACATCACGGCCAAGGAGCCCAGCGTCTCCACAAACACAGCAGAGTCCAGCAGCAGCAGGGTGACCACTGCACACAGCACGGTGAAGCCAAAACAGAAGAGCAAGTAGTCCTCAAATGCACTCCACATCCAGAAGTAGCGGAAGTCCAAGTCTGGAAAGAGGGGAGACAAACAAAGGAAAAGCAGAGAAAAAAAAATTACTTGAAAATTAATAATGTATATATCCAGCACGTACTTGTATTGTTTATATTCTGGAAAATGTAAACTGAATGGAAAAAAAGTGTGCCAGGAACTGCATTAGTGGTGCTCAAGCACAAGGAGGTTCTTACAGTACAGTACAATACGTGCAGATGGAGACAGAAAGGCAATAATGACAGACAGATTGAAAATGTTGAGGGCATTATATCGAGAATAGAAGGAAAGAAGAGGAAAGAGCAGGATTCATTAAAGGATGCACAGAAATTCTGCACAGACAGCACTCCTTAATCAATACTGTGCAAATGCATAGGTGTATGGAACAAAGATAGATGAGATACTCCAAGGCTTTTACATTTCTATTACTTTGGAATAACCTGGCCTTTGGTGAGGCCAGGTTATTCATTTAGCAAGTTTATTACCTTTGGTTTAGAGCTCTCTTTTCACTGACACAACCCTATTTGTCCTGTGTGGCTTTTACAATTCACTGATAAATACAAAGACCACCACTGTTTGAAGCTGTTCTTATTTAAAACAACTACACAGCTTGAATAGAAGAAGCACCCAGCACCAGTGACTGAGTACAAAAAGCATGTGTGATTTTAAATTAGAACAAAACAAACATTTACTCACATTGATCCAGGTACCTAAACTAATATCTGCTTTATCAGCTTTAGTATGGAGAGCTGCAGAAGAAACTTTATGATAGGAAACATTAGGCCCACTACATCAACATTCCCATCACCATCCACCATCTCCTCAATGGACCATAATGTGAAATGATCAATGATCTCTCATTGCTTATGTATGATCATGGAGCTGTGGAAACCAGCTGACATCAGCTAAAGGGGATTGATGACTAAATAAGAGCACATTAGAAAAAAAGGCAGTGAATCTGCATACTGAAAAGCTGAAACCATATTGGCCATTTGGTGGAAAATCTTTTAGGCAAAAATCAGCTTTAGGACAAAGACTTGGATTGGGGATAAAAATTGGAATTGATGTGGTGACGTAATACACATCAGTGCTCAAACACTAAAACAATAGATAGGTTCCTGAAAATTAATCAATGTCCATTTTAACAACAAATAAAAAGAAAGTATTTCTGTGTACAGCCTCTTAAATGTTTGGATGTTCCTTCCATTCTGATGATTCAAAAATCATCTACTAAATTCACTACAAAAAAGGTAAAAACACATGAATACACTTGATCTTTTTCAGGGGTTTTCAGCCACATCTCATGGTCTATATATACATAATCTACTCAGTTATCTAGTGACTGTGAGATCGACTAAAAGACTGCACTCCGGTTTGTGAAACTATTGCATTCATGGCCCAGAATGTTCTTCAGTGCTATCATAATAGAGATGGGATGATGTGTCACTTTTTGTACTTGCAAGAGCGATAGTAACTGAATTATTCCCACCTTTGAGGAGATTGAAGCTGCAACGGGCTGCCAGCAAGTAACAAGGTATAGAGGAAATCCCGTATGTATTTCTGCCTACTTGTTCATTCCAGTCAGTCACGCTTTTAGTGAGAGAGGGGAGTTCTCTGTCTAAACAGGGCCTTACCCCATTAATATCATCTGACATAATGTACATATATGGTCACACAACTTAATCTGTAAAGCACACACACACACACAAAAAATCCCCACACACCCGCATTACAATGCTGGGATGTCTCCCAATTCCACTTCAGTGAGCTGCATCTGCTGCTACGTCCTGGGACAAACTGAGTGAGTCATCTTGCAGGGAGTGCAGCATGGCATGTTTGTGGCAAACAGTAACGTGATTAATGGCTTTATTACCGACAACCACAAAAGATGCATCGCCTGTGGCTGACAGCACACATGCAAGGTGGGAAGGGGAGGACAGAGAGATGCAGCACGGCATCTACATAACGCTTCTCAGCTCTCTCTCACACATGACACATATCGACTCTGGGCGCAACTTGCCGTCCGTCCTCGCAAACTATGTCACTAATAGAAGACAGACAGCCTGAGAGACTTTACCTCTAATTCACAAGTCCCTCTTCACCCCTGATGTCCTGCTACTTCAGCACAAAACAATCAAACCTAAAGTCATTGCAACCACTGGCGGCTGGCGGAGGGAGACGGGAGAGGCTTAGAGGCCGCCTCTTATCAGCAACATAAAAAGCCCTTTCATTTCCTTTTGAATGAGGCCAACATGGTGAAGTATAAACATGCTGACAGCAGCAACAATGAGTGGCGGTATTTCAAAACTACTGTCAACTTTTCGGCATATAAAACCTCCCACTGAGCCTCTCACATTTTCATCTCTTGATTTTGAATTCAGTTTCCCCTCCGTCCTCTTTGTCTGCAGCGCGCACACACACATACACACACACACACACACACACACACACACACACAGACCACACTCAGACACCAAAAACACTTTTCTCTCGTCCTCTTAGCAAGCAATCCAATCTATTTTCATGCATAACACAACACACCCACCTCCCTTTCTCTCATCCCCGCTCTTCCTCTCTCTCTCTCTCCCTCTCTCTCTCTGTCATTTCATCTCTCGGTTATACAGCCTCATATGTTTACCTGCATAATCAAATTGCCCAGAAGAGTATAATGAAGAGAGAAAGCTATGCATCATTCATGGAGTCATCTCTTGTATTTGTCCTCTTCTCATATCTTGGATTATCCTCCACTTCCTCTCCATGATCAGCTCACTTCTTTCCCCTCACACATTCAGTCCTTTTTTTTTTGCCCACCCTGCTCACTAAAGCTGTCATCTCATATGAATACAGGAGGACAATTGTCCACATTTGGACATGATTTGGACAGCAGACACATGTAGCACACAATCGGAGACCGTCCCTATCAGATGTTTTGTCTTCAACTGGAAATACTCAGTTTGGTTAGAGTGTGCAGGAGTCAGGACAGAAACATCATCGATACACACCCAACTCTCTCACTGTGTATTCTCCAGATAATGGCCTGCTCTGCTCCCAAATCTGCTACATTACGTCACAGGCTTTGTAGCTGAGTCCACTTTGTGTCCAGTCCAACTGATTCAGACAGTTGTGTTCTCACATACAGCTCCTCCGGGTAATGTCCAGATAAGGTCAGAGTTGCAGTGCATGTGTGACAGTACAAAAAAAAAACCATGTTGCCACTTCTCACCCCTTTACACACACATACACACACCTCCTTTGTGGCTGCTGCTTTGTCACCACAGGGCATCACAGGTAACCTGGCCTTTTCCAAACAGCATCCTCCTGTCTGCTGAGTGTTGAGGCCAGGGCCCTACTTCAAAGACCGCAGAGACTCGGAAGTGCCAGGAGGAGGTGAGGTGCTCTTTCTTCACATAGACTCTTTGTTTACACAAAGCCCATTGGAGATCAAACAACTCAATTACTAAAACTGGAGAGGAAGCAGCCCCGAGGATGTCAATACCTGTGTATGACGTTAGTCTGGGATGACGTGAAGTTGCTCAGGCAGGATAAGTCAATTGATTTGTGTATGTGCATGTCTGCTCAGGTGGTTGTGACAGCCCCAGTGGCCTTATCTACAGGGAGGCATTGTCAAGACTTAGTTTATTAGACCTTATCAGTAGCTTCATACCCGTTGCACAGAGGAGGGAGAGGATGCTTACAGATGGAAGGACGGATGGAGAGTGAGTCAGAAACAGAGGGAGAGTGGCCTTGAGTCAGTCAAGTTTTTTTTATGGAGGCTAAACTCACTGCACTTGCCATCAGGAGCACGGTATGGAGGTGAGAGAGTAGAGACTCAGAGACAGAGACAAGGATAGACACTGACAGCTAGAGAGCTTTGAGATATGCTGACTCATCACTATCAGTCTGTGAGCAGAACGACTACACTCTGCGGAGCCCGCTCGGTGTATTTTAAGATGTGTGAAAGTTGCTGTTTGACATTTCCTGGCTCACTGGACTCATCTGAGGATAGGCGCAGCATTTTGAAGGACATGCACGATGTAATGGACTTTTCAGATCACTGGAAATGGATAAAAAAAAAAAAAATCTCCTTTAGTTTGCCCACAGATGGCTGACAACACAAGTGATTAACTTCCTTACCTCATCCTGACCAGACCCCAAAATTGGCACAAGTCCATCTCACAGCGTCTGTGAGCTGAACCTGTAAGATCAGCTCTGCTTTTTCAGCACATGAGCAGAACTCCAAGAAAAATCTTCTAATATCTCCCTGACAAGCTTTAATAGGGACATGACAGGCACGCTGCAATCATTTGGACGGACACAAAGCCACTGAACCATTCTGACCTCTTGCTGTCCTACAGATGGAAGAGATTGTTTCTGCAGCAGAGACATGACTCGGTTCATCAGCTGAACAGGTTGGTCGAAGTGAACACAGATATGGCCCAAGCTCCCCGTGCTGTTACAACTAGGCATGCACGATAACTCTTTTTTTCCACCATAAGTTCCTGGTTCTCATAACCGATGCTGATACCGATAACATTTTATTTAACATGTTTATATACATACCTGAGTTTAAGACGCTAAGATGTTGTAAGTTGAATTTAACATTATAGCTCTGCCTCTGACTTAACCAATTAATATCACCAACATCACTACTGTTACTGTAATTTCAACAAAAACAAGAACAGCTATGACTCTTCAAAAATCAACACATCACACACGAGTGAGTGAGTGAGTGAGTGAGTGAGTGAGTGAGTGAGTGAGTGAGTGAGTGAGTGAGTGAGTGAGTGAGTGAGTGACTTAATGACAGTATGACCTTATGACCTATTGGCTGCAACTCTCTCCAAAATGATTTTCTCCTAACACTCCCTAGGTAACACACTGAATCCACATTGGTTTTTATGGTCACATCCCTCTGCATTTACTCTGTTCAGGAAGTGGTTGAGCAGTGGAGCATTAGTTTGCTACCCAGACGGAAGCTGTCGGGGTGTGAGAAAAATAAGAAAGACATTCTGTTGATTCTCTCTGAGTGATCATTTCACAAATAAATACAGCCAAAAAAGATCTTGTCAGATGACACCATAGTTATAAAATCAGTTCTAGCAGTTTGATACTGCTTGTAAAAACTTGTAAATGAGAACAGCTTTACTAGAATCTTGGCTGCATTAAAATACTGCATATGCGAACACAGAAACTAGGAGAACTGTCAAATATGAGTAACACTGACGAAGCATTAAAAATTCTTCCTCTTGCACTTTCTTCTTTTGCACTTTGCAAAGATCACACCAATCACTCCGTAACACTCAGTCATCAGTCCTATTGATCAGTCAACACACATTTAAATAATGTAAATAAATAAAAAAAAAAGGTGGAAATTTCAAAAGAGAGAATGACCAGAACCACCGATGTTTTTGCATCGACTACCTCACCACATCACCTGCTCCATTTCACCCTCACCCAGTGATAAACTGTTTAGATGCTTCAATGTCAGAATGGATAACATGGACAGTGTGGAGAATGCAAACCTCAGATTCAGCCATACGTTATCAGGGTTTATTCATGGTGACAACGACTGCTATTTCTGCCCATATTCACATCTGCCTCCTGTGAACTAATTAAGGTCCAGTTTACAGATTACTTGTGTGTGAACATTGTAATGTTCTGGACATGTGTTGTGTATTTGACATTGGATTTGTTTGTGGTGCACTATCTTTTCAGTTTAAAGTTTTGGATCTGCTTCACTGGCATCCTCTAATTTCATCTTCTGTGTATAATAAATTAACAAATTAAATTAAACTGTAACAGAGGGTCACATTGTTTCTACAGTCCTAGACAGCACTGCAGTGGCCCTCATACAGCTCTGTTCGATCAGATCTGCCAAAAAGAAAAAGACAAAAAAAGAAGAAGAAGAAAAAAGAGTCTGCCTACATCCTCTGATGAATATCTATTCACCAGGAGGACCAGCACATTCATTTGCATAATACTTTGTGTATTACAAAAGTCATTCATGCAGAAACATCCAAGTAATACATTCAGAAGTCAATAGTTTACAGTTGCTGTCTTGAATGCTTAATGAGGAAGCAATGTGCGCCTTTTATGAGAGGTTCCTATTAGCAGCTATAAAGAATGTGCTATAAGCAGCGAGGCTGAAAGCCAAGATGAACAGTGATATTGGGATGGTTAGCTTTGCACAATTACTGGTATATTTATGGGTTTGGGGTCAGCTTCCAACAAAGCCCGCACCCAACAAAATCCTTAAAATAACATCAGCTGGAAAAAAATATCAATTTTCTTGTTTTACAAAAATGTTTTTATTTCATCTTGTCACTTCTCATCACAATCCCTGCCTCTCAGACGTCTCCACAACTGCTATCAAACAGATGGATTCATAAAATGATGATTTAAGAGAGAGGGAGAAGAAAAAATATGTTGCACGTGTCCTGCAGTAAATAATGTTTCATCAGGAATGCTATTCCCACAGAATTTCTGCTGCAGTAGCAACTCTCAAATTGGGCAGCTTTGACCTTGCTTGCGAACTATAACTGTGTTTTTTTCCACCGCTGATTGCTTCCTCGCTGAGTGTATGTGGGTGTGTGTGTGTTCTTTCTAGCCTCCTAACCCAGATGAGGGTTACCTAATGAGCTCTATTGGCCTTAACAACCCACTACAATAACTCTGTGACCACTTGACCTCTGCTATGGAGGATAGGATTTCCACATTCATATAACAAAAACACTCAGAATATACTGTGTTCCTCCATCACTGACATGGACTGAACCTTTACTTTATACACAAAACATTTAATTTCCCTTTTCATTTTCATTTGTGCACAAAGCCCTCTGTCCATTATCATCCCTAAGTCACCCAAAACAAATGACTACTATACTCACTGCAGGTCTAATACAACAAGGTGCTTAATTTAAATTGAACAGGACTGGACAAGCATTCTTGATAAAGCACAATAATGATGCTACATTGCCCTGCTCAAGGTTTTCATTTTTGTCTCCCACATTTTACTTCACAGGCCCTTGGACCCAAGTTGGTGAAGTGCATGATCTTCAGCTACAATATCCAAGTTCTGGGAATCAAGCAAGACTCACCAGACTCACTTTAAAACTCCAGGATGGGTGGGGTATCTCTGCTGCCAGACTGGTAAGTGAATTTGGTTCACAAAACACTTGGCTGCTCCTCTCCACACTGAGATATGTTTAGATACAAAGAATTTAAACACTAGAAGCATAGTCTTTTTCAACACATCTCTTCCTATCCTCCTCGTGATTGTTTCTATTCTCCCTCTCAACCGTTCAGTACAGCACCTCCTCCAATTCTACCCCACCCTGTTCTTCAGCTCTTTTGCAGTGCCGTTAAGTTAAGCCCTTCAAAGGCATTGTCCTTCACTTGTCCAAATATCAGCCATAGAAGCCTCTATATCTTCCCTTGCATGCCAACTATGTGTCTGTATGTGCCTCAAATCTTTTAAAGATCACACAAGATCGGGAGTGTCTGCAGGTGGTTTGGCCTTAAGAAGCTGCAGCTTTTGCTCTTTGAAGTTCATCGCTTGTTTAGGATTTGCTGTCTGCAGCAAAATGAAAGTTTGACATTGTTTCAAAGGAAGCACTGTTCTTTCATTTCATTTCTTTTTCAAAGGTTATCCAATGTCATAAAATGAGCCGTATGAGTGTTAGCTGTTTTCTTCTAATCCCAAACACTGAGGCTATTTTCATCTCAGCCATCAGTGGCATAACTTAATCAGTGCTCATGTGTCATGTTTTTTTATTAATCATTTTGTTTTCAGAAACTTTAAAAAGGCACAAACAGACTGATCCAAGTTTCATTTCCACTGAAGCAACTTCCTGAGATTCAGATAAGGCAAAGCATCCTTGGCCTTACTTGTGTTTTCTTCTTTTGCAAGCTAGCACTTTCAATCAGTGTTCAAGCAGCTCATGCTGTCAGACTACACCAGGCTGGGCTAGTGAATGCTTGTTTGATAACAGAAGATCAGGAGAAGGAGCTGACACTGAGCTGACAGTAAGCAGGAAACTCTGTCTTTTTAGACAGTTCTTATACCCATAATTGTAACTACATAGAAATGCAGTCCCAGAGAATATGAACTGTGACATGTTTTCTATTGTTCTGGCGCCACTCCAGCATACTGGATTAGAAATGAAACAATAACTATGAGATTGAAGTGCTGGTTGTCAGCCTTAACAGTGTTTGATGTTCACATCCATATTAGGTTGTAATCATAGGGGTTTAGAGATAGTCTTGCAATTTTAGTCAAGTGAAGCAGTCTTGGCTGGGCACCAGGGGTCTTTCATGTCCTCGTACTTCTATTTGTACATCATTAAAAAGAGGTTTAGCTATTCCTCACAGAATAGCTCACAGTATACGTGTGTTGCAGTTACTTAACTGTCAACAATGGTAGTAACTCACTATTCAAGTCGCTCTACTTGAATCACTGAACTTTCTTTGCTCCAAATCAGATTAACATTAACATTAAAACGCCACACAACAGGAAATTAATTTTGCAGGGCTCTGTTTCATTTTAGTTGACATCAGTTACATATTTAAGATCAAAAGTATTTCAGATTATGGCATTAAATTCTTTAATCAAATTGTTTGTTCTTACTTTAGAGGAAAAAGGTGTGAATGTAAATGCAATGTTTTCCCCAGTCACTCATATGTGCCCCCAAAAGAACAAATGTGTTAATGTGTTTTGATTTTATATTGTAATAAAATAACAGAACATTTGGTTGACTATGTTTTTGTGGCTACTCTCATTATAACAGGCAGGAAAAAGCTGAAGTGCTGGTGTAGTGGACCATGGAACTGTGTGTCTCATGGATGATAACCAGGGGGGTTGAAGCCAAAGTGCTGAGCAGCAGTGACCTTGGTGCTGAGGATGAAGGAGTGAAAAGAGGAGAGGAGGTGAACCATCACTGAAACACTCCACCCCTCCTCACACATGCTGCGAGAGCATGAAAGAGACAGAGGGGGAGGAGATCAAATTAACTACACTTCTACTCTCTTGTTCTTTCCCTCTTTCTCAACCCTGTCTCATGTATACACTCTCACCAACACCCGAACGTATGTCTGTGATGTGGCTCTGCAGTGCAGTGCTCTATGAGGTGTGTATGGACAGAGATGCCTCTTTGCCTGTTTGTGTTTCTATTCAACACACACACATTCACACATTCACAAAGTCAAAGTTAACCCCAGGTACATGTGAAGGTGAACTGGTCCAATAAGAATCAGATGTTGACCAGATGGAAGAGTTGGGAGGTCCAGATAAGGACACAGCAACACCGAGAGCCAAATGGGTCCAAATTATTTATTAGAGGAGGGTAGACACACTATCAGTGGCAGGCTTTCATCCTATAGAGATAAGCAGGTGTAAATCCAAGATAATGAGACAGGAAAACAAAGTCAGGCTGGGCAGCCAGATTATTATTAGCTCTACAATTAAATTGTGTATGTCAAAGGCTTTCCCGGTTAAATGTGACCTTCATAACAGAGATGATAGTTTGTTATTGTTCACACCACAGTAAGTCGTTATATTGAGGTTGTTTCTTTAAGGGTATAACATCAACATGAATTTTCAACCCTAGATTTACATGAACTGTGTATCTGAAATGCATGTTTGATATACTGTACAGCAGAAGAGCAGTTTATTAAAAGCATTATAAGGACATCTCGTCTGCCCAGGGCTCGTGCAAATAATATCAATTACTGTTTTTATTGCTCACAACTGAGCTTTTCTAATGTTGTGGATATAAAAGACCACATTATTGTATGCATAATTTGTAGTGTCCACAGTGTATTATGCACCATGCAGTCTGCACAGTCTGGATTAGTTTGTTCATCAATGCAATATGACATGTTCAGATGAGAGAGCACTGAACTTCTATACAGACCGGATAAAATATATGAAACAATATGAGATTTAACTTTTAGAAAACCTTTTTTTTATTTATAGAAATGACACATGAATAAACAAGAGTTGGCACATGTGCTTGCAAATCTATGCAATGCGCTTAATGTTGTGAATCTCTCATTTCCTGCTCCGTCTCAGTGCTGGGAATGGGCTCTGAGCCTGACTGTATCACAAGAAAAGTTGTGTCTGTGTGAATGATATACGTTTCTGTGATCATATGTGCTGTAAACAAAAGGTTTAAGGGGTGGGGGGGGGACTAGTCATATCTAGTAGCTAAGAGTGTGATCTGTTGCCAGATGATAAAGGCAATTTTAAGAAACTGTACATAGCATAAAATAACCAATTTTCTAAAAGGTACACATGACTGCTGCTGAGTTTGCATGCACAGAGAATCAGCATCTTAATTTTCTGCTTGAGCAAAGCAAAGGAAAATGCAGAACATGATGCAATAACTGAAACTGTTAAGCGCTCTCAGAAATCATATGAAAAACATTATTTTAATAACAAACAAGAGGATATCTGTATCTATCTGGTCTCTATCACAATTTCACACATGCATGCATGCACACACACTCACAGGCACACACGACCACAAACAGTTCTTCATCTTCTTCCACAGGACACAATTATCTCATCACCCAGTCTGAGTCCACAGTAATTAGCATTGTAGCGGCTCATTAAATGTCATGATGTAGCTAGAATGTCCATTGACCTTCCTCACTACACAATAGGCTACTCGCCTTTGCACTAGTCACCTTCTGTGTGTGTGTGTAGTTACAACCCTAGTTAATGCCCATTGAGGTTTATTGGGATTGTTTATACCCGTAGCTTCTTTAGCACCTTCACCACCAGATTGAGAGACAATAACAGGCAGAGGCTAACAAGGCTAAATATTTCACTATCTAACACTTGCAGCAGAGAACAACAGACATACATAATAAAACATACAAAATTGAAATATTCAAATATTACTATGTTACCTGAAATACAACACTGTCACTGTCAATGAGTCACTGAAGGTGCTGCACTTTTCCATTTGTCACCTGGCACTGCACTGATGTTTTGTTTTGTTTTTCAGACAAATGGCAAAGACGAGGACTGCCAAAGGAAAAGGCTAATTAGCAGCTCAGATTGGGTCTATTTACAGTGTATTTAGCTGTTAATTTGAATCTGTACAAGGGATGTGTGTTTTTAATTACTGTACGAGCCTCAATACGTACAAACAACTGCCTTTCAGACTGTTGATTATACAGCAGACACAATGTTTATTCCTACCAGGTGGACATGGTGATGATTTACTTCAACTATTGTGAGATGCACTGAATTAAAGAGTTTAATACGATTTGTGTTTCTGACTGTGAACTGCCTGATTTATATTTGTCACTGCTTTAGAAGAGCAGGAGAAACAAGCAGCTCTGACTAGTAGTAGAGCTCTTTCACATCACCAACAATGTAAACAATGCATTATGCAGGATCTACAGGAGACATATCAACTTAACTCATAAATGCTGGAAAAAGAGACACATTCCTCAGCAAAATCCCTGTTAGTGTTATTGTGTTTGCTAATGTAAGCTGTCATGTCGGGGATCAGTTCTGACTGAATTTATTTGTAAACACATCCAAAATGGATGTCTTGTCAAAAGTGATCATTTCTGAAGTTGACAGATTTTCAGTGGTTGTTTCTATAAAATAATGAAAGGAAGAAGATCCAAGTATCAGCAAGCATGTTGTTGCTGTGTGCTTGCATCAGTGTCCCCTTGCTCGCCTCAACAGTTTAGACAAAAGAGAAAAAGAGAAAGATTTGCAGGGTTGGGTAGGGAAGAGAGGGATTTAAAAAGAAAAGGAGATGGATGACAGACAATGGGGGGGAGATGGCTGCTTCCCAGAGGGAAAGACTGCGAAATGTTTTGCATCTTGCAATAATCTTGCAATGTTCTTCCCTGTGACATTACCCTATTGTCCAGTGTGCCCATTGCTCCCCTCTTGACCTGTCAATTACAATGAGGAAATATATATGTTTTACATCAATACAGTTCTTCATTCAGCTAACAGAGTCAACTGTGAAGCCATGGTGATATCCACTACTTATTTATACCGTGTTGTGCTGTGGGATTAATGACTCAGTCAGGATTATGTCACAGCAGTGATGAATGAAAAGTTGTTTATCATAGTCGAGGAGATGCAGCAGAGTTTACAAAGACTTGTAGTCGTTGCAAACTTTCAGTGTATTCAGCTCTAAATTATCTGGGCTGCTTGAGAGATAAATGAGAAATGAAAAAAGAACACAGCAAAAAAGCAGTAAAAAAATGTGTTGTAAACTGTTTGATCTGTTGGCTGGAGCAATAAACCACTTGAATTAATCTGGGGTTTACCTATAAAACTTGAGCATCCGTCTTCCACCATGACCCATAATATATTAACTGACATAACTCATTGCATGGAAAAGAACAAAAATCAACATCACAAGCATGAACTTCAAAATGCATCCTTCAAGGCCTCAATATAAGTGGTACAGAGTGGATTTCTGCTGGCTTGAAAGTTACATGAAAGATAACTGATTGAAATGAACTGATGGTGGCAAGAGTAATAAAGTGTCCATAACTCCTCATGTCTTTGGTAAGAACTTTTTAATGGCTCGTGAGTGACCAGGTATGTCCACTACAATGGTCTGTTTTGTTTTCCTAGTTTTTCAGTAACATAGGTGTTTTCCTTGCTAGTTTAGGATGTTTTGTTGTGGTCTGATTTTACAGGTCTGTGTGTGTTTGAGGGCGGATCTGGAGGCACTGATGTTCCCACGAAGCACAGCGTGGCATCTTGGAGACGAGTCAAACCAGTCTGCACTGGTCTAGTGTCTCATGGATGGCACAGTGCCCGGGGCACAGCACCACCTCTCCAATTAGGACAGTGGGAAAGCAAGCACCCTGCGATATCCTCCACCATACACACAGTTGTGAGCTCCTGTTCTTCTGCACAATCACCCCTGAAAGTTTAGAGTTTGAAAACTTCCTACAAGAAGATGTGTATTTACTTCATGACAAGGGAGTAGTGAGTCATGAATTTAGCGATACTAAAAGGGTTAACTGACACAAGCATATTTAATCATGACTCGAACTTCCCTTGCAGCCAAGACAATGAACATTTGGCCAATTATCCACTGAAAAAGAGGAACAGTGAGAAAGTATACCACTTAAAAATCAATTGTTTTTTAACAATAATACAGTATATAGTTTCAGTGAGGCTATATCCTTTTGGGCATGTATTTGTGATGTTACCTCTGTGCGTGAGAAATGATAGTGAGACACTGTTTTCTCTTAATGAGCAAGCCAGAGGGTTTTACAGTTCACACGATCATGTTCTCTGTGATCGGCTGTGATAAGAGACCAACACACAGAGCGACGAAGCCGTGAGAGAGTGACGGAGGTCGTGCTCATTTCAGCTCAACTCAATGAGGGAGTAATGAGTTCAAACCACAGAGGGATCTGTGTTGATCATGTCTGCTCCTTCACATTGTAGAGTCAAGGACTAATGTGCATTAACCCTTCAAGGACCGCATGAGTGACTGGACAATTTTGTTTGCCCTACATACGTTGTTGGTGGGATTTACGGCTATTTCTCTGCAGTTCAGCTTAGCCATCAACAGCAGTGTGATTTCCCTTTGGTTTGAACAGCTGGCCTGACAAACTTTAATCTAACAGATCTTTGTTTTTTCCTCACTTTAGATTAGTGGGGAATTATGTGAGGATAAGACAAAGCTGAGAAATAAATGTGAGAAACATGAGGAGAGGTGGAAACAGAGATAATGAGGAAATAATGGAATTAGACAACTAAAGAAATATCAGAATGAGAAGTGAATATGTGTGTGTGCTCTTTCACCTGCTGCAGGCTGCCACATGCCCCTGCCCTGCAGAGGCACCACAGCACAAATTTAGAGAAAATACACTTTGGGAATTTATATTTTATGTAGTTCTTGGTGTGTGGCCTTAATAATCATGGCATCATGGCAGCCAGGCCACAGAGCAGCTGATTAGGCTGCAGTGTGCTTACACAGTGCCACTGAAAACAAAGCGGCCCATCAACTGTGAGGACAAAAGGAGAGAAAACAAACAAACAAAAACAAACATGTGTACACGGCCAAAGAGGAAAAACTTTCGTAACTTTTGTAATGATTTTATTTTAACCTCGACATACAGACCAAGCAGGTTAAACAGAGTTAATGCAACAATACAGAGGTGCTTTGGTTATTCAAAAGCAATAGGGCTTAGACAAAAATGCTGATACCTGTTATAATGAAATGCTGATTAAATGGCCTTGTGCTTTATCTGGCACACTGAGTGTAGACAACCTAATCTCACCCTCCTGGATTCAAATACAGAGAGTCATGGTTTAAAACTCTAACATTTTAATGTGATGATGAGTTTGTGCTCATTTTGGAGAGCTCTGCCTGTCAGTTACAACACCTAACTCTATAGCGTTAGGTGTCTGTATACAGATGAGCTCATGGACTTCTGGACTTAAAATATCATATGTAGATCATAAAAACCTTCTAGTTTCTTCAGGCTTTAGTTATTGCCAAGATGTTTGAATGAAATAGCAGCATTACATCTACATATTTATCAATATCGGCCACGTAGGATTTAGTTTTTACTGAGCTCTGTTATTTTGAACAGTCACTCAGATGGTAGCAAACTCTGCACGACTGATTTACAGATGTCTTACTGAACAAGTGATACACACACACACACACACACACACACAAAATCTAGTGCCCAACTACTAAAACAGATGTGCAGTATGCCCTAAGACACTGTCACATACACTCAAATATAGCACACACACAGCAGATGGGTACATATACCCTACCACCTGTATCCGCACACACACACACACATATAAACACAAACACACACACCTGTCAGGTTACATGGCAGACACGGACGGTGATAGATGCTGTCTGTCCTGTCAGTTCTTCTCTCTTGTGCTGGTGTAATGATGTGACACACCGTCCTGACTGACACAACCAGTTCAACAGGGTCAAAGACAGATTTATGAATTGCTGACCCACATCCATAAATAACCACAAGGTATCAGGGCAGACCCTCAGAGAGAGGCTGAGACATTTGCTCAATATTAAATTTTCTATTTAAAAAGCCATGACTGCATCTCCATTCTGTTTCATGTGACCTTTTCTGGACCAGGTGAGTCAATTAAGAACAAATCAAATTAATAATTACAATGAAATGCTTGATAAAAAGGCATCGTGATTAAATCCTGCTCTAAAAGTAGGAGTCCTGGTCTCGTCTCAACCTATTTAATTCGAGAGTCAAAAACGACACCTGTGCTTCTTACGCTGCAGCCTGTTCACTGCAGTCCACCAATATTTAACGATACAATCTGTCTGTCGTTGAGAATACCAATATTTCATACATTAATGAAGGGTGTCCACTTTGTCCTTCAGATATCTTGTGAGATTACATATCAGATTATATAGATTTGATAAATAATACATTCACTTATTCTAGCTAATTAGACCTCTGATTCAGGTTGATAGGAAGGCTGAGGTAAATCTGCAAATTAACTGACAAAGGCTCTGTGTTTAAGTGTCAATGTAAGTTATGACACTGCATCACTGAGCAAGGCTATACAAGACCAGGATCCTGAAGCAGCTAAATGCTGCCATCCACTTTATTATTTACACCTGTGTTTTTGCCACTGTGGCATTTCAAAATGTCTTCAGTCAAAAAGGTCATACATGTAAATGGTATGCAAAATGTATAGTCCATGATAAATATGTCAAATATACACACTCTATCTGGAGAATATCATCTGCAATTTCAGGACATGACATGATATGATAAACAAGCCCATTAGAGCGGCATTGTCACTTTAGTCATTACACTAGACGGACAGTCACTCCTCCACCTTTTTGTGTCAGGGTCTTTAGCCACCAGGCCTGCTGCGAATGTTTTACACTTTAAAGCCATAGTGAGCAAAACACTGACTGGGAAAACAACCTCCTCAGTTGAAAAGGTAATTACAAAACTTATCTTTGGTTTAGGAAAATGTTTACACATTGTGACTCCTCTGTGAGCTTTGGTGAATATTTACATGTAAAAAAAAAATTATCTGCTCAAATACTCTCCCTGAGGCATGTTATTTATTTTCCATTTTTTTAAATATTCAGCCCAAGTAATCCAATAAGCACCTCTCACCTACCTGACTTCATTTGACTTGCTAATTAAACTTTACTGCTATTAGGGATTTAATTCAACACACTTGACGTGGAACATAAGCATAACACTTTTCTGTGTGGTGTAGAATATGTAAATGTAATTGGCTGGGTTGCACAGTATCTGTCCTTGTGTCTCTGTGTGTGTCCATGTGTGTGTGTGTGTGTGTGTGTGTGTGTGTGTGTGTGTGTGTTTGTTATGTTACACCTGATTCACCCAGCTGCAGTGCTGCCTGAGTGTTACAGATAAGGTTGAGTGGCAGAGTCTTCATACTCTGCACTGCACCAGTCAGTGAGTACATCACTGACTGGGTATACTGAGACAGACAGACAGACACACACACACACACACAAAAGAGGCTTCTGTTATTTTCAAATTCTCTTACAAATCACCTATAAAAAATTCAAGAATCTTCACCTTCAGAGTGGTACACAGACCCTAGATCAATACCCACTGATTCTGTACAAGGGTGATGTGGGCACTAGTGGCCCTCAGGTTGGCTCTGCAAAAATTACTGGCCATCCCATGGTCTGGTAAGCCATTGCAATAAAGACCCGAGTGGGCTACACTTTTCAAGCCGTGGCACTCAAATGAAGAACACTCCCCATGCATGTGATGATTACCACCTATAGGCAATGTAAAAAAAAAAAAAAGTGTCGCTATGACTGAGTTAGACTTTGACGGACATGAGGTGACAGTGAAAAGGCTAAATATTAAGCCCTCCAATAAGATTGAGTTATGCTAAATAAAGCACTGAGCCCCCAGCAGTAGTTAAGTGTATATTGATGAATCGCTGATGAATTTAAAAGGTAAACTCTTAATTCAAACAAGCTGATCCTCAATGAATGTTGAGTTCTAAAACAGCCTGAACAGCCCAGGTTAGGAACCTCTGCTCTGCTGAACAGCGCACTAGCTGTACAGAAGAGGTATGGTGTGACTTTATGAAGCAATAATTTACTGGAGAATAATGTATGCACTCACTTGTTCTTGTCTGGGTAAATAAAAGTAAAGTAAAAGTTCATTTTGTAACATCACAGACAATAAATCACCGCTGACTGAAGCCACATTCTTTAAACAATTCCTCTCACGCTTCCAATGTCTGCTCTGTCTAACCTCTCCTGAAGAGGTTATCGAGAGCAAATTGAAATTGCTTTCACCACTTGAGTGCCAACGGTTTTAAGGATGACCACAGGGTCAACACCAGCTATCAAGAGTCCCATCTCTTCCTCTGTTTATGGTCTGGTAAGCTCTCGCTGACTCCCACTAACAGCATGTTAAATAGCAATTGTGGCTTGATGCCTGGTGACTCACAAAGTGAGACTGAAGAGCTGAGAATGGTGCAAAAAAATGTATATATATAATATAAAGCTGTAAAACTGAAAGCACAGGTTACAAATAAATAATTATAACTCAAGAGTTGATATCATGTTAAAAAACAGTTACTTTACCCAGTCCTACCAGTAGAGGGGGATGTTGTTCAACTTTTTATTGACTCTAAAATGAACTACTTGATCAAATCAAGTTCATTTCTAAATTATTAATTTTTGAAACCTAAATAATTCACATTAATAGCATGATAGATGTAAGCAATTTGCCTTTACTCTGCATTTCTGCAGCTCTTGAATTTTACATTTTGACCCATTCAAAGTAACTCTCCACTTTCATTGCACCATACCAGACGTTAAAGCCTGAGGTCACATTTGCCTTTGAACATATTCTCTCCTCTCAGCCTCCCAATCCCTGTATCATAAGGCCAGGCTGTTACTGTGGCACCCTGTGGCGGCCACTAGAAGTCACTGCAAAGTCATAACTCTGCGTCAGCTCAGTGAAGAAACTGTCACGCACCAAATTCAGTAACCAGACTTTTGCTATTTTAGTTTAGCCAGTTCCTTGAAAGATCACAGCATGTACAGTAAAGCAGTAAAAAATTCTGGTATTATGTTGTTTCCAGCCAGACCGTAGTACAGGCTATGTGTATAGTCATATTATACACATCATGTACACATATCATGATAATATCATTAACTACATTACTGCAGCGACCACAAGAAAACAGATATTCAAGCCCAAGATGATGCAACACACCATTTATTTCCTAGGAGGACTGTGGTGGGAGGGGGGCTCAGCCCACACTCCACACTCCTTGCAGTCATGCACCACCAACTGCCACCTCTACACTTTGCTGAGGGAAGCATCACACAAATGCACCATGGATGGAAGCAGCAGCAAACAAGTCTGAAAGTAGTCCAGCAGGTTTATGGGACAATGTAATCCAGCATGGGTCTCACACAAAAAAGCCAGTTTTGACAAAGACCTGATTCAAGTTACATCAAAGCATTTCGAATCATTGCAACAATGCACAGGCAGTTGCATTTTGGGGAAAAAGCTGTGTGTGCGAAGTTGGACGCGATATGAATGAAAGCAGCAGCACCAGATTTCACCAGAGGCACAGTAAATGTCTCTAGGCAATATACAGAACTGAATTCAGCATTGTATGTCACTGAAATATGGGATACACAGCAAGAGATCCTGCACAAGTATGGAAAAACTAAACAATTGCAGGCTGAAGGAAGTCAGTACAAACAGCAACAAGAGACTGTAGCAAGTGATGTTGTGCTTTCACGTTGGGTGTCAATATATATTTGCTTGTGTGTCTTCAGGAAGTGGAAAATGAGGTCAGTAAGTGCGGGACAGGTGTTGGTCAGTGAGCAGCAGGATCACAGATGACCCTGGTATGACACACATTGACTTTGGCAGCATCACATATCCCTACTGGAAGAAGGCACGAGGGGAGGGAAGAGGAAGAGGTGGGCGAAGGTGATACAGCAAGAGAACGGCAGCAAGAAGAGAGAGGACAGCGGAAGATGAGAAAAATAAAGAACTGAAAATGATGTTGAGAAGGTCTTAGCATAGAAGGTCCTCAAAGACAGTCACATATTTGGAAGTCATGCCAACACACATCTCGTGGGCAAGGAAGCTATTTTACATAGAGATGACCCGGATCTGCTGGAAAGACTTAGCAATAGAGGGATGGAGGGAGGAGCGGACAGTTGGGACGAAGAGCTGTGGAGCTATTTCTGTACTGACCCCACCATCCCCCATAGTACCCATGCTCCATGAAACACTATCTGAGACTTGCCCTTCAGAGTGGACAGCGAGGGGGCTTGATGGTCCTGCTGAGCTTTTCTAATGGGTTTTATGACAGCCAAACTTGTTTATGAAGATTTGATCTTGGCCTGTCTCCCTTTAATCAATCATCCCTCGTCCCTCTGTATCTGACTGTCTGGCAGTCAGACTTATTGTCCACTGTGTTTGCAACATGTGCACTAATACTGAGCACAGACAGATATTAAGCCTATGAAAATCATCTGCCCTCAAAGGAAAATACACAATCCACCACTCGTCATGCAATATTTTATTCACCATGAAAAAGTTTAAGCGTGGGTGGGTTTTAATAAAAAAAAAAAAAAAAAAAGAGATGATGATGAGTAATGCACTAACCCTTTGCAGAGACAAGAGAAGCACAGATGCCTATCTCTAGTTTTTCAATGTAAACTCACTTTAACCTCACAAAAAGATTTGCCACTGACAGTTAAACAAAGAGATGAATGTTATGTTCGTCTTTATGAAGAAATAATCTCTCACACATCAATCAACATAAAATGAAGCAGCAATTATAATTTATGTCTTTGATAACAAATTCAGCTCCGCATGATCAAATGATTACATGATCCGATCATTCAATTTCACTCCATTGGCTGTTATCTAATAAAAAAACACTGTCCTTAGATTGAATTTCTGTCAGCAGATTTGCAAAAGCAATCAACTTGAGCATCCAAAACACACACACACACACACACACACACACACACACAAAAGAAATACAAAAAGCCCAATTACCCTTAAAAGACAGCACTATATAAAGAGTGACCCTGAAAATAATCTTGGATGGGCTCCCTCTGTCACACAAACACACACACACAGTCAAAAACACACACAATGCACAACAGAATCTGATATTAGTCTGTTTAATCTTAGCCCTCTTCATCTGCTCTCCAATTCTCCCTTACGCAGCACCGGTGCCTCATCCACTTCCTCCTTCCTTACACACACATTCAGGCTCAGAATAGACTAATCTCACGTGTGACCGAAAACCAACCAATGTCTAGACACAAGTAGCCAAAACCAACTATTCAATTAAGAATAAGGGGACTGAAAATGAGATAACAGGCTAAGAAAGTGGCCATCACAGGTAAAGCATTTGGAAAACAGCAGTCTTACCATTTAAGCTTTGCAATGGCCCCCTCTTTTGGCAAGAAGAGGGAGGTGAAGCATTTGGCATCTAAATTGCTGACAAAGAAGTGGTGAGCTAGATGTTTCATCTACTGCCCTGTAATGATTTGTGTTTACTTTATCAATGTGTGTGTGTGTGTGTGTGTGTGTGTGTGTGTGTGTGTGTGTGTGTGTAAATGGTTAGACTGTTGTATTAGTGATGACTGTTATTGGTGTTAGCATAAAGCTGGTTACCTAGAAGTCGGTGTTGCTTGGTGCTCACTCGGTTGGTGTTTTGGACTGTGCAGCAGAGGTGGAGCATGGCAAACATAGTGAGGATCATCACTACACTCTGGAGCAGCAGGGTCAGCTCAAACTGCTTCCCTATCCTAAAGGAGTGGGACCAAAAACACTAGTTACATGTTTAATCTAGAGGAGGACAATTAATTTAGAAAAATACAGTGCAGACAACACATTACGTCATTTGCAGTAAAAGCACACATGCTAACGACAAATAAACAAGGCTTGTATGCACCAGGCATCAAAACACCAGGCTAATCCATTTAATTGTACAGGTTTTATTACAGGATGTGTCATAAAGGTTTCAAGGAGCAGAGCTCAAGACTTAAAATTCATAAATGTTTGAGCAGATTCCATAAAGAATCCATTACTTTCCCTCCCTGGTCCCTTGATTCAGAACAATGACTTGTGCTCTCCGATGTGTAAAACTATTACAGAAGAACAGCGAGCCGCATATGCTTCTGATTGTCTACTAAATCTCATTTTATTCTGTGATTTTATTCCTATTCCATTAACTTCTGACACAAAGATTGATCTGAGTGACCTCATCAGTGCCCCCCCCCCCCAAATGGAAGAAAGAAAAAAAGAAGAAAAAAAATCCTTACCAGAAGAATATACGCAGGATGTTGGCGATGAGCAGCACAAGACAGACTCTGGTGGAGAAGCCCTCTGTGTTGCTGCTCTTCTGGATCTCCTGGTACTGTGGCACATATGGCAGGGCCCCTCCGAACACCATGAGACAGGAAGCCAGCCAGGAGAGCAGCGTCCATGAGCCCTCCAGGTCCTCCTCCTGCAGAACCACCTCTGCATCCATCACACTGAGAGAAGATCAGGGCTGTCCACGGGGTCTAAAGTTTGGAAGCAGAAAGGGAAACAGAATTTGTAAGTCATCTCTGGTGTATTTTCCGAGGCAACCGTAGGTCTGTAAAACCTCTTAAACTAATTAGATTTAAATGCCTTAGTTGTGTATGGCTCAGCTTGGTTTTGCCAAGTTACCATCCGTCATCACCTCACAATGCACAAGCACTTAAGCAAAATGTAATAAGATTTTAGAGGAAATACAATTCATATCAAACATTAGACCTTGTTCATATAAGGCATTTTGACATATCACAGTAAGAAAAGCAGAAGTGTGAATAATAAAATGAGCGCTCACTGAATACCATTTAGCTGCTGTGGGTTCAGTGTCCTGGGGTAGCTCATGCTGGTTGTTGACACTTGAATAGAACAGAAACTTCTTTAACATTATTAGTAACATCTGTTCATTCCCTATTATTAAGTAAAAATGTGTGCTGCAGATGGTAAAATGTACCTTTGGATTTATTTAATATAATCTTATCAGATTTTATGCACACTACAGCAGCCAAAATTCAGTATTCAGGTTTTTGCCCATAACCATTTATTACTTCTCACAGTTATGTGCATGGAGGCCTTTGGCTTCATATCTTTTTAAATTAATGTCTGTTCGTTTTTTTGATAAAGCACGACTATATTTCCATTTTCTGTTTTTCGTTAGGGTTATCAGTAGGTTATCTGCAAATCAGACAGAAAAAAAACATTTGTCTTACTTCCTGATTAGTCTGTCAAAAGATTTACTTATTTATTTGAAACATTAGCCAAGCGTCAAAACGCCTATAATTGCCATGCTTTGCTTCTTTGCAAGTTAAATCAAATACTGACAGATTCAAAAAAATTGTAAACAATTCTAAGTTGTAGTCCAAATGCATGCAGGGATTGAATAAAAGTGATATATGATAAAATTAAAAAGTTACTGTGTGCCGTAGGGATATTTTGGCTGTGCAGGACATTGAATGGTAACTATCTTCAAAAACTGCTTGTAAATTCACAAATTTGAAGCAAAACCTAGATTTGTGTTTTGTGAATAAGCAGCCATACTGTGGAATGGGCAGTGAACCCACAGAGTGAGAGAAAGAGGAAGTGCAAGGGAAAGTTAAACTGCCAATAGCCAGGGAAGGCAGAAGTGACAGGTAGGTATTGGGGGCATATCAGAGGTGACCTGGGTGGGAGGTGTCAGCATTAGCTGCCATAGTGTGGAGATAAGCTAAAATGCAAGTCTGTGCCTCCTCCTGTACTAACTGACTCCCATCAGAATGAAACTACACTCAGGGTGTTGTTTCATTCAGTTGAGTACTACTCCAATCCCTAAAATACCAAGTTTTGGCAGCCATTGTTGGTGGGCTATTTACATAGAATATTAAGGGAACAAAGTTTCCTCCTTAAATAGTGCTTTTAAAGTTCACTGTGAATTTCTGATACAGTTCCTGGGAAATGGCACACAACAAGCAGTATGTTGTTATATACACAAAAGCATGACCTCCACATTCTGAGCAAACAGTGAGAAGTATGGGAAGTTGGTGGGGCGTGATTCTTGTGTGACACTTGTGCCTGTGTAATAACCATTGCATAACTTAACAGCACTATTTTCATTGTCTAGTCTAAAACAGTCTGGCCTGTTTAAACATAGACTCCATTGTTCCCATACATGTTTGGCAGCCGGTCAGTTGACAAGTCACTCACTTAAGCTTAACAAACCAGTCAAAACACTAAGGAGTACCTTGGGCATGGCAAAATGACAAACTAACATCTCAACAGCAGATTTTCAAGTTGTCATTTGTGCCAGTCTCTGGTAATAATTCCTGATAATGGGTTATTACAGTTTGATTACTCTTTAGGCATCTGTTATTTCACATATCTTAGCTTTAAGTAACAAGGAAGTGCTCACTTCTCAAGTACTTCATATTTCTGGGTTATACTAGGAGTGCCTCTCATTCATACATCGTAGACATGTTTAAAGAGTTATGCTCTTGTGCAAACAGTGCAAGGTTAATGCAAACCTACAGATCAGCCCTTGATTGCAATCCATAAAAGTTGTTTTTACAGGTTTCTTGAAGGTTAAACATTACTCAGGAAATTAACAAGACAAGACACCACCAGCTTTTTGCTTCTGTTGACCGTGGAAATGAAACCATCACAGTCTATGGTAGCCTAAAAGCGTTGGGCTATCTCCTGTAACAGATGAAGCTGTGTTATGTAAGTAATGCATAACTCCATGGGGTTGGGCGAACATGCCTGAACTTTTTAGACATCACTTTTGGGCTACTGTAAGTTCAGTAACAAGAAACACACTGTAAAGGCATAGAAAAGTGGGTTTAAGGTGTCTAACGTCAAATCCACCACTCAAAAGTAAACCCTTCTCTAAAAAAGAGAGAGAAATTCTGTCTTTTTTCTGCAAGAGTAGTTTCAGTTTTAAAAAGCCACTTCCTACCGTTTACAAAAAGGGTTTAATTCCTGTACAAGAAGCAGAATTTAACAGCCAACATTTTATAAGCAACCCGTGGGAAACTTCCAGCTTCACCTACCAGTCGTCTTCACTGACTTCTCTCCACTGTATTAAAAGCAACCACCCGCACGCTCAGACACATATGAATGTAGCAGCGTCAAAACACACCGGGTTACCCCTTGCAGCTTCAACTTTTTAAATCTCAACGCGCGTGCACATAAACACTCGTGCGCGGACACATACGCCGTTGTGCAGTATTATTTGCAGACTTCCCAAATTCTTGTAATAAACACTCAGGTCAGCGAGACTCGTGCACTTCTCGTGGTCTACTTTCTTCGAGTGAATACCACTTGGGGTCTTCCTGAGGCTAAACAAAACTACAAAGTACTGTACACGCTCCCCATTCAAGACTCAATGTTCCACACTACTTAGCACCCTGGCTCGACTCTCGCGAGAGTCTGTGTGTTTTGGAACCGCCGGGAACAGCTGACTGTGCAGTGGGTGGTGCGACGGGCTGCTATCTATTTCGAACAGTTACGAACCTGCTAGCAAAACAACTGGCTAGTAGCTTTTAGAAATCGATTAGTGTTTAGGCGCTGATAATCGCTTACAGCACAACATGGCTGAGACGGATCCCAAATCGGTTCAGGACCTTACCAATGTGGTGAGTCGTGATCGTGTTGGCAAGCGTGGTTAGCTACAGTAGCTTAGCATTAAGGATGCTAAGGATGGCAAGCTATCGTTAGCTACTAAGCAAGCGAAGGTTAGCCAGAGTGCAATGAATATGTAGCGTTTCGTACTATTTATTAAACTGTATAATAAATTAGGTCAATGTGCTCCGTGTAAATTGTTTGTTTAATGACGCCTGAGTGCCCAGTTTTTGTTTAGCTTCACCGTGTTATGTAAGTAATGGTCAGTTGGTCTATTAAATGACATCACTAAATCACAACGCACAGTGTTACGTTAAATTAAATTATGCTGCAGTCTTTAGAGACACTTGCAGTAATACCCATATTATTTCATCGCCCATTTAAATTATATCAAATAATTTGAAGGTCTACAATAAGAACTTGTTTAATACATTGTGCAAACGAAATCCCACGTATTTACACGGCATAGTTAGACGGCACAGATACCTGAGGTAATGTTTCTGGGTGTTGTCATGGTGATAAGCTTTAGTAAGAGGTGTTGACTTTCAGCCACAACAATCCTCTTGTTTTCTTTGTTTCTTTTTTTATGTGTGGGGTCCAAAATTTGACTTAAGTGTGTTTGTTGCGTGTGCATGCATGCATCTATCCAATTAATTTGATCCAAAATGTATCCAAACGTATCCCTCACATCAGCTCCATTTTCACTAACTCTAGGATAAGGAAAATCATACAGCAGGTGAAATCAAAAATCTGATATAGCTGTATAATATGAGATATAATATGCAGAAATACAGAAAGGTGAACAGATATATTATTCCAAGTCAAGTGAAGAATAATCTCCCATGGTTACTGAGCTTTTGCACTGTTGTCAAGGAAACAAGTTACATATATGTCGTCACTGCCCTGCAGCTGTTCTGTATCATACAACACAGGCATGGTGCATTCAAACTGAAGCACCTGTTCCTGGTATTTTTAATATAGTATGTTCCACTGGTAGCTTTACAAATTAAATTTATAGTGGTGTCACACTCTGACATTAAACTGATAAATTTGATGAATGGCTGCTATCACTAGTGAACCAGGATTTATAGATTCTTACTTTGTCGCTTACAGTATATCTCTTTGTTTTACAGGTGCAGACACTGCTGCAACAGATGCAGGACAAGTTTCAGACAATGTCCGACCAGATTATAGGAAGGAATATCCTTTCATTTAAAGTCACTCATTTGTTCATTGAGATAACGCATTAATTTGCATCGTTTTAATTCAGCTTTATTTTCATCCAATGTTAAATTGATGCCTCTTGGTTAATTTCTTTTCTCCTGTATCTTTTTCTCGCTGCATTTCCTTTCCTCAAAGTACTGACAGACTGAGGCAGATATAATTTTGCTTAATTTAGGATTAACTCTGGGTCATCTCCATTTTAATATGCCTTAACTCCCACTCCACTTGATGAGATGAGCACACGTATTGATGACTTGGAGAAGAACATTGCTGATCTTATGACCCAGGCTGGTGTTGAAGAGATTGAGGCGACACCAGAAAAGGCTAAAGAGGGTCAAGGCTCATAATGAAGGTACGAAGAAAACCCATCCAGCTTTTCACTCAGGAGTTCATGTTAATTTTGGTTCCCTGTAAATGAGGGAAAATGCATGTTAAATGCTGATGAATTCACCTTCAGTATCAGCCCTAGAACAACCTGGACCATTTGTTTTCTCTGTTCCACAGGTTCCTAAGTACCGAGGTGTGAAGTTGGTCCTCAATTCAGGAGCAGCAGTCTTTTTCCATTCTGAAAAATGACTTGTATTGATTTGGTGTGTCATTGTGTGAAATGCTTTTTTATATATTGAATATTGTGATTAACGGTTACAGTTATGTAATGACTTGAAAAGCTGGACGTTATTTGTAAGTTAGAATAGTGTGATATGCCCTCCAGAACCTAAAAAATGCTTAAGTGCAGGAATGCAATTTATGGATTTAGTGTGCTGACCTGGAGGTTATTTCGCTGCCATTATATATCATAATTAACTCAGTCCCATAAAGGTGACGCCTAATGGGGACAGCTTTGCCCAAGCCTGTGCTGAGACGTACACCCCCGCAGGTTAGCAGGCCGGTAGAACCTCCATCTCTACCCACATGGGAAATGGGCACTGTGAACATCAGAAGCCTGCAGTGTTTTACACACCGCACTGTTACTACCAAGGTGTTGGATGCATTCCAATTCTAACTGATTTTCTTCTATTAAAGCTATTTAATAAAAAGTTGTTTGTCATGTATTACATAATAAATATTTGGCCAGGTGCTGAGTCAATTTTTAAAAATATAATTAACTCTGAGGTGCTCACAGTGTTTATTTTTTCTAGCTATAGTTGTATTTTATTATGCAAAATATCTGGAATGTCTCACTGTCGCATGTGTTTTTGTTTATAATGTATTGAAATGACATTTATTATAGTACAAGGTCCACTAGGCTTAGAATTTTGGAACTAGTCAAAATGTTTGTAGCTTGGATTTAATGTAAATGAAATCTGAAGTAATTACAATTATCTACTCAAAAGTGGCATTTAGACAAATTGTAAGCATACCTTCACTGCACAGTAGGAACCTTTATTCAAAGAAATACAAACAGAGCACACACAAACAAAAGTGCCAAAAGCAAAAAACAGAAATGAACAGTAGTAAGGAAAAAAAAGAAACATGTCACAAGGATGAAGCTTGACAACGTTACACTCTCTCAAAGAACATCAGCAGTCTTTGAACATACCAAATGCAACATTAAAGTACTGTATGCTGTATAAAGTGAATGGCTTCTTCATTGCATTATAGTATCAGCTCATGAGACTGGCGTTTTAGACGGTTAAAGTTAGAACTCAAAGTCTTCCTCAGTCATGTCAATGGCCCAGGCAAACTTGTCTCGTTGGGTTTTGTTGTAGATTTTTTCTACTGGTACCTCATGGTTCTTACACCTACAACATATGCAGAAAAGACTACCGATTATACACTGTTAAACATTTAGAAACACAACAGTTATGATTCTAGTAACCTATATTTTCCTCTAAGAAATGGTAGAAATACAAAAAAAAATTTTTGTCTGAATGTGACAGTAAAGTGGGTTTGATGATCTGGAGATACATTCACCTGTCTCTATTATTATATTGTGACTGCAGTGCTGTTGTTCATTTTGGGTCCATGTTCAATTGGTGACTCAGTTTTTCCACAGACTGATTCATCAAGAGATGGGTTTATACTTTTTTGATCCAATGCACTGAGCTGCACCTGCCTGAACACATTGGCCATGTAGTACAGGTTGCCATGGTGCTCTATGCAGATTAAAAGTGAACCAGCTTCATGACACTGGGAGGCCGAAATAAGCTGCCTGATTTAGTAATATTACATTGTGATGCAGACCAGAGAGGGAAGTGGTGCAGTTAGTTAAATTTGAAAAACAAATTTTGTCTGGCTGCTATACAAGTGTTTTCACCAAGTTAAGTGTCTGTTTGTATTTACTCACCAAGCCACACTAATTCGTGGATCCAGATAGTTGAGCTTTGAGGTACCCAGTGCAATTTGTTTGTTCTCTTCTCTGTCAGTCGCCTGGACCTCCAACTTCAGCAGCTGCTCTTCACAGCGCTTTACTGCTGCCTTCTTCCGCTCCACCACGCTGGCAGAAAAATATCCACAAAGGCAAGTACAATGGAGTCACACAGTTAACTCTAGCAGAAACAAGACTGCTGTTTTGAAAGAGTGTCAATATGGATACTTTCCACATTCTGAGCAAGCAAAAAAGGGACTGTCATGAGTATGTACCCTTGTTCAGAGGAACAAAACACCACATCAAAAAATGAGGAAAAAAGAAAATCAATGTTGTTAAACAGTACTCCAGGTTTTTTTGTAGTGAGTACTGTGGACTCTCAATCTGTCATCTTTTCTGTTGATGGGTTTTGTTTGCAGTTAAAATTTACATCTGACATTCACAGGAATAGACTGTTCCATTTCCTATACAATATTCAATGCATCTTAAGTCTAAATACCTTGTGAATAATAAACTTTTCATCATGAATGCAATACCCACAGAGAAGCAGAGGTTCTTACGTGGGTGCCTTACTATGCTGTAATGTATAACCATAACTTTGCTTGTAAATTGCCTTTTGACGGTGCACAAAGCTAAAATAAATAAATAAAAATAAATAAACAGCGTGGAAGCTTATCCTCATGATTTACCAGCAGTGCTTCCATCACAACATCTGTATGAATGTAAATGAAGGATCTAACATTTCCTGTGGTTCAATAGCTCAATATTCATACTGAAGCAGTTTGTTTTGTGTATTGTTACGTGGTGCTTAACCCTACTATTTCTACCTACTTCTATTGCATGTGTCAGCATGTCTAGTTTATTGTTTAGTCTGCAAAGAGGTACTTCTGTTTTAAGATTGTTGTCAATCATTTGTAGCTGTTATTGCACTTGATTTTGTTGTTGTTGTTTTTACTTCACTACCGCATCACTTACGTTTGCAGCTTAGAGTCTGAGCTGCCTTTGCTCTTGGCCTCCTTCTTGGCCTGTTTCAGCTCAGTCTTAGCCAGGGCCAGCTGCTCCTTTCTACTGTCAATCTGGATAGAACACATTAGGACACAGACAGTTACAGTTAACATTACCATTACATTACCATTAGCTTCAAGCTTTTCTTTTACTGTGCTATAATGATTTCAGAAATATATGGTCTCTTGAGTTATTCCCAGGGATCCTGTAAATAAAATGTTACAGTAGTAGAAGGGCATGAAAAATATCATTGTCCCTGTCTGTGCACCATGTTAATGAGATGAATGACTGTCCCATAAACCAAGTCAAGTCATTTCTTACCTTGGCCTGTAGATTGGCCATTGACTGCTCAAAGGTTTTTGGCGGCGCCCGCTGGTGGTTACACAAAATAGCAACTGCTCTGTTAGCCCGGTTGTAGGACAGCATTTTCTCTGCCAAATTGTCAGAGCCTTGGAGGGTGAGAGAATAGTCATTTGTATTTAAACAGAAACACCCCACCGAGAACACATATCTGGCGAGAATTATGCACAGTGAATTTAAAAAGATAAAATCATGCTGGCATCCCTCATGTTATTACTGCCCACCCACCATCTGCATCACAAATCTCAACCTTGAAAACACACACAGGTTGCTGCTGTTTCATTTCATTTATCCAGATCCACATTAGCTTTGTCTATTCTTCCCTGGCTCCACACCATGCACACTACAGCCACATGTCAGCTTGCAGATTGGTTCTCAGTGGCAATCCAGAAATGAGAAGAGGAGTGTGACACTTCTATCTCTGAATGAGAAACTGTGGCAGAGGCAGGCAACCAACAGGACCCTGATAAAAGTGAGGCAGAGACGCTCCACACTGGGTACAGTGATAATGTACTGCTGCCATGGGTGGAAAAGCCGACTACCGTCAGGATATCTTAAATCAAATAGGCTAAAAATAAAAAGTGTCAAAAGTGTGGCAGTGTGTTTTATCATGGGACTCCATGGCAAAAGCAGCCAGCGTAATGAGACAATGATAAGAGACAGATTGATAAAGGGTTACTGCAATAAAACAGCTGGACAGGTACCAGCAGCTGAGTATGAGCCAGTGCTTTATAAGCCTGGCATATGTCATATAGCAATTTATGTAAGCTTAGACTGTTTTATAGTATAATGAATGTGTGACTTACTGTTTGTGAGCTTTTTGAGCTGCTGCTGCAGGGTGATGGAGGCGTTATATGTCCTGAAGACCTTTGCAGACAGTCCTGGCATTAGCGAGCTCAGATGCTTGTTCAGTTTGACTGTCTGCCATGGAGAGAAACACGCAAGGAGCAACACATACTCAACCAGTGTGGTATAGAACAAACACATTGCCAACACAACCATAAGGACACCTATAGCAACACCTTTCCTCAATCAATAGGTGGCACTGTGGCATTATTCCACTGCAGTGTTTAAGGCATCTGTAAGATACCTTTCCAAATAAAAATGCATAAAATACTATCTGTGCTTCATTATCATTATCCATTAGAGCAGGGAGATTAAAACAGATCACAGTACTTTCTCCCCTCTGACATTTCTCAAGGTATTATAACAAGTTAGAGCTGTCATAGCGAGGTGGCCATTAGCTCCTGTCAAATGGCTACAGCTTCAGCTGAACAGCAATGACATGAAACAGAGTTAGGAGTTTATGGGCACACACAATATTTAAAAATAAACACAGCCTGATATGAAATGCAAATAAGTGGCAGATATAATTTCCAAACATAGATAAAAGTGGACAAATGTGAAAAAAAACATACAGCTGAGTTTTTGCTGGTGAGCTCACAGCTCTCGGAGAAGAAGAAATAATTGTGATGAAGATTACAATAATGATGTTGTTGGTTTAATCAGAGTGGGGTTGAGTTCCAGCTGTCTGGGGCGCTGGACTTGTTTAAATGAGTGTGTGCACAAGCCAATTAGAAATAAGATGAAAGAGGTTTTTCATGTATATACACACATACGTTTTGCATGCATGTAGTGGGGAGCACACAGGTATGCATCCACACATGTTCCTTGTCGTGCCTGCCCTGCTAATGAGCAACCTAACTGTGTCCCAGCAATGCAAATGCTGATGTGTGCAAGTTTGAAGAGCAGGTATGATAGCTTTCACACCATCACCACCTCCCTTGCCATGGTGTGTTGTGTGTGCACAAATGTGTGAGTTTGTCTTGATGCCTTAGGAGGTGACATGGATGAAATACACAATGTATCATCACTGTATTCAAATTTCCTGTCTATAATTCACAATCCTTCACATTGTACCTTCTCATAAGTGTACTGCTACAGCAATTTTGTAGCGATGATGGCTAATATGAAATTAAATACTGATTGCTGCCATTCTAAACTAGTTTGAATTATCCGATTTTCATACTTCAATTTGTTGTGTGTTCTTGCGTCAGTTCCATGCTTAAAAAAATCATTTCTAGTGCATGGTGGAAGGGAAACAATAGAGTGAAAGGAAAATAATGAAATGTGCCAAAATAGAGCAGCTCTTAGGGACTATATCACTCCGCAGGTAGTAATTTAATTTATTTGACAAAGATGTAGTTAAAGAGATCCCACTGAGGGTACAGTTAACCTGAAACTGCAGACAGTGTGTGTACTGTAGCTCTAATGATGTGGACTCAGGAGAGCAGGTTTCCAGACAGGCCTGATATACACCTGCATTTTCAGCTCAGATCAAACACTTAAACCTCAACATGGGGTGTGTGGGTGTGTGTGTCTGTCTGTGTGTGTCCCAAACACACAGGCAAGTGAATGCCAACATGTCTGTGCAATCACCACGGTTGAGCATTTTGCAGCCTTACACTGATGAGCACCATCTCCCTCTGAAATGTCATTCAGTGCATTAAATCTTTGCAACACTGAACACTCACAGATATTTAAAGACTTGGGCCACGTTAACCCAACAATGTGAGGGGGGGTTGTGCACTTCAATGCACATTATTTCTACAAAATCAATATAACTGCTTTTCTGCACTTCAGTTTAGCATTTTGATAAGGGACCCGGAGCCATTACAGGAATGCAACGAACGAAGACCAGACGTCCGGTTTCAGATTTGAAATGTACAATGTTTTACTTAATGTATACACAGCTTAAAGAGATGCCCCTTCTAATTCATTGTTATTATGAGCGATAAATATGTTAACCTGAATCCACCTGAATCCACACTTTCAGTGTAGGTAGATGTAACCAGCAGTGCAGTATTAGTCAGTGGGTACTTTGTTTACATTTCAAGAGCAGGATTATACTCTCATTCATTTAATTCCTTATCCTCTTCCTCCTTATCGAACAGTGCAGGTGATGAAGACGTGGGTGCAGGGCAACAGTCGTCTACAATTGCATATTTCACAGCAGGTCTGTATCGTGCCATCTCTGCAAAGCTGTACCCATTTTGAGTGATCTAATTAAATTTAAGGTGTTGATTTAAATCCTTCTCATAACTAAACCCCACCAACGTAATTTAATGTTATTCAAAAAACTGTCACGTTTCTGAAAACAAAAGACGCCAAACCCCCCACCCCCACCCCTGAATCTTCCATTTGGCTGTGTTCAACCAAAGTGCTTGTCAGATATCTGCAAACTCCTTGTCCCACACTTTTCTCATGTGGGATGTGATGGTTTGCACATCACAATTTTTGAACATTACAAAACTAGCAACCAGAACACCCACTTCACACTGCAATTGACCAAGTATGTGGCAATGAGGATGCATTTTCACACCTTCACTTTGTTTGAACGCCCACTCTGCATGCTTTGATAAGAAGCATTTCTAAGCATTGTCCCATCTATGTCCTTTGAGTTGTATCGATCAGAACAGCTAAAAGAAGCATTCAGACTAGTGAAGGCACTTTTTAAACTTTACTTTTTTTGTTATATTGCAGTATGTTAAAAGCATTCAAAAAAAATCCTCCCCTGTATCTACACTCAATAACCCATTATGAGATTTTTGAAAAGAGGACAAAAAGGAAAAACTGAACTATCACACTGTATCACAAACTATTCAGAGACTTTGCTATTACACTTGAAATTTGCCTCCAGTTTTTCTTGATCATCTTTGAGATGCAGATACATGTTGACTGGAGTCCACCTGTAAAAAATTTACTTGGACATGATTTGGTAAGACACGTGTGTCTGTATGAGGTATATGCTTAAGGGGATGATTCATATTTGAGCAAAATACCCAGACATGAGGAGGAAGGCTGTTGTTTGTAAAACTCAGACACAGGATTGTGTTCAGGGAAAAAACAAACATAAGCCTCCATTATTCTTACATAGGAGCAATTTAGAACAACCAGGACTTTTCCTGTAGCACCTGAATCTGTGAGCAACAAAATTCTTTGGTGTGACAAAACCAGAATTCACCTGCTTGGCCTGGATTGTTTTTTCTTGTGGGAGGTTCTCTCTAACTAAAAGTAAAAAGGGGTCTGAATACTTTCAAATGTTCCACGAACATAAATGTGGCTCCTATGTATTAACATATCTTTATGTTTCCTATGTGCAATATACTTTGGCACTTTATCTAGTTAAAATGCAACATACATGTGCAATATACTCAGGCACTTTACTACTGACCTGGCTGTTTATATTTCGTTTACTTCTGGTTATATTCTAGCTTAGTTGTGTACTTTCATTTTCTTTCTTCCCTATTTGTCACTTATTGTGCTCCTACGAGTGTGTGCATGTTAAGTCAGTGACTGTCGGTCCTGAACTGAATACATAAAGCTTCTGATTCTGGAACAGCTTGATCTTCAGACATGGTTTGAGTGGTTCCACTGGATTCTCCTCTTAGTTCTTGTTTGGGAAATTTGTGTATTAAAGCACAAAAAAGTCCTCATTTTGTTCCAAGTTCAATTCTGAGCAGTGAAGGCGATTTTAGGATCAGGCTCGTCAGCCAACTTGAATGACATGTCTAAAACTAATTCCCTCCCTTTTTATTCATGTTTTTCATTGACGTTCTACCCCAGTATATCAATTTTTGTCCTTCCACAGTCACTCCTTCAGAAATGCCAGCTAAGGATAGCCGTACACTTTCCAGTTCCATCAGTCATTCCCCATCCACCCCCACCCCTCCCCTCACCTTGGCCTTACAGCAGCTACCCAGCTGTCACTTCTGCTGCTTTATCTTCTCCTTCCCTCTATCCTTCCTCCCTCTCCTCCAACACCTACCCTTTTCCAGCCGTTGTCCACCTCCTCCGTCCAAACCTCCCCTCTCCCAGACCAGCTGTCACTTTCCTACCACTCCATCTACTTGTCCACATTCACACACGCACCCTCACACCATTCCACTCTCTCAGTGGCCTGGCCTTTCTGGGTGTCAATCAGGCCTGCCCACAACAGCCATTACCATTCCACCTCCAACACAACCTGACATTTTCTGACACACTGGAGGGCAGAGAGCAGAGGCACCGGACTCTCTCTCTCCCTCAATTGCTCCATCTCTTCATCTCACCGTCTCACCGCTGTCCTGTCTTGAGTCTTTCTTTCATGCATGTCAATGTCTCTCTTAGAACTTCCATGAGCTTTCTTGTCCATTTCATTACACACCTCTGTCCTGATGGCCATTCATCTTTTCCCACCTACAGCCTTGTGTCTATTGAGCACAGTACAGTACAAGGTATTCCTCAGAAATCTGAGCACTTAACCTTAAGTCACATACCGCTATACCATGAATTCCACTACAACAATCCTGTGCCCTTCACAAGGACAACCTGGGATGTAAAATCAAATAGACAAATAATGCAGTTAGTCTTGTTTCACAAAGACTGAGAGCAGCCTAAGAAGCCCCACGTCTCTCTGCGATTGACTAACCACTGCGCACATCTACTGCGTTCTGTGTGGACCTGCTGCCTGTGGCTATAGGACGAGGATGCCACATATTTTTTGTGTGTGTGTGTGTTTGGGAATTCATCCAGCCAGCATGTTCACTCTCAATTTTCACTTGCGCAATTTCATTTTTATCTGCTGGAGTCCATCCCCTCACTCTTTTGAAACTCCTTTTCTGCTTTCAATTTCCCCACTTCCAATATTCGTCCCCTTCCCCTCACCTCCTGTTCCCTCACTTTACCCCTTTCATCTCACCACACCATTGGCTCATCCTCATTCAATCTCATCTCTTACACCTTACAATTTAGTCCCTACTTTTCCTTTACCGTATATCCCTCTGTGCCCAGAAAACATTTTTTAAAAAAGTAATTCTATTTTGCTTTCACAGCATTTTCTTCAAATATTATGTACCTCAGGGGAATTTCTCACAGTTTTACACAATCCCAGTAAAAGGAATTCAAGTACTCCTTTACTTGTGAGCAGTTTTCACCAATACCAAGCATTTTTCCCACAAATTCCTTCGCTCAGCATCACCTGATGGTGTTTTACAAAAGATTCAAACTTAAAAGACATGAAGATACTCACAGTGAGGCGATCAAAAAGGTCGTCTCCAGGTTCTTTGTTGTCCAGGAACAGTTTAAGATTCTTAAAAACCTGAAAAGATACACATTTTTAAGAATAAAGCATGTACTTTGTCACCATCAAAACAAAATATTTTGCCAAGGTGTCTTAAGCCAACCTGGGGTTTCCATACGTGTCGTGTTTTTGCATTATGAAAAATGGGGGGCAGCAAAACACCCAATCATTTTTAAGTTATCCAACATTTCCTCATATAAGAGGCTCGAGTTTTGCAATACTTAATTTTAAGGTTGAGATTGTTTTCAACTTATAAATTAAAAAGGTGGAAAGTGACAGCAGTTCATTAAAGTGTTATTTTCAAATCAAAAGTAAAATATGATTAATGGTGAAATTTCACACACAGTATAATGCTATAAAAATATAGTGTGTGTCTGTTTGAAATGTGGCCTTTATTTGTACATCTCAAAGCACAATTACATCTGACATTTCCAGCAACTCTGTCTTGGGCTCCACAGATGCACAATTCCCCAAAATAAACTCATCAAATATGCAAGACACCAATTAATAGCAGATGTGTTGCTTTAAAAACACACACTGACATATTTCACTGTCTGGTTTGTGTGGCAATTTGGATCCCCCTTGGCAAATCATCTTAAAGTATAAAAACTGAAAATGCAAGTTTTGAGGGGATGAAAATGTAAATCAATATCAGTCTAAAAGTCTCAGAGAAGCAGAGACACCAAAGTGAGCTTGCCTAATTGGTTTAGTGATGTGTTTGGATGTGTGTGTGTGTGTTGAATCCAATTTAGAAAAATGAATAAATATTCAACAGTATGAATGGACCTGGCACAATAAGTTTATGAAGCTGCAGGTGTCCACACACTCTGGGGGTATTTGATAGAGTCATTCAGTGAGTAATAAATAAGCGCATGTTTTTAAACAATAAACAGATAAAAAGAGTTGCTGATGACTCACTGTCTTAAGATTGAAGAGTGGCAAAGGCAAAGAAAGGCACAAATTTTCATATGGATTGCTCATCATTAACCCTTATGGAAATGATGTGACTTTGTGTTCTGAGACATACAGCACTAACAGTTCACATCGTGCACAGCATGGCTCCACTTCATTGCCATTTTTGCACTTATTCCCAGTGGTGTCCTCCTGCATGCAGACTGTTTAAGAAACTACAGACTTCATAAACAACATATATTTAAGCCAAATATGTAATATAAGTATTAGATTCAATGATTCTATCCCTCCAGAGGTTAAATATGGAAATTCTTTCTTTCTATCCTTGTTCCATTTTATTCAAAGTGACATTTAGCAGCAATCCCACTGATTTCTCTGGGAATTGATGATGCTAAAATATGCAAAGGACTAATTAATTCCAGCTAATGTGTTGCTTTTGAATGCACTCATTTGAATAATTATATGTTCTGCCAAGAAACAAAACACTTTGGCTGTCAGGTGCTAACATTTCTTTTTCTGTCTCTGGAACTGGAGATAGCATGGGCTGACACTAGAAGAGTACACAATACACACACACACACACACAATCTACATACAACACACACGATAGCTGTTTGACAGATTGTAGACAACTTAACAAGATTTAAAAAAAAAAAAAAGTTTTCACACACTTTGTTTTCTTCTATCGTGGCATACATGACCTGATGATTACACTCTGCATCATCATTTACTGAATCAAATACAGTAACAAATAACAAATTCCTGAAATGCCCAAATTTATTTTGTATTTTTACAGTATTGGCGCTGTCCTGTAAAAACACTTGACATTATGAAGCACCTTAGAGAAAAGCCATGCAATCACTCTACTTAAACTGATTACATGGACACTGTCAATGGATATGCTAAAGTTTTTAACTAATGTGTGGCCAACACAGGTCTGTTTAGAGGGTAAACAATATGTTCACTATTTTACACTTCAGTGCATGGACTTCACTGCAACAGTACATCAACACTACCTCACACTAAACAAATCTCTATTTCAGACAGAAACCTCTGTGTTGAGTACATCTGTGAAAAATCTGAAGTTCTGTAAAAATTCTGAGAAATGCCTCAATGGGTTCCCACAGAGTTTTACCACACTCTTTCCTGTGAAAACTTTCAAAATCGCAGCAAAACAGATCTTAGAGCCACTCCACAAATTTTACAGATGGATTTTAAACATTATTAGAAGTACAAATCAGCCCATGACAAGAGTTGCATAATATCTTCTGTGGCTTGTGGCAGGCCATACAACGTTTTGATGTTTGTCGTGATGTCTTCAGGTTATAGGTGATGTCAGCCCCTACTGTTTCCATTTTGACTACTCTTTTTTTAAACCGTCTCTTACACTTTTATGGATAATAGTTGGAAAAAACAACTTCAACTAAATACCCAACCTATGTGATATGAACATACCTGACTACACAGTTGACAATGAAATATTGTCTATTTCTAAAATTAATGTGTGTGACATCTTGTAAATCACAGAGCTGTCTAAATCTCATTAGGATACATAGAGCCTGCACTGTGTTGCCAGTCTGGTTAATCATTTTCGGGTCAATAGAAGCATGTACACACTCAGCATGGAGCTACTAGGTTTATTTTCCATTAGCAATTAATCTGCTGTCAATTCTTTAGGTCATTGTTTCTATAATGTCAGAAAAATGATAAATTCCTATCATCAGTTGGGTCAGCTAAATTCATGTATTAAAATTGGCTCTTCGTGGGAGTAGAGGCTTGACCATGTAATGATGCTTAGGTGCGCCTACCAGCTCTGGGTTACATCAATTAGGAGGTTCAAAATTCCCTTCCATGAAGATGTAATCCAACAGAGGCTGACTGGAGCAGAGGGACAGTTCAGCAGTTTGAAGAGACAGACAAATTAAACCACCACAGCCACGGGAAACTAATCTACAACTCTGCCCTGAGGACATTTCTCAGTTCCCTCTCTGCTTCAGGGTCTGTGAGTGTAGATATGCAGGCAAGTGACCTTCACTGCAGGGACTTTTGCCAAAACCCAAAGGGTAAAAGCTAGATTATTAGACTGAAATATACTGGTTTGTATTGCAATGAGCAGCCCTCACATTTTGCTAATTCCTTCTCAATTAGAGAATGGATTTGCCCTATGTGAAATATATTATAACATAAAAATATGAACAAAGCAGTTTTCAGGTCCAAACAATTCACAAGTTAAAAGAGGGAGAGGATGGTGTGGTTGTGTTACAAGGGTTTTAGATTGTTTTGGTACTTTACCTTCTTGATGACGGGGACCTTGTTGTAGTAGCGAATGCAGTCTTTACCCAGGAAGTCGAATTCCACCACGTACTCGTTACCATCCAGCTTCTCATGCAGGGTAATGTGTTCGACTCGCAGTGAGCAGCAGCCCACCGTGTCCGCTGTCTCTCCCTCCTCCTTCTCATTACCAGCTCTCAGCGCCAGCTTTATTTAGGCGAGAAGATGAGGATAAATGAATATCAAATTCAAACACATACCATATACACATATAACAAATGTGTGCCAATCAAATAACTACTAAATATATATACGATGACGACACTACTAGACACAGAGCACTGCACACAGTATACACAAAGCAGCCGAACCAGAATTGTAAAAGTCTTTGGCATGAGCCAAAAGCAATCACACTCTCAATCTATCATTTCACTGAATGCAGACTGAGATAATTAGCTTGGGGTCACGGGTAGAAAATGACTACATATAATCAATTTTCTCATTGTAAAAGATCTTCCATCTGGCTGTGAGCAAAAAAAAACAGAAGGAATCAAGACACATCGCATTGATTTCCATAATTTTCCAATATGTTCACATGGTCCTTGGTGTTCAACCTGAAAACTACGGAGAATCTGACACTGTCAAAAGGGCTCCTCCCAGCATTTGGGTGTAAACATATAAAATTGGGTCTCATTTTTTGCATCTTTACTTTTTCAGTTTTTACTTTGAGCAGCAACTCAGAACCAGACCTTGTCTATGAAATAGAGGGCCACAGCTCTCTGGCGAATGCGCATCTCTTTAGACTTGAGATCGCTGATATACTGGCTACGGATGCCATCCACACATGTCTTCAGTTTCCGCGCAATCTCATATTTTTCCCAGTCCTTCTCTCCCTGTATTGATAGGATGGCAGGAATGGGGGTTTAGAGAAAGAGAGAGGAAGATGGGAAAGATTAGTAAACATAAAACAAATAACTAAAGAATCAACATTTATTCAATTTACTTATTTATTTATCCCCCATTGGCCACAGTGTCTACTTAATGACCATATGATGTCATTTTCCATGAGAAGTTTCAAATCAAAATGTTTTTCAATGCAGTAACTATCATACAAATGCAGATTGTTATGTCACACAAAAGAGAAGGGATATAAAAACACGGAGCTACACAACTATTATGACAAAACTCTGTTTCTTCACTGCTGGTTTTGGATTGCAACCAAGGCACAATTAAACCCACCATCACTGAACACACACGTATTGTCATGGAGACTGAAAGCTGAATAACTTAACCTTTACAGATGAAAGATGGAGAGAAGGAAGAGGAAGAGTGAGCAAATGGAAGAGGGAGAGGGAGAGAATGAAAGAATAGGGAAGAAAAACGAGACACTGCATGCACTCCTTTTTAGCACACATAACTCAGAGGGGTTGCCATTTACTCTGCAACAAAACCATTTTGGAGTTTTAATACTTAATAAAAAAGATTAGGGGATTCATATGCAAATATCCTGCATGATAACGATGCATATTAGGTGTTTATAGCATAGATAGTAGTACAGATCAAAATCACAGCTCCAGTCTAAAGCAAACAGTATCAGGAACTATGAGACCTGAACTATCCACTTATATTACAAGCAGTTATGTTACTTGAATTTACATATACAGTAAACTAAACAGACTGGCTATATTTGTTAAATGTATTGTCAAACTGTGATTTCTCAAAAAAGACACAATTTTCTCTTAATTAACATGTTGACTATTTTCTGATGCAGACTGTAACAGTTTGATTGATGAATGTGTTTTTTCTACCTTGTAGGCTGTGACTGGTTTCTATTCATGTCAGTGTGGTGGGCTTGAGATGCATAATCCACCACTTTAAGTAAGATGACATCTGTCAGTTGTCAGAGGTACATTTTTAAGTGGTAAGTTGTTGAAAACAAGGACTGCTAAAGTAACACTTGGTTGGTGGTGCGTGCAGGTGTTTGTGGAATAATGTATTCATCAACTGACTGTCGACACCTGGCTAGTTAAAAAAATAAAAATAAAAAAAATCAAACTGGAGAATTTTCCTGTTTGCAGCAGACTGACAGGCTCGAGTTACCTTGAGTTTTGAGTTGGCATTGAGCATGATGTATTTAATGTTGCCCTGGATGTTCTCTGTCCAGCTGGCCAGCCACGTCACGCTGTTGTCATGTCGCACCTCCTTCCAGTGGTGTCCAGCAGGTGGCACAGGGATACACGACTCTCTGTCACAGAAAAAAAATTAAAACCTCCTGAATACAAATATGCAACACCACTACAGCCTTGGACCCCAGGCTACTGAGAATGAATAAGTGATGCATAACTAGAATTGTTGAGTGATGTGCTGCCTTAAATCATATTCCAGAGGTTAACTAAAGAAAATACATTCTATGCACAAGTGTAATACCAAAGAGCTATAAAGGTTGCTACACCTTGTCGCAGTCAAAGAAAGATGGTGATGTATTAGGATTGAAAAGACTGAAGACATTTTTTCTGTGAATCAAAACTGTTTAATACTGTCTTCCTTTATTTAAAATCAAAGGATCCTGTGCTCAGCCAGAAGGTCGCACCAATAGGTGTGTTCATAGAGACTGTGATGATGGATTTTTGACTTTTCATCACGCCAGCCCTACTTATGCCTCACTACAATGTCACAAACCCACTCTCACTTGCTGCAGTTGATGATGACGTCCTCTGGCTGGATCCTTTTCTTTAGCATTCCCTGTTTGGGGTGTTCGCCTCTTCCCCTGAACAGCCCTGGAGGCTCAATCTTAAAGTTGCCAATACGTTCCTTGTGGTGGTCCAGCAAACAGTAGCCATACTCATCTAATATCTTCTGATTAGCATCTTTTAAAGCCTTTGACATACATAAAAGTAGAAAAAAATAATCAGTTATTCAGAACCTAAGTGAGGATGATGAAGCAACAGATACATAAAGTCTAGAGTCTTACCTGTTTCTCCTCTTTGGTCAAGTTTTTCCTGGCCTCCACCTTGGCTTTATGCATGGCATGGTATTCTCCAAAGTTACATTTATTAAGATCTTTAATCAGCAGCCTCTCCTCATGGGTCATTTCCTAAACAAACATTAAGTATGTCACATTGGTGTGTAAGCCACCAACCATCACAATTACTCTGAATCTGTTTAATTAAGGTCAAAATCTTGCATAGATATTCTTTAAACAGTTAGTCATTTAATTAGCAAGAAATATTAATATCAATAAATCAGGCAGAAAAAAATGCCTCTGGGAAACTGATGGGCATTTTTACTTGCTGGCATTACATGGGCATTTTTGTAATTTATCCAGTGCATATACAGTATATACGCACAGCGCCTATAAAAACATGCCACAGATTGATCTATATTGAAAATGATCCATAGTTGAAGTTGATCCTTTATAAACCAGATTACTTTGAATTGACTGCATCAGTGTAGGGAATAAAAAAGAAAAAGAAAAAAGCAGTGTGGTTATAAAAAGGTCCAAGTCTAGACGTTTTCCTCCTAATAAGGCCACTGCCAAGCAAGCTACACAAACACTGTTGACTGTGCAGTCGACTAAAGGCAGCAACAAGAGAACAGCCGAGTTTCAACTGTCAGCTTTCTAAATTTATTGCACAAGCGGTCACCTATCAAAGAGGTTACCAACAAACCAGCAGCACAAGAGCAAGACTAAGTGGAGACTGATTCATCTCGGTATTTCTTGGTGTTTAGGTGTCACGATGAGATGTTAGTTTTCAAAACGGCCGCAAGAAAGCCAGAGATACATACACTCAAGGCCAACATTTTCCAGGTCATGCTGGCCTTGACTAGCAGAATATGAGAGTAAACAATGAAAAGAGTTTATAATGCTCTGGACATCTTAATCTTGTTGTCATTGCTACAGCAATGCTCTACAAAAAGAGGGCAGTAACCCTGACAGAGTGCACATATGAAAACATAGGACATGGGCCAACTATTCAGCACACGAGCCATCTGACCATCTGAACATATCCATTTAGAATTAAAAAAAAAAAAAAAAAGATTCATCTATATCTATCAACCCTTTCAGAGCAGTCCAGTTTTGTTATTTAGGGTCATAAGAAGAAGGCACATCAGAAGAGACATCAAAACAGACCTCTAGATCAGCAAATATGTACAAATACACACACTTTATGGAGACACACACTGACAGTGTGGACAGGCAGCCAGTCTGCGTGTCTAAGCATGACTGACACCCGACAGTGGGCGGGCACTGAGGGCAGTGGAGCGAGGAGAGTTTTTTCCGGCTATAATAAAACAGTTTAATTGGATTTGTTCATATGCAGGGGAGCTACTTGTATGGATTAGCATATCAATGCCTTCACACAAATCGTATTTTCAAGTGCATTGAGCACTAAGCAGCGCAAAATTAATTCTGCATGATATGCCTTCGGGCTTGGCACAGTGTTTTCTCTATACAGAGGACACCCTGACAGACACCGGCATCCATGTACCAGTCACACACACACAACGCAACCCCTACTTTACACACATACATTACTAGTTGCAGCAAACAAATATTCTAATGAAAAGCTGCAACTACAGACAACTAATGCTGAGATGGGATGTTATCAACACAAGGTTTCTGTCGCTGACATTTCCACAAGTGGACACTGTTGATATGTACTTTTTATGTCAGCATAAATGTTGTTAAGTAACAGTAAACACACAGACTTATGTGCACAGCAAACTAGCCATGTCTGACGAGAAGAAATGATGCTGGACTACAACACAACTATTCACATTAAGAAATCAGACAAAACTGTTCAGCATGGGAATACGTTAGTCACTGTGTTGGTTTCAGTTATACTACTAAGGACTAAACTCTGTGCGGCAGGTTTCAGCTCTGAGAGACTTTACCTTCCTCCAGTCCATGAAGAAGTTCTCCCTGAAGACCTTTTTGGTGGTGTACTCGTGGTCCAACATCTGAGCAAAGAACAATGCGATCTCTTCAGCTGCTAGGCTCAGCTTCACCTTCTCACCTGTAAACATACACACAAACACTACACTGATTATTTTTTTTCAACAATAACTTTATTTGTGGATCAAAAAATGCTCTCATATCACTGTCCTAGAGGTTTAGCAGAAGCAAAACAAGAAAAATAGCACAGCATGCAGCTTGTCCACCAATCCCTATGGTTCACTTTCACACCGTTGTTCAAACATGCAATAACACACACCTCTTCTCCTCTAGAGTCCTGTCGGACCAATCTATGAATTTAAAGAGGTTGGTTTAGAGACAAGGACAAAGATCTACATTCATCCCTGCAACTGAGAGTGAGGTACAAACAAGTACATGCACACAGAGGAATTAACAGATCAAACCAACCCCCCCATGGGACACTGTTGTGCCTTGACTGCTAAACAAAGCAAAAACAATTACAGTCATCAATCAGTGTTTGACCTAAGACACCTTTCATGTCTTAAAGATGTGTGTCTTGTGTGTGTGTATGTCCTGATTGGTGTGCCTAGATTTACTTCAAACGAACCCTTTGGTTTTTACACACAACTTCTGTTCACTGTGCCTCGTCCTTGGTGCTCGCACTCTACTTGGTTATAATTCCTACCATTTGTATTTAGGAGCTGAATTTTAAAGTATCCCCAGGAGTGTCTTGTGATGTTCCAATATTAATCAGAGGTTCCCCTTTTCAAGTGTTTCCAAATATGCTGAGAAAGGTCAAGGTCATGTTACTGTGGTCGTGTGACTGAAGGGAAAGCTAAGTAATTTAAGCTCTTCAGACTTTTTCTTGAACGTCATACAGGCTTGGCACTGCCTCAGTGGATGTTTAGGGTTAAGTGTCTTGCTGAAAGATGACACCTCTTCTGAACTACGACACCAGAAAGCACTTCATAAGAGTGATACTTCACAGACTTAGGTGGAAGGGCTTTTGCACTTACTGTGCTTAAGCTCTGAAAAACATACTTGAGAAAATCACACTTCAGAAAACACCATCTTCTTTTAAAGGCTTCTAAAGACTATCTTTTTTAAATCAACAGGTTTTCATACACTTTAGACGCAATACAGTTACAGTGTTATAATGGTCTGTACAATTTCACTTTCACTAGTGTTTTACACATCTTATGTGTGTAAGATGCATGCAAATAGGTGTTAGGCTGCAGGTTGGGTGATCTCACCTCTCTCTAACATCCCACTATTTTTTCCATTTTCAAACTTGTAGTCTTTAGGTCCAACTGAGATCACTTGAGATAGTTTGGCCAATTTTACACAGGTCCCTCTGAAGCTGCATGTCCACTATTAAACCTTTTCCTGTGTGTAATTTTACTTGACAACACCTGGTAAACTGCAGTGCATGACATTTCTGAATAAGCTTTGAAAGTGGAGCGTGTGAAAAACAGCTACACTCAATCAAACCTGTTTTAATCGCCCCTTTTCACACATTGAACTTTCACACTACACTCACCATCATAGTAAAAGTGAGCATTGTCAGGTAGAGGCTGGTACTCAGGAGGGAAGTACGGTCCTTTGTGTTCCAGGAACTTCCATTTCATCCCATCTTCGTACTTTTCTTCTTCCCACCTGACAAAGCAATATAATGAAAATATGAGGATGTATCTGAGAAAGTGAAAATTACTTTGCTCTGTATTGTATTTGATTGTGTGTGTGATGGGGTGGGTTCGGATCGATACAACATGAAAAAAGTAAGATTTCAAAACCATCGCCAGCGATTCTGCTCCTCCTCCTCCTTCTTTTTGATCTTCATCTGTCTAGCCTCCTCAATCTCCTCCTTTGTTCTCCTAGGCTTTTTTGTGACTGAGTGCTCTTCTTCCTCTTTTTTTACTGTCTGTGTCAAGACAAACACTTATGAGGTGAATTCAAACACTACCACCATGAACTGCATCCCCAAACTTCATACAGCTGGACTGTTATTGATGATGACAGATTACCGGAGGAAGACAGGTTTACCTTTTCTGTTCTCTTTTTTGACTTCTTTTTCCCAGTCTCTTCATCACTTTCTTCTTTCTTTCCAACCTGCTTGACTTTTTTCTTGGAGCTGAAAGTTTCCAGAGACAGACATTACAGGTAATACTCATTAACTACTTGCCAATCCAAGTCTTAGAGAACTGGTCCCACTTACGTAGGTGTGGCAATGGAAACTAAAGGCTCTTCTATTGGCTCATCTTTAATCCTCTTCCTTTTCAACCCCTTCTTCTTCACAGTAAAGTCTTCATCCTCTGACTCCTGTTTCACCGGCTTGCTAAACCACAAAAAGATCAGTGTATGAAGTTGACCGACCTCATCATCTAAACACAAACAAATTCTTAGACAGTTATTCGTTTTTTTTTTCCTCCTACTTGTCTTAGCAAATCTGACTTGAAATGTCGATTTTGAATTAGCCCCTACTTAACAAGCACATAACAAGGCAGAATAAAAGCTTAATGGCTTCCTTCCACTGCTGTCTGCCAAGCTCTTGGCTCAAGAGTCAGGAGAAAATTACACCACCATGTGGAATAAAGGAAAAAAAATCCTTGAGCACACAATGATGATTCACTGACCACAAGAAATCACACATAATTATGGTAATTAAACAACATTATTGGAACAGCAATGATATTGACATAATTACAGCGATTAGAAATTTTAAAAATAATTACACAACTGCAACCTTGGATTTCCCTGCAGAGTGAGGAATTGGCGAGTAGGGAAATGTCGCAAATTAAGAAATCAACAAACTAGAGTCACCACCACTAATAAAACAACATTCCCATTTCCTTAATGTAACATTTAGTTAAGGAGGGAAATGGGGAAAATGTAGAGCCCTGTAGTCTAAAACGGCTGAAGTGGCTTATTGAATCCTAATTACAAACCGTCATGTTGGCAACCACCTGATATGAGCCAAATGTACTCGTCTCTTCTACAGTATGATCCCTGATGGCTTCTGATTGAGGATAATGAGCCTTCTCTCACTCTGTCACGTGCCGCGGTAGTAAAAGCACACAGGTGTAAACTGAAAGTACTACCTCGTGGTTGTATGCCTCTGAAAACAAGCTGCACGAAATATAATCACAATCTCCCCATCCTGAGTAACAGCAATGAATGGCCAGCAGTGCTTTTGCCAAACATCATGATGTCAAAGTGGAGTTCACCTTTGGCCATTGGAGTATGAAATACCATCATTTTTATAATATTAGACATTTCCGTTAGCATGAGTCATCGTTAATGTATGAATTTGGGAATTATGGCCAACCTTGACCTTGAACTTTCTCCACCACATTCTAATCAGTCCATCATCAAGTTGATTTGGATGTTTGCCGGATACATTCACAGGAATGTGAGGTCACCATAACCTTGAAACTTTTCCTAAATCTAGAAAGCTCATCTGCCACAATAAGCCCAAAGCTCATTGTGACAGCTCCTTGTCACAGATGCAAGGACCTTCAAAGTGACCCCTGAATAAGGGGTCAAAATCAGTCACAGGTGACAGTCACAAATGACTGTTACATTGACATCAACGTTTGCAGAAGGCAAACTACCAAAGCTCTTTTTATATTCCCAATCAATTAGACATACAGAGGTCTTTGTCAGACTTCCTCCTTGTTCTGGTTTACTTTGAAAACCTTAGTGTGTACAGTGGCTAAGTTCAACTGCTCAGTGTGGAAAGAGGAAAAAAAAAGGGTTGAGTAAAAATGGTCGTGTTTTTTGGTATACTGCACCACTGAGCAAAATCCATAAAAAGCTATACAAAAGGAGGGTGGGTCACTGCGTCCATTGACATTTACGGTCTGTGGTTCTAATAGCCTTATGTTTCTTCCTTAACTCTGCTGCCTTAGCTTTCCTTCCTACATGAAATCCACTCAGCTAGCACAGTTACCACCTGAGCCTCCCTAAAGGGAAAAAAAACTTAAGGGAAACATTAAAAGCCAGGATTTAGAAAAATTGTTTTTCCATGTGACATCTCCTTTGAAATGTCACTCGTCATATTGGGTTGGGCTAACTCTACAACTGGGAAACAATCCATTACCAACTGTATAGAAACACTGCTGTGAGACAGATTTGACACAGCAGGCCTTCGGCCGGAGTCTGCCATCGCGGCAACACCCTGCTGAGCATCCAACTACTCAAACCATGCATTCTCATTTATTATTTTCCTGACAGGCCACGGATATTTGTCTCCAATGCACAGTAAAATTAATTTTCAGTGAAAGCTTAACATATTGTATAAAACTGGATCAACTACTGTCCAGGGCCCTTGAACATCAAAACACAAAAATTAATTTCGATCACCTCAGGAGGGAAGAGGAAAAGAGAAAAAGAAAATGGAGAAAAATAAGACTTCTGGCACAGTTGCTCCATTGTAGCTGTCTCGGTAGATTATCTTGTCCTTAAATAAGTTTAAGTCTCCTTGCATTCTTACCTGGGACTGTTGCCTGACTCCGGGGTCTCTGTCTTGGGTGTCTTGAACTGAGAGCAGGACATGCATAAAGCTAATAAAACATAACTGCACTCTAAGTACATTCACACAGCTTGACACATAAAACATTTTAAAATATTGGGCAAAGTTCATCTGATATTCTTGACCAGAGGGTAAGAGCATAATTCAGTATAACTAATAACTCAAACAACAGGAAACTAATCAGTTTATCAAGCATTAAAACACAGAGTAAACTGCTGAGTTTACAGCTTCTCCAGTGTGAGGATTTGTAGTTTAACACCATTTGATATAAAAATTGAATATCTCCTGTATTTTATCTACTATGCTGACAAATCAAGCAAGCATAATGTCACTGTGGGCATTTTTCACTATTTTCTGAAATTTTATTGACAAAAAAATTTTATGGTTTATTGACTGAAAAAATAACTGGTGGATTCAATGAAAATCATTAGATGCAGCCTGTGACATAGCACCATGCAGTGAAGTGGGAGGCAGTACAATGATTATTAAATGAACTTGTGTTATCATATAAACCATAAAATAATTACTTCCCTGGGCATTGTATGTATAAATATACTCTGCCAGTGTTGTGGAAATCCAATTTCATAGAAGGGTCCTAGTGGGAAATGCTGTTGTGGTGTGGCTATGTCATTCTGAGATGGGGTCAGTGGGTAATAGGGCATGGCATTTTTACCCTGGGAACTGACATGCCAGTTCCACTGAGGGCCAGGGTTATAGTTGGACTCTTGGCTATCAAACCCCTCTTGCTCAAGATGACAGTGAAATCATCAGGTCAAATTTTGGCCACATTTATTGTTCAACATAGGGCAGGAGGTTCAAAATAAGTGATTTACCTTATTTCTAGACTTCCCCTTATCAGCTTTCTCTGTGGATTTAGTTGACTCTGCACTGCTCGGCAGGACATCAAGGTGTCCCAGGAATGACAATGAGGAGAAGAAGAAGAAAAGCTCATTAGTGGTCCAGAATTTGTAACATATGAGCAGTTAGGGAAAAATAGTACCACTGCAAAAAAAAAAGAGGTTTCCCCGTTACTGTGAAATGACTGAAAAGGCCCCTTAGAGACAGTCTGGGTTGCACTTTTCAAGTGCAGGCTTAAAGTGAGAGCATATTAGGCTGATGTTAGATTCATGTCTCTGTCTGGTTAGTATCATTCCAGTTAGGCAACGCTATAAAATGCCACCAATTAGACATAGTGTCCCTGAGGACTCCCCTACAGCTTTGAACATGGTTCTATTCAATTTGACCTTTTCAGCCCTCAGGGAAGAATGTATCTTGCAACTGAGCTGCAATTATTCTCGAGCCATGTTAGTTTTTTATTCAGAAATCCAAATTCTGATTTTGGCAATGCAACAGTTACAGCAGGATGCACTTTTATGCTAAGCAAAATTAGTTTCATGAGTCTTGCAGCTGGGGATGGCAAAGTCGATGCTTAATCAGTAATTCAGTCAGTGTGCCATGAAATAACATGAGCTGTCACAGAAAGCTGCCTGCTTACTGCCAGTAGCGCATACAGGTGTCTATTCATCTCTCTGCTCTCATCAATTACACAAGCCAATGACAGATCACTCCGCATTCATTTGTCTGTTCACATATGCATGGTAATAAACGCATCAGATATCAAGGTAAATTAATTTATTCATATGAAGATGGAGTACCCACTGCACTCAGTAAAATGAGTGCATGCACGCACTGCCACAAGCCTCCTCCACAGCTAAGCCAGCATGGCCTTTTCTCAGTCGCACTTGTGTGTCTGTCCTTCTGTAGCATACTGCCATATTGCTCTCCCTCTCATCTGATTTATCACCATTGCAAGTATTGAGTTTTTTTTATGCAAATTAATTTGTCTCCACATTTCAGCAACATGAAAGGAATTGCTTCTTGCTCGCTCCATGCAAAAATCAGCTTTGATGTGTGGACTGTGTTGATGGTGAACAGATGTTGGAAGCAATGCAGTCAGGTCACATGCATATATTATTAGAGAGCTGCTCTAACTGTGTTCAGATGACAGAGAGTCACTCAGGTAGCTTGTTTGATAATGGCACTTGACTCGCCCTTGAGGGAATAATGATTAAGTTCTAGCAAAGCTGTGGCTGTCAGCAAACATTTTTTCTATCCATCTTTCTTTCTGTTCCTTATTCGTGCAGGCGCGCGCACGCGCGGGCATACACACACGGTGAAACACCACTACACACCTGTCCGTGAGTGCATCTCCTTCGGTATCGGCGGCTGCATGATCACTCAGCTTTTTCAGTTTCGTTGATTTGTGCTTAGCCTTTTCTTCTCCTTTGGCGTCTTTCTCTCCTCCCATCTCTCACATGAACCTTAGCAGAGCAGTTTAACCGATTACAAATATATGCATTTGCATTTACAAAAACAAACATTCGAGTTCATGACATTAAAATGCTAACCACGGTGGAAAGCTTTGACCGTCCCAGTTAGCCAATTAGCTAGCAAACTCATGCTAATTCCAAGAAGAAAAACTATCTTGAACGTTAGCTAGGCACCACTACTAGTGAGCTGAGTACTATTACACCTTATTCCGGTTTGGCAAATCAAGATAAAGAATTATATTGCACAGTCAATCAGAAAAAAAAACCTTATAGTAGCGATCGACTTGCTCACCACATTTAATGTTGACAAAAAACAGTTTGGTTTCGGAGTAAAATACAAAACTATTACGCGGTCAAATTCGCTTCATTTCCAGGTGGGGTCTCGCGCGATTTTGACTTTGCTTTTGCTGGCGGTGCCTAGAGTGCCTTGAGAGACAGAGTGGCGGTGCCCTGCGCGACGTCATTTCAAGCCAAGTTGTGATTGGCTGAGGAAGTTCTGAGAGCTGCCAGGTTGCTAGGTAGCCAGGCTCTGTAGTGTTGCACCAATATCATTGTGTTCAGGAGTTTAACCCAAACACTAAGATTGCTTTTGCAATTGTGTTAAACGTTTTGTATAATGTATGAGACAAGTGCAAAGCTGCATTTAACAGGGGTCAATCAGCCACATACCAAGCAGCACTCGACTCCCGATTAACCTCTTCTCTTGACACAAGTCTATTTCAGTCTGGTCATTTGGGTTATATTATGGCAGTGGCATCACACCCCTCTTCAGATCTACAGTATTTCTTCTCACAGGCCAGTACTGCACTGGACATATTTGGCTGTTACACCATTGTTTTACACTGATGCTAATCAAAATGTAATTTTTGACCCAATCTTATACTATTAAAAATGACAAAAAAGCTAAGAACACAGAGACATTATTCAATCTTTCAGACTGTTTTAGAGTTGAAGACAAGACTGAGTGGCCCTGTACTCTGAGTATTTACTGATACTCCAGTTTACCAGGAGGTAGGGCAAATATTACGGAACAATATTGGACAGATGCTTTACCATGGATGAGGGATTCCAGTCAAAAAGGAAGCTTTAGCTTCTTGGAAACCTGCTGTACAAGGAAGCATTATTGCAAGGTATGTGCCCATACAAAATCACTACATGCTTGTTGTATTGTAGTGTGTGTAAGTGTAAGAGTTTGCCTTCTTGCAGGTCTTCTCTTGCAATACTAATGAAGCACATCACTATTTTATACACCTAATCATTTTAAATGATGTATATGTTCATCTTCATGCTGCATGCTTGCTGTGTTGATAGGTGCTCTATAAATAATACTGATGATGATGATTACCGTTATTTTATTATTCAGTGACATAATTAAAAGATACTAATAATGGCAAGCTATTAAAACCTTTCCTGACCACACACAACTTTTAAATAAATGGAATGAATTAAGAAAAAAAGAAACTTATATATCATTGCCTATGACTCAGAGAGTCCTTAAATAGCATCCAGTTCTTTCTGGGAGTAAGTGATACAGACATGAAAAGCAAGTGTTACCTCTCTTGATTTAATTCTACTATATAAAACCCATTCAACAGTCACTGGTTTTACACAGTTTTACACAGATCTTTAAGTCTAAGTTATCATGGTAAAGAACATGGTATGGAGAACTGTACAGAAAATGAGTTTAAATGGCAGTAATGAGCCATTAGACCACAGTTATACAGTATTTGGGCCTATCATATGGATGAGTCCAACTTGTTGCAGTAGCAGCCGTACTGTCTCTTTAAGAAACCCGGAAACGATTCGTCCCGTCTGTTCACTGGCCGTAGGTCCCAAACAGCTGAGCTCCCTCCTGGCGATGATATCCCACCCTGTTATCTGGGGCTTTCGTAGCAGTCTGAGGTGTTGGCGACACCGGGCTGTTGTCAAAGCGGTTCTTAAGGCCTCACACATCAACAGCTGGCGCTGGTACTCTTCCCCACGTCGTGTTGGTGTCACGGGCATGGAGGAGATACTGACGAGAGTCGTCGCACCGTTACCCACTTACGAGACGAGAGATAAATCCCCTCCTCCTCCTGAATCAAACAGCTTGGAGTTCATGCACTTCTACAAAAGTCTGGACAAGGAAGACAGACTCGGATTCCTGACGAAGCTGTCACAAGACTTCGGGGTAGACCACAAGAGCGTTTCAGAGCTAGCAGTGAAGTTGCAAGACACTCAGCTACGGGACTTGGCGACCATTTTGCAAGTAGAGGACAGGCTTCGATATACATTGACTCCTCGTTATAAACAGCTGCTTAATCATATAAGCAGGGTCGAGGGTGGAGTGAAGTTTCTGGTGGATCTCCGAGCCGATGTGCTTGAAATAATCTCATCCAGAGCTAGCGAGAGCCCACACATCAAGGTAATGCATTTGTTTACGTTTTCTACGGGTGCTCGCATGAGTCAAGATGAACCTGTGCGTGTTTAGTCGGCGGCTGAATAGCTGGGCCTGAATGCTGAGTGATATAAGTTAAGAGACATCTATGATGCATTTTGATACCATTAACTTGTAGGCTAAGTGTTGCTATCCAGGCAGCGAACCAACGTAGAGGGATAAAATGAACCTGCTTTGCCCCCCCAATCACATGGTTCACATGTGGTTCACATTTCATCACAGACTGAGTGTCAATGACCTTTGCTCCAGTTTACCAGTTTAGCTAACCGGTGGAACTACAATGGATTTTCTGTAATTTCCTTTAAGTGCGGAAGGGTTTTTGCAAACAGTTAGGCAGATATGTTCCACACAAGACAATTTTAAGCTCCATTTCTGGACTTCCTTCATATTTTCTGCACATCTTGGCCAAACAGATCACCTTACAGTACTGATTAGAGCTTAAAGTCTTCTAGCCCTGCTTGACAGCTCTTGTGCTAAAATAGACCCAGACCCAGTTTCAGTCTGTACATGAAGAGGAAGGAGAGTCACGCTGCAGCTGCAGCAACAAGGTTAAGGAGGTGAATATAAATCAGGCATGAATATTTTGAATGAACCTTTCGAAGACAAAGTGGGAAAAAGAAAGAAAAGCAGTGAATAAAAAACTTTAAAATTGCCGTCACACATGTATGTGCCTGTCATGCTCTTTGTCCATTTAATGACACATTCTTGACAATGGCAAAGTTGGTGGAAAGCTACCTTTCATGTTATTTTTTTTTCCATGTAAAATAAGCACCTTTATCTAATGCCATTACTACTCTTTCCTCAGTCAAGCATGTCTATGGCCTGTATTTTTGCTATAAGAACTACACCATATATATTTGATATGAATACATCACTCATTTCAACACAAATATGGGGCGAATTATCCTCTGTAGCTCTTTCCTCTGTGCAACTGTGCAGCTGGAGTACCATGCACAGAGGCAGTAGCTCAGGACGCTCTCCACTGTGCTGCGGTAGAAGGACGCCAGAAGTTTCTCTGTGATGTTGTTTTTCTTGAGGACCCTCAGGAAGTAGAGTCTCTTCTGGGCCTTTCCCACCAGCTCTGCAATGTGCAGTCCCCTGGTCAGGTTGTCACTGATGGTGACTCCAAGGAAGCGGAAGTCCAAGACCCTCTCCACGTAAAAATGAAATTGAATGAATGACTCTAAATCCATATGCAGAAGCCCCTACACTTGAGTAGAGTACTGCAGCTTTCTCAAAGTTTAATGCCTGCCATTAAACCCAGTGTGGCTTCAAGTACTTTTGTTTGCTGTGGACTCACACTGAGATGACATGAAACTTAAATTGACTGCTGGTGTTATATAAGATTTTGTTCTGCTCTTTGATTCACTGGCTACCAGCAACTCTGCTGTTAGAACAACTAGAATCAGAAATATATATATATCTATAGTAGATGCCAACATACTTGGTTAGGCAGCTACAGAAATTCACCATCAAGGACAATCCCTTATTTTTGTATTAGAATAAAAAAAACACAACTTTTTTGATGTTGGCGTAATCTTAAGCACACTGCTTCTGCCACTGTTGCCATGTTATGTCCACTTTTCTCAGGATGAAATGCACTCTGCTGATTTGTGAGCCTGTTACAAAGAGATGCTTTAATCAAGATAACAATAGTGATAAGAGTACCATCAAGAGCTGAGATGGTCAAATTAAAACTGCCCTGTGTTGATTGATGGCAGAATGAAAAAAGGGTTTCTACATCTTTGTGATGAGTGATTATGCTTTGTGTCCCTTTGAGAGTTGAAAGACTATGTGCCTTTGACCTCACATTATCAGGAGTTAAGAGCTTCTGCTTAATATGATTTTTATACAGCTTGACTGTGCTTTTGCCAGAGGACCTCTCCTCTGCTGCTCAATATCTATTTTATTCCTGCTGAGAGGTGGTTCTGATGCATTTAATCTCAATAACCTGGGCTCACTGAGAGCTTTTGTAGTTAAAAAGGTCTTAGCTGCCTGCAGAGTACTCTCATGTGCTGACCACCTTGGTTTTGGTAGCGCATAGCAATCTTTGCTCATTGTTATTGCTAGAATTGATTGAGCTAAAGATGAGAAAAGGTCACAGTAAATGTGAAGCTTTTAGCACCTGTATCGATGGTATGTGTAATACCAGGGGAGAGGAAACGATAGATGTAAAAAAAAAAAAAAAGGCAGATAATCAAAGAATCATTGAATCATACATGGGGAGTTAGGTAAGGTACAATTTCTAAATGACTAAAGTCTGAAATTGCAAGGCTGTAATTCCTGTGGTTCTTGCGAGTGTGTCACTTTGAATCCTGTGTTAGATTAGTCTGTCTTGGTTGGATAATTGATTTTTGATGTTCCTCCTCACTCCCTCTACCTCCAGGCCTTTCATTCTCACTCACCTGTCCTCTAACTGAAGGGATGAAAGATGTAAAGACAAGTCAGAGATGTCATTTTAGTTGGCTCTTTGGGATTACACAAAGTATTAGTGGGGGCTATTTTTGCCCCCGCAGACACACTGCCAGGCTGACAAGTGGCATGCAGCCTACTGGAGAAAAGGTATGGCACTCTCTGAGCCTGACCGGCAAACACTTTGGCAGTCAGTGGTCATTTGGCCTTGGATAGACACACTGTTCCTTCCAGGCACTGCAGCCTCTATCATTCTGTATAATCACACAATAACTGCAGCTCAAGGTGGAGAAGGTCCTTGTAGCAGAGGCTGTATCAACTGACAACATCAGCACCACATGGCATTGATACAGCTTCAGTGTAAAAAAAAAAAGCGTTGCTTCATTTTCTCTCTAATGGAGTGCAGGATTTTCTTCTTTACCATTTCCTCCTGTCCTCGCTCTCTTTCCTAACCTCAGGCTTCAAATGCCAGGCACATCCATTTCAAAAGACTTCATCTTCTGCTAGGTCAATGGAGTGCACTGCTCAGTTTGTCCTTCCTTTTGTGTGGATGAGAATTGGCTACCCAGGGCAGCAACTGAAGTCTGGTGGGTTGTTGATGTGATGGGATTTCTGCAGAAATGCCAGGCTGGGATTATCAGACGTCATAGATTATTTAACCTCCTTTTTCTTGTGAAGTTTAACAAACAAACCTATAAATATACATGTTTACATCAAGCAGTAGATTTCTTGTAGAATTTTTTCTCCCTCATTCATCACCATTGGGACCTATGGAGAAGAATTTCCAATTCTGTTCTCATTTTTCATTGGTGCTTATGGACAATCTCATTCAGTGGCTTTTATACCATGGCTGTACTGGAGGTTATTTATATTGGCTATTATTATGACTGACAAGTGGGCATTAAAGTAAGATAAAGTCATCCTATGGAACAGCCCACATAAGCTGCATTTATATGTTTGAGTGTGTTTATGTGTGTTCTCGATGTGCGCTTGTTTGTGTGTTTGCAAGAGATTTGCTTTAAATGAAGTCTGACCTTTGGAGGAGGATAGGCCTGCTTTTAAATGGCAAGCTGTTTATTGAAGTGCCTTCCCAACACCCGTTGTGAGCTCAAACAAATTACTACTCATGATATGAAAACAGTCGACGAGCATACAGACTCCCGAGGGACTGTATATCCTGCAATGTGTGTAAGATATGGGTATGGAATCGATCATAGCCAACAGACAAACTTGTGCAGCCTTGCTGTTAGTTAAGAAGATGGAGTGTGTGAGTACTCTTGATAAAAGAGGTCATGAGTTCATTAAGTAGTCATGAAAAGATGCAATTTCTATAGATGATGCAATATGGTGGTTACTGTGACCTTCTTTTTCTTATTCATCTGCATGGAAGATTTATCTGCATACCAGAGCCCTATTTATACATTATAGGACCCATAGCTTCATAAAATACATATGCAAGACAGGGTTTTCATTATCTCTAATGCTGCTGCCTGCTGAGCTGTTCTCACTGAGGGAAAGAATGTGGTGAATTTTTTGATAATCAGCTGATGTAGATTTTAATTCTGAACTTTGCACTTTTTTTCTCACCCAGGATCTGAACAGCACGCTGAAGAGCCTGCTGTCTGAGTGGTTCTCTGTAGGTCTGCTGCGACTGGAGAGAATCACCTGGCAGTCCCCCTGTGAGATCCTGCAGAAGATCAGCCAGTAAGAGCCCCCCCCCCCACACTGGGCTTATTGTCCTTATTTATTTTCCTCTTTCATTCCACTGAAGTCTCTTTTCTTACATAAAAACAGGCTTGAAGACTAACTTTTAGCTTTTTGTCAGGTATGAGGCTGTGCACCCTGTAAGGAACTGGACCGATCTGAAGCGCAGAGTGGGGCCTTACCGCCGTTGTTATGCCTTCACCCATGCCGCCATGCCAGGAGAACCTCTGGTTGTTCTACACGTGGCCCTCACTGAAGACATTTCTGATAACATTCAGGTAAGAAGCTACTACAGGCTGCTGTAATGGTTTGTTTGACCTAACCACAACTTGGAGGATGGTAAAACATCTTGGAGTAAACACTTTGTTCCTCCTGTCAGTTGACAAATGGATTTTAACTGTGAGAAAAACTATACTAAGACCTTTATACTGCTTATCTCCTTGGCAGCAACCTCTGCAGTGCTGACTGCCTGTTCTTTTTGTTTGCAGTGGGGTGGGGGGGGTTGTCAGCGCTGAAATTTCAGAATATTTTGTGGTGTTTTATAGTGTACATCTGAAATATTTTCTATATATTCTACAACTGCTGTCATCACAAGAACACTGAGAGTTTGTGTTTGTGTTTTTCTCTTAGAGTATTGTTCGTGAGTTCGCCACTCTTGACTCTGAGGAGGACGTTAATAAAATAAATGCAGCCATCTTCTATTCCATCTCCTCCACCCAGGCTGGCCTTCAAGGGGTGGAGCTGGGCAACTACCTCATCAAGAGGGTGGTACGAGAACTGCAGGTAGGTGAAGATGGGATTGAGGATGTAAGTCCTATCAGCAAAACACAAGTGGAAAAACTGTTAACTGTGAGGATTGAATGTGGCAGCCAAGATAGTAACGGCTCAAAGATCGCTTTTTGAGCTCTCAAACTTTGTGCTTTCAAGTCACAAAGCATACAGGAAAAAAATGCCTTTACATTATTTTTTAATGAGCCAATATTCTTTGTGAGAACAATACAGATTTCAGTATTTTACCATTTGCTTTGGCTCATTTTTCAAATGAGTTCAAATGTATAAAACTCTCCAGATCACTCACCAAGATCCACTAAATGACAAATGAGTGAATCAACGCAACAAACCATTTCAAGCATTTTTCTTTACATTAACATAGTAAATTGTGCACAAAATGACATTGTTTTCTCATTGCGATGCAAGTAATCTTTGAGTAAATTACTGTTCATTTAAAAATCCATCAACAACTAATTGTGTGGTAAGTCTGGTGCTCAGTCTATTAATTGTCACGACCGCAGTGGAAAATACACTCTTAGATTGTACTGATGTCCCAGGATCTTTTTACTGTTTAAGATTCATGTCAGTTCACACTGAAGCAATTAATGATAAACAAACTGTAGTAGTATATGATTTGGTGTTAATCAAAACACTGCAAGAATAGAGCCTAAGCCATAATGTGAACTACAGTGAAAAACAGTGAGTTTTTTGAATCCATGCTATTCGACCTGTAATAACTTGGCTTGGGTGACGCGGAGGTGGCACTTAAGGTAAGAGAGGAGGCAAGGTTATGTAAACTGCTCTTATCTACAAAGAGTAACCATAAAATACCCAGTTTTATCAGTGAAGTATTCACACCTACCTGTCCCATTATAGCTAAACAATAACATCTTATCCTGACATAGCATACTGTGGCACACGCACTGATGTAGCTGTTATCCCCCCCACAGAGCTCCTCACCTCCTTCTTCATGGTGTGGTATCAAAAATTGTTGCTTGCCTCCAAACCCAGGAATAAAATGTTCCGCTCTGTGTGACTCACATGCTGAATTCAATTAAAAGCTGTATTTAAGCCTTCAGGTGAGGCTCAGCTGACAATACTGTTATTCCAGTAAGAAATGGAGCTGTGACGGGCAAAATTAGTGTTTGATTGCTTTTCAAAAGTTTTTATTTTATTTTATGTTAGTCCAAGTCCTGAATCATAAAACTCCCACATGCTTAAATGCACATGAATCCATACACACATTACAAAATGTAGTCACCTGAAAGGCAGTAATGAAATGCCATCCATCCCTCTCAATAAGCACGAGAGCCCTTGTTAGGCCACTCTAGCTCGCACTTGTTAAATGAATGGAATATCAAAAGCCACTCTAACCCAACAGCTGGGAAGCAGCTTTTTATAGTGTATCCTCATAAAAATCAGATTTCAGAGCTTTAAGCTGCTTCCACTTCAGTTTTTCATACAACAGGGCTGTTTTGATTTGCCGCAAGCTTTTTACTTATTTGCATTTTCATTAATGGCAACATACCCGTTCACTGAGCGCTGCAGATATTGCTGTACACTTTCTGTGTCATCATTAGGTGCTGTTTGTGTCAGAGGTAGGAAAGTAGGTTATTGCACTGTGCTGTAAAAGCCTTACTAATGTGGATTGTTGTCTTCATCAAGAGGTCTACTAGCTTTGCATGTCAACATGTACTCCTGTTTAAAATAATAAATAAATAAATAAAGAAGTGTTCTACTTTTCCACCAAACAATAAACAGCAGTAACTACAGAGCAGCAATACTGAGAAGATCAGGGTTTTAAGTTTTCAGGCAGGCAATGCATAGGAAAGCTGAAAAGGGAGAAAACATTTTCAAGGATAATTTCAGTGTAACACATTCATCGTTTTATTCATTTTTATTAACACATCTGTTCACCATAATTGTACTCTTTGCAACAGCTTCACAGCGCAGAGATTTGGCACCACTGAGCTGCACAAACACACACACACTCTCATATATATATTTAAACCTTTTCTGCTCACTTTTATCCAAAGTACCCATGAGTACATTTTTTATTATGGCCCCGGTGAGAATTGAACCTCTGACCCCAGCAGCGTAAGTGCAATTCTCTGCCCTCAAGGCTACACAAAACCACAACACAGACTTGTATTCTGCAGAGGCCCTGTCTGTCGGACAGGGCTTTACCTTACATAAAGGTGAAGAGAGGAGCAGCGTAGCCACAGAGGGACCACTATGATGATGGATAGATGATAGAGTGGAAAAGAAAAGGTCACAGTTGTGATTTAAGGTGAGGAGAGGAGGTGTTGCTTGTCTTTGTAGATTAGACCCTGGAGCACAGTTCTGGCACTGCTCCTCTCTCTCTCTCTCTCTCTCTCTCTCTCTCTCTCTCTCTCTCTTTTTTTTTTACTTATCCTTTCCTCTCTGTTCCCTTCTTGCTTTTCCTACTGCCTCTTTCCTTATTTCCACTTTGGTCTGTTCTTTGTTAATCCTGCCGACTCTTGAAGTGTACACCCAGTAGTTTAAAGCAGAGGTTGGAATGACGAAGAAGAGATCATGAGTGAGAGGAAACAACACAAGGGGAGATCTGGCAGGACATGGAAAGTGAGAGGGCTGGATTTTGAAGTGAAGGGAGGGTGAAATAAAGGAGGAAGAAAGGAAAACAATGTTGCAGAGTGAAGCAGGCAGACAGACAGCAACATGTTCCTCCGGGGGTTGTCTGACACATCCACTTTCATCTGCAGCCTTTCACTCTTCTGCCTTCTGCCTGCCACATTGCTCCGTCACTTATCAACCCAGACACTGGAAAGAGAGCAGAGACGGGCACAGGGGTGTGTGTGTGTGTCTTGACAACAGGAGAAGGTAGTGGGGTGGCATAAACTCATGAGATGGGTGGGTGGGTGGTCTAGCTGAGACAGAGACAAGAGGGGTGAGGAGAGTGAGAGAGCAGGGATAGGTATCTGAGGTGAGAGTGCAAGGAATAAAGGAGGAGGAGGATAGAGTGAGAGGGAGGGAAAGGGAGAGGTGATCATCCATCTCCATCAGCAGGGCAGGATGATGAAGCAATGGAAGTGATTTGTAATGCTGTCCCTGTCTGAGCAACTGAAGGTCCGAGCTGCAGCCTGAGCATAAACCAGAACGTTTTTTTGTCTGTGTGTGTTTTTGTCTCAAAGCCTAGGTTGAGTGTTCATCTCCATCTCCCTTATTTCTGCTGTTGCAAAAGGTGTGCCCTTTGTATGGCAGTGAGGATGAAATCTCTGCTGCCTCTCATCTGTTTTCTTTACACCTTTTTACCTTATTTTCTCATCCTCATCCTTTTCCTAGTTGTTGTTGTTATTGTTTTCTTCTTCTCTTCCGGCTGGTTAGACTGAGCTAACACTGTATATAAACCACTGTGCAACCTTTGTTTTTCAAATTTAGGTCAGTTGATAGGATAGTTGAGAAACACAGGAAATGGGGAGACAGAGAGGGGGTATGACACGTAGCAAAGGGCCACTAGACTCATGATTTGAACCAGGACTGTAGCCTCTGCATATGTGGCGCCTGCTCAACCCACTGAGCTATACGGCGCCCCAACATGCTTATATTAAATTAATCAATTTGTTTTTATAGATTGAAACTTACTGATATACTTCACCGTAGCCTTTTACACAGAATGTACATCCATATTGTTCTGAGTTGGACTTAGGCTGTAACTGCTCAGTGACTGGCACAAGCACAAAGTTCTCAGCACAGTAATTGCAAATGACAGTACTGCCTGGTGGCCCTGGCAACATGACTGTGCACATTGTCTGTGCTGGTCTGCAGTTTTGCTGTGAAGCTCATGACCTGTGAGCTGTCACTGTCATGCTCATGCTCTACTGCTTTTTCTGCAAGATCAGACTGATCAGTTTGTATAAAAATAAAACTCTCACCTTCAGTTGCTTCAGATGTCTTCATTTTCACACTTGCTGTATTGAAAGCCCTGCAATCTGAGACACTGATGATGCATTGTCAAGTGACTTGTGACATAAGAAGTTCCTCATCCATATTTCAGTGTTAATTTATACTAATAATGGCTAAATATAGTAATTAAGTACAGTATTATAGTAATAATAGTGTTTCCCTCTCTCATCATGTCTTCCAGAGTGAGTTCCCTCACATGGCCCAGTTCTCCAGCCTGTCACCAATCCCAGGCTTCTCCTCTTGGCTCCAAGGCCTCCTCAGCCAGTACAGAAAAGAAGGCCGGGGCTCTGACCTGCTATCTGAGCATGAGTGGAGGGAGGTGGAGCAGGCCACTGACTCACCCTCAGGGGCCCCGGCTGTAGATGCCCTCCGCAAGCTGATCAGCACCAGTGAGTGGTTGCGCTCAGAGCGGCTTACACGCGTCCTGGAGCCTGTCCTGATGCGTCTCTGTGCCTGGTACCTCTACGGGGAGAAAAGGCGAGGTTACGCTCTCAACCCAGTGGCCAACTTCCACCTGCAAAACGGCGCCACCATGTGGAGACTCAACTGGCATGCTGACACCAGCCCCAGAGGTGTGGCCAACTCCTGTGGCATCATGGTGAACTATCGTTACTTCCTGAATGAGACTTCTAAAAACAGCGCACTGTACCTGCAGAATAAGGTCGTCATGGCGTCGGAGCAGGTGCTGGGCCTGGTGTCCCAATTTCAAAAGAACAGCAAACTGTGATAAAGACACAAGACACTCTTAAATATGTGTTCTTTTCCCCCGCAGAAGAGATTGCACTTGCTATCACTAATGACTGGTGAATTTTATTTTGTTTGTCTTTAATATTTAATTGAAACCAGTTCCAGAAGCCTCACTGAATGGACACCAGACAATGTTGTTTTTCAATGGAAATTAGACCATTTCTCATATGACGCGTTTCACGGCGTCTGCTGTATGTCGTGCATAGGTTAGGCTGTTTGCCTCATTGGGTTTCTTGCAGAAAGTGTTTGAAATTGTGCAAGTGTTTCCCAGGCTGAGAGCCTGTGGCTAATGAAGCGTGCGGCATCTATCAATGCCTCTCCATGTTCTTGGATAACAGTGTGTGTAATGGTGAGGCAGGAGCAATGAGAGAGTGCAGCTACTGGAATAAATGATGTTTAGGTTCTTTCATTTAGCTGAACTGTCTGACTGCAAACATGTGTAAGAATGGGAGAGTGCTGTTGTTTTGTGTTTTTTTTTCTGGGGTGAGCTTATATACACCTGCTGTTACATTGCTTACTGCCACTAAATGTTAATACATAAAGGCATGAAATCACAGACTGGAAATATTATTTCATATTAAAACACTAAACAAAAACGGATTATTTTCTGCTGTGCTGTCCTCAGCTCTGATTCATTCAGGTGTATCTTTGATAATTTTGCTTTCACACGCATGCACACACACACACACACATGGTCAACCTCTCCAGGGAGCCATCACTGATGTCCTAACTGCTCTGTACAGGTGCCAAGCAGGGCTCATATCAGCCCACACCCCATTGTTGTGAAATAATATATCACAGCAAGTTGACTGTGAAATTACATTTTATCTCTCCAAGGAGCCAAACTTTCTTTTCATTTTTTTCACATTCTACCCCCCCCCCCCCCCCCCCCCCCCCCCCCCCCCCGACACACACACACGCACCCTCCCTGTCCCCCCTTTTTTCTCTGCCTGTGCCGCTCTGTGTCCTAGAAACTAATGGAGTGAGAAATAAAGTTAAAGTAAATGGCTAGATTGATGGTTCAGTTGTGAAGAAGAGAGAGAGAGAGAGACTGAGGGGGGTGGGGGGGGCGGGATAAAGAAGCATAAAAAGGACAGTTGTTTAAAGGATGCCCTTGAGAGACAGTGTGAGAGTCTCTGGAGATATTGGAGACAATAAGAGACCCATACCTCTGTGTGCACTGATGTGCATGGGAAAGAGCAACACACTGTCATGCTGTCTCACAATGGTGGGAGATGAACACTGTGGTGTGGGTTGCCATAGAAACAGTGGTGACCTATTCCACACCTGCTGCTGGCAGCCAGGGCTTGTTTTGAGTCACCTTTGCCCAGGAATGACGGATGGTAGTGACCAAGAAGCAGTTTAGATTAAAAGTGTGGTGGTTTTTAATTATAAACTCTTTCATAAAATATATTATGTTGTACAGCGAAAGTAATGGCCTCTCTGAAGTTATGTCCCATAGGACCAAGAAGAAAAATTGCTCACATGGCAAACAGTTAACAGCTCTGAAATCTGATTTATGGACACCTTGGATCCTGCTAAATGAAATGATACAAACCTCCTCAGTGGAGTTTTTTTCTTTTTTTTTTTGCAGATGAGTCAATTCGTGCTGCAAAAACCCACAGCATCTGATGAAAAGACTTGTAATTGTTTTAAAGATGCTGACGGGAAAGTGCTAATCAAGTCCACTTTTCATGTGTTAAATGGAGTTAATTTGAAAATGGCTGTTCAAATGTGTGGTATCTGAACATGTAATTACCAGAAATACCATTGTAACAAAGCGTGCATTTGATACTTTTGAACATCTCTGATCAAATTGCAGTAGAACTGGATTGCTGTGTTCGAGCTTCTTGTCGACAAATGTGGCAGCAAGTATTCTGATCACAGACTGTTTCCACAAGGGCGCAGTGTGTACTTAGACCAGTTGTCATTTGTATCTAATCAGATCGCAGTTTTGTCACATTTCCAGCCCGGCACATGTTGATAATGGATTCACAGCCAAGTTCAATATTGTACTGCTCTGTTGTCTGACACGTCTTAGAGCCAATATTTTCCAAAAAAAGCAGCAGAAGACCTAATTACAATTGATTAGAAACTGTCTGCTGTGGGAATTCATGCCTCATCTAAAAATAATCCAGTAATTCAGACAGTCCTTTCAATTTTTTTTTTTTCATGAGATGAGGAATGCGTGTGTGCGTGGCAGTGATGGTGGTGGTGTATTCATTTCATGTTCTTCATTCAGAGGAAATTGCCTTACAAATGATACTAATCCATTTTTTACAGATCACTGAGGCCAGAAAAGTCAGAGAGTGGTGGCCATGGTGCATTCATGTTCTAATTCATTCTGATAAGCTCTGAGATGTAAAAGTCTTCTTCCTTCGTGTGTGGACGTAGTAAATAGTGAAAACCAATGAATATGACACCATTATGCCATCAACAATTGATAAGACAAACAATTACTGCATAGTGACACAAGTTTTGAGTGGAAATGGTTTCAGTAGATTCATAATCAATCAAGCAGCTCCCAAAATTAATCCAAACACTGTATATCATCTCTCACCCAGACAATGCTCCAGATTCACTTTATTGAAGAACTTGATTATATTAAATGATATGGAGTATAAACAATGGCACAGGACACAAACAAGCCTTTTACAGCTCATCTTATAGTCCAATGTTTCTGCTGTTCACTGTGCTACTGTGGGAAACATGTAGATTACAAACATATCAAGCTGCATGCAGCTGAGTTCACCAGTGCCACCCTCAAAGGCAACATAGCAGAAAGATTACAAAAGGGAAAAATGCAATTAATTTTACTAAACCTTCAGTGTCAGCTGTGTCTCTCGGAACCATTAAAGTGTTTTCCCAGCCAGCATACAGTGACCTTTTCCAAATACTGAAGAACAGCTTAATCATTTCTTATTAAAGCTCCTCTCCAGAAATGTTTTAATCTATGTGAAAACACAATGTTATGCTTAATATTTTTGTCAAATGCGGTTTTCTCTTATAAAAAGTGACAAAAAAAGATGACTGGGGCTGTAGGTCATTAGTCATATGGAAAAACACCCTCCTCATCTGTATAGTATTCAGGATCAATTAGACATAGACATATTCAGAATGTAATTTTTATTTTTATTAAATGTATAGTGTCAAACCCACATCTACTTCATCAGGGCTGTGTGGGTGGTTTGGTCAGACTTGATTGACCAGACAACCCACTAACTGTTTCCACATTCTTGACTCATCACTTCGCTCTTATTGGTTCACAAAACTATAGGGCAACACTTTCCAAAAGAGCTTTGCCCACTTGAAATCAGTAAAAAAGACTGAAGCTGCAGTGGAAGAGTCTTTTTTTTTACATACTAACTGAGTGAAATGACCCAGAGGTATTAAAACCTGTGGACAAATTGACTTGATGATAACAAAATGATGAGATGCGCATGAATGCAGAAACAGCAGAGCACAATCCTACACTCATGAAAATCCTTCTTTGATCTTCCGCAGCCTAAGTCCTTAAAGATTTCCTCTCTTTCAAAGCGTCAGGTGCAGAAGAGCAAGTATGTTTGATTTTTAGTTAACAATATGAATCATTGTAACTAAATTTGATGGCCTATACATGCTGTAAATGTTTCGTCATTAAATCCTCTCTATTGTGTAAAGCAATAAAAATGTATTTTAACCTAATAATTCTATGTAAATGTCAAACACTCCTATATGCCAGGAAATACTTATTTCTGAGTGCAATTTATCATGACCTCTTGCTAAGTTTTATTCTAATTATCTCAATGACTCATGCTCATGCTTCATATTCTTCTTTCACATAGTCTAGTTTCAACATTTCAATGCTGTTCACTTTGTTTTTGTGGTTAAGATGGACGGATTTATCACCCCACTGTTATAAATAGTAGCCTAGTGGAAGTGCAGTTGGATGCTCTCCACATTGCGATTGTCCTTTCCTAAGTCCTTATGAATTCTCCCTCACATCTCTCCTTGACCTCATGACATTTTCCATTGAGGTCGAAGAAAAGTAGTTAAGAAAGGGGATTATTTTGACTTTTTGACTGCAGCCTGCAGATAAAACTGAAATCTCACACTTAATACCCAAAACTGTTCCAACTTTGGTAGAATGATTTTACCCACATTGCATTCCTTCCCTCACATAAAGAAGCTAATTGAGAGAGGTAGTTTTTAAAGCCTTTAACAAGTAACTACACAGCCTGCCTTTCCAAGCAGTGATACACATTTGCTGTGGTATGAATAGAAAGGAGTCATTCATGTCCCTAAGAATATCAGTGAATTTTTGTATAGTTTTTTTAGGGCATCAACTCACTTTGAAGGATCTGTACCCTGCGATTTTATAGGGTGTGGCATTTTATTGTAACATCCATCCTGACATTTCAAGGAAATCGATGCATCCCACTTTTACAGCTTGAGTCGTTTTTTTTTTATAATGAGGACTGTCGCACAGTTTCTCTAAATGTCATTGTGTGGTCAATTCACATCAGGATTCGCAGGTAAGTGCTGCTGAGGAATGTAGGATTTGCACTTGATACTAAAAGGCTGGCTTTACCTGCAGGCCATTTACTTCCGTGTGTACATGTGCGACAGTGTGTGAGAGGAGGGTTCATCCAAGTGTGTTAATCCATTCTTCCTGGTCACTGTTGCTGGCCCTCCTTCATGCTTCTCACCTCACATCATCACTATTCTCCTCCTTCTCCACCCCCTGGTAACCTGACCCTGCACCCACAGCCCATCCAATCCCTTGGTCTGTCTTCAAAGGGCTTCACGGTTTTATGACCAATCAGGACACACACTTACATACACACACACACACATATTCTACATGTGCATTGCCACACACAATACACACGGCCCATATTTTTGCAAGCGCTAACCTTTAGAGGGCAGCAGAGTTTCACTCAGCATGATAAACAACTCATCCTGTGGTTAAAACAATGCTTCCCCGGTGTGCTCCCTCTTTGCCCCCACTTTTCTAATTTACTACAACCTCTCTCTGTTCTTCCATACCTTCCTCTTGCCGTCCTTCCTCCCTCCAGGTCTGTGCTGTTCTTCCTTTCAGCTCACCCCACCCACCCTCCTCTGTCCCAGTTGCGGAGTGAGTTGGAGATTGACAGATCTGCTATATCTGGTTATAGGCTGTAATTAAAACTCATTTGGCTTGCTGATGGCATTTTCCGCCCCCCTTCACTCATTGCAATTAGTCAGTATTGGTTGACCTGACGTCTTGTATCAGATTGGGTTATTGAATGAAAAAGAGGTAAACAGGCAGAGGTGGAAGCACCCTTGGGTGACAGCTATTCTAAGCCTGATACAGTTGCCAGACAGATTGAAATGAGAGTGTGAAAGCTCTCTCTGCTTGCCACACACACACACACAGGCGCACACACGCACAGACAGACTTGTAGACTTTGTCTATCTTTTTCTCGATCACTGAGAATAAGAGCTGAACAGTTCACCTTCCACAAAGCACCCCAGTATGCAGACAGACAACTGACTCTGTTGCTGAGTACATTGATCAGGCAAACACTGAGGCCAAAAAGTGATGATCCCTCACAAATCTCTCTTCGTTTGTCCTTTCGTCTGAATTTTCTGCCCTCAAATGCCATCTGGAAAAAAGATCCGGAAAGTTTTTAACTTTGAAAAGTCCCATTTCTCAACCTTTTGACAATTGTTAAACAAACCAGATGGTGAGAAATTCAGCAACACAGATGTTCTGACACACATTGTTTGTACCTACTCTCTTATATCCTTCAGCAAGATTTAGCATAATGTTTATTCCTCAGAATAGACGTGTTGAAGAGACAAAGATAAACAGCACAACACTTGCAACCCATCACACAATGTTAGTGACAAATCAGTTTCTCATCGTGTAGTGGCGCTGTCAAACCTCTTGTTTATTGAAATCATTGCCATTATAGTTGACTGTTATCCTGCGGCATTTGTGCCCGCCACTCAATGGAGATGTATATGCAGAAATCGTTACAAGAGACTATCTGAGCCAGATTAATTGGTTATATAATTGGAGAACTGAACTCAGACAGATTAAAACTACAGTATGTCTACCCTCCTAATGTTATCATTGTGTTTTCAAACAAAAACAATATCTAATGAGACAAGCTTTTTAGCTCCGTATCAGAAATGATCTCTGTCCAGACTAAAGGCCTGTGCATACTTACATGCCTGTTAGTATGTATGAATGATGTCATTCCTTTCTCGCAGCCCTATTTGGAGGGTTCTTGCAGCTTGTTCTCAACATATCGTCTGGACAGAACTTTTATGGCGTCTGAGAGCTATTGTGTGATTGGTCAGAAATTTGAAGTGGGCGTGGTTTGTGTGGAACAGTGTGTGATCGGGCCCTACCAAAGCAGCACACACGAGGACTTCCCAGTGTCGTATGAAATGTCCTGGCCAGAACTAACTTTGTTCTTGTTCTTATTACCTTAAAACAAAAAAAAAGAGTCTCTGTTCTTGCACAGTATGTACAACACACATGGAAATGCAAACTTACATGAGCATTTACATACACTGGACATGCGTGTTCTGGTGTAAACATGTAGGCCGCCTGTCTCCTCTGCTGCTGGTCAGTCGCAAACCCATACTAGAAACAATGAAGATAGTTTCAGTGTTAAGATGTCAGTAGCACTTGTATTTCATTATCCATGTTGCTTTTAATACTTTTTCCCAGTTCTCATTTCCTAGTCAGGGAGCAACCATAGGTGTTTTCACACATCCAGAGTAGACCCAACCTGGAATTTTCAAACTAAAATGCAGCCAGGGTTAGTGTGGGTGGCTCGTCTATAAGAAAGCCTTAACTGATGAGTGGCCAACCTTTATGTGTACATTGTTTTGAACTTCCATCTAAATGGTTTGTAGAAGCTTGTCACACTTGTAGTAGGATATTTTAGGATCATTCATGAAGCCGTGCTACTAACTAATATTTGATTAAACACTCATACGTGTGCAGTTTATATTCCGTTTGAAACTCCTATACTGTCATATCATCAGTATTTCTGATGATTTTTTGCTCCTCTCTTCCAAAGGTTCTCATATCAGATGAAATATCTAACACATGCAGTGACTGAGAGGCTTTCTTTCTTTTCCCTGCAGACCAACTGAATAATGAGTCAATGGCTTTTCCTGTCAACATGGTTTGTCTTTTACAGTCACTGCATGGATCCCAGCGATCCATTAAGACTATAGACCTCCTCCGCTCTTTTAATCTCTCTCATGCATCTTCAGAGTTGTCTTCAAAAATCGGTTTATTCTGTTTCTCTCCCTCAGAGCAGCCTGCACTGCACTCTCTTAGTCTCCCCCTGCCTTGACCCGCCAGCATCTACCTTCCTTCATCCAGACATGCACAGTGGTTGCAGAGCTGCATATTGAAAGGATATGCAGTCTCACTTCATGAAGCTGTGTCTCGTTTAAATAGATGCAGCAGCTGGGCTGACACGCAAGGTTCGCCTCGTGAATCCATGTTCCTCATGCAACGGGAGTTAAGGGCGAACGGAAGTCGACAATGGTGTGACAAATTGCGTTTTCTTATTTTTCATTCCGCTGATTTATTCCTTTCCTCTACTGCACTGCCAACCATCAATACCCCTCTCCCCACACACCCACACCTCTCAGCCACTCCCCCATCCTGTTTCCCATCTCCTTCTGTCCTCTGGAGCGGAAGGCCTATTGCAGTGGTAATGAGGAAGGTTAATTGGCCTTGCTGTGACTTTAGGAGGTTGGATAGGGACGCTGGCAGTGGTACAATGGTGGGGGGGGGACAATTTTCTCAATTTTCTGTGGATGCCCACCTGCATACTCGCTGCTGTTTTCACATAATCTGAAATCTTCCCCACTGAGAGTCCTTTTTATCAAGGCAGTGGGCAGCTAAAAGGAGGAATTCTCTATGTGGAGGCTTTCATACAGACACTGACACCTTTCACGTTATTCAATTACTCCGCAGTCACATTCATATACTGTGTACCATCAGAAAGTTGGGTTAATTTAAAATGATAATACAAGTTGGACAAAAATAAAGGAGATGAAATATTCTCTCGAGCTATTTTCACACCTCTGCAAGTTGGTTTTCATAATGAAATCAATAACATTCTGCCTGTTTTATACTTGTGTGAGTTTTAATCAAAATTGGTGTACTAAAAGTAGATCACATTTTCATTATAGTGTGTACATTACACACACACACAAAAAAACTTGATACAGGTCTCTAATTATCTCTGTCTAACATCATTTTAAGCTAGGGTTGGTAATCCTGCCCAGAAACACTTTTTGTTATACTGGGTGAAATGGTCCTTCTACCTTCTGAGTAATCAATACATTATGTATTCAGAAATAGGAACGAAAATGATCAGTCCTCTGTGGCAGCTGCAGGACTGAAAAAACTCCGACCAATCCACGCTCCTCGGTGCGAGGAGCAAAAACCAATCAGATGCCTTCATGTCTAGTTCGGTATCCGCCCCCCTCGATCCCTGTCTCCGACGCGTGTGCACAATCTTCACGAGTCGCTGTTGCCGGAAGAAATCAGCGTACAGAGTTACAGCAGAACGGATTTCATGCTCATTTATGAGCAATGGCTGAGAAAATGCAGCCCCAGTTACTACTTCCAGCGTTACTTGTAACGACTCGCCCCGAGAAAAAGGCAAGGAAGAGAAAGCCGGAGGCTGAAAAGGCTGCTAACGAAAAGGCTGATAAAAAAAGGCTCTGGATAAAGCCAGACGTCAAACCAGAATAAACATCGGTGTTGCTTTTGAGCGGTAGAGACAACAGAGGGATTTGAAGGGCCTGAAAAGTGATGCTGAGGTTGCTGCCTTTCTGTTGGACAGGTAATTATATGCTTTGCTTCGGGGAGGATTTGCTATTTTTATGAAATGTGTAACTTTTGCTAACGTAGCTCCTTTTGTAGCTTGTATTAGCCTAGTGCTAATATTAGCTTCTCTGTGGGTTTAAAACGGGTCGGTGACGCTAGTATTGAATAGATTATAGTATATATATATATAGTACTCCTCCTGCCGCTTCTCATTTTCCTGAGGTGCGCGTTCCAGTTTGCGGGGGCGTGGCTTAGACGTACACACTGACGGGAGGGGGAGGAGGGGGGTGGAACTCAGGAGGTGCAATTTTCAAATTTTGCTAGCTCTCCAGGATTACCAACCCCAGCTTTAACATGAACAGACATTTCACTTCATTCTAACAAAACAAACCACCATTGGTGACTAATATTAATACAGTTTCAGTTGAGGATTCACCTGTGCAAACATCAAAAACTGATCAGAAACCTGGACAAGCATATAACAAGCATGGGTGTTTCCATAGGTAGGCATACTCTTCTCCATCGACCTCATACCAACCCTATTTCCAATCCTGACTACTTGAATTTAAAGGGTCTCTGTGGATTTTCTGACCAATGGTAGTGGGTCATGTAAATGAGCACCAGTACAGTTCTGGGCACTGGTTTCACACTGATCCACTGATCAGCTGGAAATCTGGGTAGATAAATCTTGCCACATATTTTTTGGGCAGATCAGACATTACATATGTAAAATCTTTACACCCAATGTTAAGCAAATGTTCTGGAGTTAAAAGTGCAGTAGAGCACAAGCAGCCAAGCAGAAAATAGAAATGGAAATAAGTCAAGTACAAGTGTCTAAAAATTCCACCATTTGGAGAAGCCTCTTTGAGTAAATGTACTTGTGCTTTATTTTCTGGTGTTTTCACAGAACAAAACACATTGAATAAACTTGTTTGCTAAATGAGCTTCAGATGTCAGCACTTGTTGACATGACAGTGATCTGAACGGCATTCACTGGCAGCACTTGTGATGCCGTGGGGCAGATGCCTGATCATCAACACCATTATGACCAGCTATGGTAGCAGGACTGGTATTGTTTTTATACTTTGTGTGTCTGAGTGAGTCTGTGTGTCACTGTGGCAAAATATGGTCCTGGAGACACGCCCTGCGGCATGAACCACCACAGAGGTATTTTGTGTGGTGTTTATATGTGTGTCTGTGGACAGACTGTGTCACCATGATAGCTTCTTGACTGTCCAATTTGTGACCTTTCCTCATTTCCCTTATTTCTTGAAATCTCTCTACTGTCGCTGTTCAACAAAATAGGGGTACTTATATTCATGTGGCACTCACTGGCTGCCTTGTAGAAAGAGACTCTGTCAAAAAGCTAATCATATGCAATGGAAAATGGTCGGCACTAATTGTAAGTACACTCAATTTGTAGTAGTTACAGAAATTGATTCAAACATTTGAAACTACTCAAATGGTCCTTTAAATGAAACTTTGAATACTGGGTGGTACGCACAATGGTCTCCCACCAGCCATGAGAACAAAAAGTGCAAAAAGCTTTTTCTTTCAGAAATTTACATGAATTTAATCAGCATAATTTATAACATTTGCTAAAAAGCCACCATGATATGGCACCTTAAGACATTTTACATTAACCCTAGATCGCTCTGAGTGTACTCATATAGTGCATAAATATCTGGAGTGTAGTTACACAAGTGCATGTTTATAATCCACAGGTATGTGTTTAATCCTTTTAGTAGAACATAAGTGAAATCAGCATTGAAACTCTTTTGAGTGTATGCCGGTAGAGGTTGAGGTCATCGTGATGCATTATTCCTCATCTGTCTCTTTCTTTCCTCTCACCTATACTTTCATCAGCACAAACCACCTCCTTCCTTTCTATTTCCACTCCATCTCCGCCACTCCCTTCTTTCTCCATTCTGGTCCCTTCATCCGTCTTGATGTTGTGGTCAGTTAGGCCACTCCAGGTGACCGATGAGCAGAGCCATTGATCACTATAAAGTCAGCCTTTTACACTTAATGAAATCCCTTTTCGCTCACTCCACACATGTAAGGTGTTTGGAGGACACACACACATATGCATAGTGAAGTAGAGCATATCGAAGTGATTGTTGCTACGAACTTGATTAAATCAATACAATTGGAGAAAATAAGAGGCAGGTAGACGGATGGATTCCACATGTGTTCATGTGTTGTACTCTCCACTGCTGCCTGTTCGCTTGAGCTGTTCTTCATCCACCTCTGTGCAATGGATTTAGATGCGTCATTTATGAATGTTTTAAAGAATTCTTTGAAGTATTCAGGTGTATCCTCACAGACTGGCACCGTATCAAGATTCGTTCAAAGAAATGGCCAATGCAAGTCTCTAAATGCTTGATAGACTGATAGACAACCTAGGAGAACAAATAAACCCCCCACAAAAGGACAGCTAAAATTATCCAAGGTCAGAATAAACTGTTGCCAAGAGGCTGTGCTACATGAGCTCAGCTCTTAAGGCTTTGGTTGCTCTAAAGTGTGTGTGTGTGTGTGTGTGTGTGTGTGTGTGTGTGTGTGTGTGTGTGACCTGCTGGAATTAATGAAATTTCTCAAACTTTTGATGAATGAGAAAAGCACTGTTTAGTATGCTATTGAAACTTTTGTACAGATTGCATTAAAAATGCAGTACAACAGGATATTTTTTCTCCCAGTACTTGCATTATGTTGTAAATTATTAGTACTGAGTGCTTGGACAACTATTTGCAATGAAAGTACTAATCCAACCTCAGCTGCAGCTTTACTTTTACATGAGATAGAAACACCCCTCTTCAAATGGAAATCTGCTGAAGAGTCCATCTTCCTGCATGGCCACTCCACCTGTAGCGAGCATTCATCCTCATGCATGTTAATCTGGCAAATCTAAATTTCAAATTTGAGGAAAAACAAAATCATGTGGACATCAAGCCCTGTCGGAGGTTTGTGCAGGTGAGAGCCCAGCTGTCCTCTGCTCTTTTCTAAAATGTAACTCAGGATGTTTACGCTTTCCAGACTTGTTTGGGTCGACAAAGGAGGACTTCAAGTCTCACGCAAGATCAAACTACACAGTCTGTGCCAACATTCATCAGAAAGTGGAAGCATATAATAAGTAATAATGTTCCACATGTGAGGAAAAAATCAAAAGTACTAACATCCCGTACTACGGAGTGTGTAGCCAATTTCAAGCACTAATGATCTCTCGACAACTGGAAGGTGAGAAGCAGCACACCTGATGTATCTTTCTGCTGCGAACTGTAACCTGCACCAACAATAGCTAAATCCACAATCTGTTCATGTGATGCATTTACTTCTGAAACTGAAAGAGACTTTGCCAACCATGAATCCAACCGAGTGTGAGGCAGATCCTGTCACAGCGCTCTGCTGGAGGCTGTCTGAGCCTGCCCCAGCACAGTCCTGAGTCATCAAGTGGCAAGTGGATCTGGGTGGTGGTGGGTGCCTGTGAGATGAGTGATAAAGAGAATTGATTGGGAAAAAAGCTCGATTGTGAACCAGAGAATGGAGAAGTTATTGCATGGATGAGATTAACAGGGAGGCAGAGGAAGACAGGAGAGGTCAGAGTCAAATAAATTTAACCTCGGCTCAGACTCTAGTAAATTTATTATTGTGCTTTCATCCAGTAATTTCTTTCTCTTTACTTCCACACATTTAGTCAACAAGTCCTCGAGCAGTATTTTATTAAGGTTTAAGGTGTTTTCAGGTGTTTGTTGTCATGGTTACAATAATAAACACACAGTTAAAGTGACAGAACGAACGTGTAGACCTCCTGCTTGGGTCCCATCATGAGGTCCCTATTACTGCCTTACCTGAACAGGCATATTGTTATTTGAGAGTATTTACTGAGAAGACAGATAGTGTCTCACTGACAACAAAGCAAACATAATAACAGGTTATAAGCAATGAGCTGCTTGCACAACTGTCCTATGGGAATTTGTTTTTCATAACAGTTGGATAGTCTCACTTTAGTAAACAACGGGCATAAAAACAAATGTCAAAGTGGAGTAGAGCTGTGTGGGAAGAGCCACAGCTTTGGCTTTGAATGTGGATGTCACTTGAGACTGTGACCTGTTGTTAAGAAGAAGGACCCATCGTCCACTGTGACAGACGCTGAGGTGTTTATTTTTTTTTTCATTTTGGTAGATTAGTGATTAGTGTTTACAACCAGATTGGAACAAAGCGACAAGGGTATTGCGGTATAACGTCAGTGCTAAACTGAACAGAGTGTTGTTTGTGATGGGATTTATTACACGCAACGACAGAATAAGAGTAAAATCTGCAGCTTGTTTGAGACTTGTTCTCATGATGTCAGTGGATTTTGTCAAAATACCTTCTCCCCAGAAACATTAGCACCAGTCGATCTGCTGCTACTTCTCTCATGCAGAAACACATGACAGATATAATGCTCTACCAACATTTCTGTCACCTTGTGCAGAGATTACAAATAGATTTTGGTTTCTGTTGGTCTCTCATATCAATCTACTTACACACAGTAATTTCCAAATTACATGCATTCTCCCTTTCATGTGCCTGCGACCATCTCAATAGTTGGTTTGAAATAGAAGATTAAGAATGCTCTCAAGATACATGCTCACACAGTAGCTTTTTAGTCATGTACTTTTTCTAGGCACACACACACACACACACACACACACACATTAGACTGTTTGCACAGCCTTGAAATGAAAGGCCAAAAGAACATTAATGGATCTATCAAGCCTCTCGCTGTCTTCCTTCCAACCATAGCGACATCACAAACAACCTTGTTGCTACTCTGCCACGGACAGCTTAACCAATCTAAGGCAAAGCAGACGAATAAACAAGTGTGCAGAGGAGAGGAGAGGAGATGAGATGAGAAGAGAGTGGTGGGGAGAGGATGAGAGGAAGAACATGAAAGAAATAAGATATATAAATAGAGAGAACATCAAGGCTTTTAGGCAGCTTTGTGGTTCAAATACACTATTACACTATTATATCTATTCAACCCCACAGGCTGACCTAGACCTCATCCCAGAGGTGGGGATGTCTGTAATTGTTTGCTGACTTGCTGACATTTTTGGCATCAGAGGGAAAGTAAACAATGTACTATAAACTTGTAACAGACAGTTCACAAAGAGTCTGACAGAGATGTGGCGCACTGAATGGAAGCTGTGGTCAAGAATGTTGGAGAGAAACAAACAAGGAGATAAAACAGAAATGAACTCTTGAACAAGGTGTTGCAAACCATTTACAAATTTAAGGAGGCAGAGAGATGATAATGTGCCACTCGGAGCGTTGCCTCTGCTTCTCTCAGTCAGACAGTGATGACACTATAGGCAATGAGCTCAGCTGTGATCAGGAAAAGTGGGTCCTCTATGCAGTGTGTAGATGTTTTGAATCTTAACTCAACTTCTGTGACTCTAGGCCTTGTCTCTTTTTTTCCCGATCCAGTCCCCTTTATTTCTCTGCCTCTCTATGTTTCACCTACTTTACATCGCCTGGCCTCCTTCCATCTCCCACTATCTTTATCTCCCCTCCTCATGCCTAGTGTGCCTGAGTTGGCTTTGGATATAATTGAGATTCCAGTTCTGTTAGATTGCACTGGCATTAGATGAATATTTCTTACAAAACCCACAGGGCACACAGCCTCTCTTTTAACATTGTACACTAGTCATCAAGAAATCTCCATTTATCTGCTATCCTATCAATGTGCCTTTCTCTCCTTCACTTCACATCGGCTCATGATGTGCTGGCAACAGCACTGCAAATATCCGCTAAATTACACCAAGGGATTATGTTTGCATGTGGTGCAAGATAGTTCAGATTTTTTGTCGACAGGGGTTTACCGCCAGTCTTTTTCAAGCCCCATTATATCAAGGTATTTCCTATTACTAATAATTTTGTAATTACACACTGCCTTTTTAGATTCAAGTATGCTGCCATGATGGGATTTCTATAAACCTGATAATTACAGATGTATTAATGTGCCGTATTAAACATTTTCTTTATAATATGTTAGCAAATACCTGCTCAGAGTGGAGTGGCAGATTACAGATGTTAGTGGGAAGTGGCTGAAAGGAGAAGCAGGGGGTATGATAAATAAAGTGTACAGTTATTCTGCAAGTCAAATCACAACATAGAGGCTACAGATTAAACATGTAACAGCTAAAGGCTTTTAGAATCCTTGGAGCTGGTTCATGGATCTACCATAATGCAAATCCTGGAGTATGATGCCCATGGCAGGACACCATGGAGGAGGCTATGCGCTCCAAAAATAAATAAACAGAACCTGAAGGCTACATTCACACCAAAAAATATTACATTTTTTATTTTAAAACCCAATGCATATGCTACATTTCTGCCTCCTGTCCACACTTCTATGGGGTATTAAGGACTGAAAACAGAGACTTTTATAAATGCTTCAGACTCCAATTAACATAACCCCCCCAATCACCGACAGTCTTATGGGATTTATCAGCTCCATCAACCAGTGGTGAGAGCAACACCTTGTTTAGTCTTTATTGCATTTTAACACTGCAACCATTTTTTTGTTTTTTTGCAGAGAAGACAATCTGCTCATGTAGACAAAGAGTATTTTCATTTGAAAAGGTTCTTGTGTGGAACTAATAGATTTTAGTTCTAAAATGCATCACTTTGGGCACATTTAACCCTGATTTAATCCCACCACTCCAGAGTTTTCAAGCCTCAATAACTTTTGGAACCAGTGCTGACCTTTGACCATTTTAGTTTGGAATCTCCCACTTTAAACACATATGGAAACACCTTCTGATTGGATCTCGCTGGTTACATCTTCCAGTGGTGAATACAAGTGTGAACTCTGCCACAGTTTGCCAAAGAACACCTTGACACACCACCACAACACAACTGCGAAAAAAAGGTTTTACGGAGTAATGAAACGCTGAATGCATTGTTTGGGAACAACATGTAGCACTATTGTGGTGGCTGGCTGCTTGGCTCCCTCTGGGCCTGAGCAGCTCAATCTCATTGAAGATAAAATGAATTCCCAAGTTTATCAATGTCTCTTACAGGATACTGCTGGAGGGGCCGTCTGCCTGCTGAAGCTTAGGAGAAGCTAGGCATTGCTGCAGGACAAAGACACTGAAGCAAACCCACTGCAAAAAAGCCTTTTGGAGTGGCCCAGACTTTTACCCAATAGGAAAAACTTGTATTAGCAATGACGCAAACTCATAAAGGAATCTAATATTATTGACCAAATAAATGTCCATGGTGTTACAATCAACATCAGGTTAGCATTGGAGAATCCATGACCCCAAGATGACCCCTTCATCTCTTGTCCCACCAGTTACACCACCAGAATTTCTTTCTGACAAAAGTGCCTGTGCACTGACTGCATCTTTTGTTGAGCCAGCATCAAAGTTGAAAGCCCCATAATTCATCCTGTCAACTGCTGCTGAACTGTGTGACACAACTGACTGCTTACACAGTGTTAAAGACAACTTAAGTGCCCCATGTGTGTGTATGCATGAGTTATGAATTGGGTAATATGCTGAGCTGTAGATTACCTGTATTTTGAAGGTGCAATACATGATCAATACATGTATGTGAAATTTTACACTGCAGTTTGTCTAAAGCTATGAAACACTCTCTGTGTAGACATGCTAGTAGGCTCCTATACTTTGAGCCTATGTGCAATTTTATAATGTTTGGGCCTGACTAACATTAGTATGTGCAGAGACAAGTTCTGCAAAATTGTACATATTCACATTTGCAAAGTTGCACAAAGACCAATCACTTTTAAGCCAAGACCTTTGCAGGACCAGCAGCTTTATTCTGTATATTGTATGGTTCAACTCACATAGGCTTGTTCAGTCTACACACACATACACCCACACACACATGCAGTGTAGAGTATATCATTGTGTTATTACTGCATTCAATTGTATTTCCTTAAGTTGGAAGTGCTGCCTTCCAGGCATTTCCATTTTTCCTTCCTTTCTGAGCACATTATAATAGGCCATATTCATCTAAATATAAATGAATAAAATATGACTTGACTTGGTCTTTTCCTTGAATTATCTCCCCTCTTTTTTCCCCCTTTTGCCTAGTATTTCTCAAATGTGTCTTTTCCTGTCTCTGCCACTACAATTAAAGTTCTTGACACCTGTGTAGTGTTTAAACAAACTTAATATATATATGAAAAATTAACAGATTTTATTCAGACATCTGTTTTCTACCAAAGGTCTGTTTATTCAGGGCATGGTTATAACTTCTACAGCATCCTTCAGGTGTCAGTTTGGTTCCAGGGTGAAATTTACACAAATTCCATAGGTGAAATATAACATACAGTAGTAATAGTTCTGGAGTCTATAAGTGTTCAGAGTGTTCAAATCCAGCTGGTCGATGATGAATTCATAAAGGACGAGTTAAAGGGAGACAGTAAAAATCCTTGTCCTCTGGATGTACCAGTAGTGTCAATAGAAATGGGAGAAGTCAGGCGCTAAATGACTCATTATGATGTCCATGCATGACATCCGGCATTAGCATATCAAATCATACTAGTGCTGAGCTGCCCTTGAGTCCACGGCAAGGGGGAGCATGTGTATGTTGGCATGTCAGAATTAGAGGAGGAAACCAGAACACATGCGCATGTGTAGACGGTGAGGCTCTGTCACTCTGCCTTTCCCTCCTTGACACAAGCAAAGCTGGTAGAAATATGTTGACTGGTTACGAAAATAGTATCAAATCAAGCTGAAGAAACAATGTTTGTGCTGGTACTGATTCTTTCCATCTGTTTTCATTAAAATGAAAATGAGACAGTTCATCCATCTTTCTGCCAAAGTGATGTGCAAATATCCAGGGAACAAGGAATGTGAATGCATTTAGTATCCAATATCCATTCAAATGACTATGCAACTAGTATGTTCAGTATGCAATTGAATAAATTAATCATGGCTGAAGTCATGAAACCTCGTATTTCTCAAGAGGGCCAGATGAATTTCACAAAGTTCCTGGCCTTAAAAGAGAAGCTGTAACCTGAAGTCTTCCACAGAACCCCTTTTTAAAAAGAGATCAAACTATATTGCCATTAAAAAAGATCTTTCTTTATGTCAGCTTTTCTCATTACACACAACCAAACAGAGCTGGTGTGAATCAGAGATGGAGTTGCCTTTTGTTTGTGTTGAGTCTCACCTCCTGCTGCCCACTCACCTTCTTCTGCCATATTCTTCCTCTCTCCTTCGCTCATTTGGTGTTTGGCCTCCTCTCTCATGAGCTCCTCTCCTCCACTGTGCTGTGATCACTCTAACGTCCTTTGAGGCCATTCTGATCTTGTTACTCTTCCCGGGGAGCTCTGAGCTTGTTGTTTATCTCCTACAGAGCAAGGAGACTTTCCCAAAGGAAGGAGATCTTCTTTTTGCACAGCCTCCTTGTCCTCCTACCCATGTTTGATGTGAAATTGGTGTTGTTTGAAATCTTTGTTCTCCATGTTTTTGGCATCTGTTTTAGGGATGTAATACGGTCTCTTCAGTGTCCTCTGTAGACTCTAAATTGCATTCATCAGTTTTATTCATTTATCCTCTTGGAAGCGACACTTGATAGTTATGTTCGCACTCTCCTTCCTCTGGGATTTTTTTTTTTTTTTTTGAGTTTGTTATTGCCAAATAATGTGCGTGTATGATTTACAATATAGAATGCAATTAAAAGTGAAATACTGAGCACACAATGAAAAAAGCTATAGTAATGATGAGGATGATGGAGCTGACAGGGACAGCAAAGGCAGCTATATAATAATTATACGACAACCATAAACTGTTTGATTTGTGTTTGAACTTGGTAATTCATTTATATCAGTTAGTCCAGTTTCTTCTACAAGAGAAAATTCTTGTTGCAGGAAGACAGCTAAAACCCCATCGCTGGCTGAGATCCAGCTCTTCACTGGTGTGTACAGCAGCATAGAAATCATGAGGTGGTGAGGGAAGGATGAGGTGGGTAATGTGAGGGTGTGATGGGGGTTCATTTCCCATTTAACACCTACATCTACTTTAGTCTTCTCCTTAACTTCTCTCTTTCCTAGAGGCTGTTCTAAAAGTAATCCTATTCATTCTATAAATTTGTTTTGTTGTTTTTTACACTATTAAATTAAATTGCTTTAAGACAGATCTTGATTGAACAGAGATCTGCAAGAGGACTTCAAAGTGAGGCTCGGAGACAGCTGACAGAGATGCTGACTGATAGCTGCGGCTGCAAAATGCAGCGAGATGTGAGTTATTACATCTATAATTTTTCTGTGAACAAAATTCCTGTGCTTTTAAGCTCTGCAAAGGGCAGTGGTGTCGCCGCAAGCAGTGGTGCTAAAAGCTTTTCAGTGGTGAAGATCTTTTAACTGATCAAATAGTGGGGCAGCATTTTCCTCAGCATCTGGAGCACAGAGGATCTTTCTTCTGTGGATGTACAGTGTATGTGTAGCTGCAGAAACAGCTATAAGTGTCAGCGACTTCACATTTGGCCTGGGGCATGTGACAGTTGACTAACTTAGTTTCAACTTTAACATCAACTTTTAACCCTCAAACAGCCCTTTAACTTTGTAGGGTCCAGAATTTAATATAGGATGCTCCCTACCACAAATATACTGCTGAGCTGTACTGGTATGCTCAACACTAAGTTAGGAAAAGGGACATTAACACGATCAACATAAAAGAAAAGTCAGAACAGGTACTGTCTATTGTGCAAAGGGAAAGGTTCACACAGTACAAATAATTAAAAGTCTGGATGGATCATTATAGCAGTGCTGTGTTCCCCAGAGCCTGTCCTCCTTCTCCTTTAGAAGGTGAGTGATAATCACTTTCTCCATTGAATGAATAGAGTTGATTATTTTGATAAAGAGGGCATTGGTAGGAGGAAATATTGCACTCCTGGGGCTTTTTCATATTATATCCTCAGTTTTACCCACATACAATACAATAAATACATAAAAAAAGGATTTACAGGTGTGAGGTGTGTTTCTGCTGTCTGAACAGTGGACTACATTTACAGGTAAGCTGACAGAAAAAAGTGCATCATGTCATATTTAATGGCCATCTGCAGGATGTCTGAAGACACAAGCTACTTCATGTATTCTTTCTGATCAGAGTAGTAGATGTGTCTTGGGAGAAAAGAGCAGGCCTGCTTTGTCAAAACACCCAGCATGCATAATGGAAAGAAATACTGTGTGCCTTCATACATCCACACAGTCTCTCTCTCTGCTTTGTGAACACAGGCACCTTTGTGACAACTTTTGATTACATTCTTCCCTGAGCTGCCTCAAGCTCCCACTTCCACCTTACTTACATTTAAATTAACCCTTACCCAGCCTTGATTTCAACTTCACACCTGAAGAGTCTATGTTTTTTCCAGTGTGAACAATCATCATTTTATATATATATATATATATATATATATATTTGATTGGCTAGTAGTGAGTGGAGAGCCGGACAGTGACAACCAGCATGAAAGGGGAAAAGAAATGAGGGATTACATGTGCCTGGTTATTCAGGCCAAGGCAATCACCCTTGATGGTTTGAGCCTAAAGGTGCATTCAAGCTGGACACAAAGCAAATATTAGGGGCAGTGTGACCGTATAAACTGTCAAGTCCAATATATGACTGGACATGGGTTCACTGACATTTTACTGCGAATGGACTTTGAATTTCTGTTTGATGAGGACCTGCTGGTGGAATACTTTCATTTATTCTGTGGTCACACTGTGTATAGACTCGCATTCAGTTTGAAATATATTGTGCAACATCTGAGGGAATGGTACCGTAACATACCTGCCAGAAGGTAGGAAAAGTACAGAAGGAGACATGGCCAAGAAGCAGCTAAAGAGGAAAAGGCAGGGAGAACCAACACTGAGTAAGTGCTATGATCAGGCAAAAGTGAATGCCTGCAAAAAGGCATGAAGGATGAAAAGACTGCGCTTTTTGCTAATGTGCGTGACAGTTAATCCCAACTGGAACCGGTACCAGGACCGGAACCAGGACTGGAAGCGGTTCTGTTCTGAGGCTTCCGACTACATCTTCTGTATTTGACCTCACATCGCTATGAACTGTGGGTAAATTTGTGAAGCAAAGTCAGTATCAATGCTGACTACAAGTGAGGGGACATAAATGTGACACTCACACACTTCACGTGAACCAGCCAAAGTCATATACAGTTTATGGTTTGTAAGAGACCGGACTGGAACTCAGCCATTAATGTGACGGACCAGGACGGGGACACAAGGGCCCAATTCCCTTCTGCCTCTCAGGTCCTGAACCCTGACTGACTTAAACAATGTCAGCTGTAAGTGAGTGAGTGTGAAAGCCTGAAAGGGTCCAGATGCTGTGATAGGAATGGGACAGGACCAGGACCACTGGACCAGAAGTGGTACCAGGAGCGGTACCAGAACCCGAACCGCGACCAGAACTGGGACCAGAACTGGGATCAGTACTGGAACCTGAACCCAAACCGGTACCGGGACCAGAACCAGGACCACCAGAACCGGAACCCGAACCGCGACCGGAACCGGTACCGGTACCGGTATCAGAACCCGAACCTGAACCTGAACCCGAACCGTTTCCGGGACCAGAACCGGGATCGGTACCGGAACCCGAACCGGTACCGGGACCAGAACCCGAACCGTTACCGGGACCAGAACCGGGATCGGTACCGGAACCCGAACCGATACTGGGACAAGAACCCGAACCGGGACGGGGACCAGAAGCGGTACTGGGACCAGACCCAGGATTGGGATCGGGACCAGAACTGGGACTGGAAGCAGTTCTGAGGCTTCCAATTACATCTTCTATATTTGACTTCACATCGCGATGAACTGTAGGTAATTTCACGTAAACCGCCGTTGATTTCAATTGGAGTTGCTCGCCTGGCGCATACGCCGAAAAAGTTTCTGGCTTCCGGGTTTACTTCCGCGTTCTGGGCCCACTGAATATGCGCAGTAGAGTCACCCCCCATGATGCTTTGGGCCCCTCCCATCATGCCTCTGGGCAATGAGAACGCGCGATCGGCGTTCTGGTTTTGGCGCTGCGCGTTCATGATGCTATGATAGTGGATTTAAAGAACGAGTTTTAAGACTTTTACAAGACTCACACGGGCTGGAAAACAAAGATAATGGTTGAAAAAGTAAGACGGTGTGATTGTAGGTTTATTATGTTCGTTGATATGATCGTTGACTCGTTCTGATTATTATTATTATTTATTTATCTACGATGTTACTCTGAAAACGAGTTGATTCGAACCTGTAGATCTTGAATCACAGTGGGCAATAAATTACAATCAACTGTCTTTTGTGCATTTTTAATGAGAAATGAATGTTAAACATGATTAGCTCAGAACACCTCATTATGTTATCATGAGGGCTTTTCTCTCTTACCTTTTAATGTTGAAGAGTATATTTACCCTACACATAATTTCTTTGCTGCACAGATCTACAGGTGTCAGACCAATGGAGGCCAAGTCTCAGTTTACATTTTACCACCGAGGAATATTAAGCCGTAAAATAAATTAACGTGGACGTTGTGAACGGAAAAACAGGTGTTCAACATCAGCCGCGATGAGACACTGCTTACACACACATAAACACACAACATGAATGACTTACCAAGTTAAAATTGTTGAAAAAATTTGGGGTGGGTTAGTGAGTCAACAGTTTAACGAGTTAAAAAGGAGCAGTCGTGTAAAATCGGCCGATGTCACATTAGTAAATCCAGTTATTACGATACGATCTTATCAATTAAAACGTTACGTTTAAGGATACTGACAAGAGACTGACAACAGATATTTAACATCATAAAGTTAAATTAACTCCGTGTGTCCAAATGAAAACTCACCTCTGAGTCGTTTTTTCAGTTTTCTGACTGAGTTTTGTGCCGAACAGAGTTCTCGTTAAGTTTCAGCCATCCTCGTTCCCAAGACACAGCACGATCGCGCTTTGGGAGTACCCACGCACAACTGTGACGTCACCATGGGAAAAGAGACTTTTCTGGGGCTTTTCTGGCCTTTTGAAAACTTTTTGATAGATGAAAAGTCTATTACTTAAAAAGATTCAACAGAAAGGATGGATGGGAAAAATACTTTTTGGGCCCATGGGGATTTTTTGTTGCAATACCAGGAGTGGCCACTCGGAAAAATCGGTGTGTCGGCTGAGGGGCGGCGCCGTATCGAATTCTTATAATAGATCCATGGGTGTACCGCGACCACCGGCTGGCCCGGCCAGCTCCCCCGCCCCACGCTTCCTGCTCAGCTGTGGGGGGCCTGCCTGTGTGTATGTGTACGTGTCCGGGCTGGCGTGACCAGCGGGCCAGCGGTGTGGTGGCGGTACACCACGCTGGTAACGCTGTGTGGCTCAGCCTGTCTGTTCAGGCCGACGTGATCAGATTCCGGCCCCACTCTATACCGCGACCACCGGCTATGGCCAGCTATTCCCGCCCCTCTGCTTCCTGGTCTGTGTAGCGTGTGTATGTATGTATGTGTACGGCTGTGTGGCTCAGCCTGTCTGTTCAGTCCGGCGTGGTCAGATTCCGTCCCCACTCTATACCGCGACCACCGGCTGTGGCCAGCCGTCCCCACGTCCCTCTGCTTCCTGGTCTGTGTAGCGTGCGTATGTGTATGGCTGTATGGCTGTGTGGCTGTTGAGTCCGGCGTGGTCAGATCCGCCCGTACAGTCTAACCGCGAGCCAGCGGCTGTGGCCAGCGTAGCTATCCCCCCGCCCCTCTGCTTCCTGGTCTGTGATAGCCCTGTGTATGTGTATGGCCGCGTGGCTGACTCTCTCCGCTGGCCGCCGGCGTGGTCACATCTGCCCTTAGAGTCTAACCGCGAGCTATCCCCCCCGCCCCTCTGCTTCCTGGTCTGTGATAGCCCTGTGTATGTGTATGGCCGCGTGGCTGACTCTCTCCGCTGGCCGCCGGCGTGGTCACATCTGCCCTTAGAGTCTAACCGCGAGCTATCCCCCCGCCCCTCTGCTTCCTGGTCTGTGATAGCCCTGTGTATGTGTATGGCCGCGTGGCTGACTCTCTCCGCTGGCCGCCGGCGTGGTCACATCTGCCCTTAGAGTCTAACCGCGAGCTATCCCCCCGCCCCTCTGCTTCCTGGTCTGTGATAGCCCTGTGTATGTGTATGGCCGCGTGGCTGACTCTCTCCGCTGGCCGCCGGCGTGGTCACATCTGCCCTTAGAGTCTAACCGCGAGCTATCCCCCCGCCCCTCTGCTTCCTGGTCTGTGATAGCCCTGTGTATGTGTATGGCCGCGTGGCTGACTCTCTCCGCTGGCCGCCGGCGTGGTCACATCTGCCCTTAGAGTCTAACCGCGAGCTATCCCCCCGCCCCTCTGCTTCCTGGTCTGTGATAGCCCTGTGTATGTGTATGGCCGCGTGGCTGACTCTCTCCGCTGGCCGCCGGCGTGGTCACATCTGCCCTTAGAGTCTAACCGCGAGCTATCCCCCCGCCCCTCTGCTTCCTGGTCTGTGATAGCCCTGTGTATGTGTATGGCCGCGTGGCTGACTCTCTCCGCTGGCCGCCGGCGTGGTCACATCTGCCCTTAGAGTCTAACCGCGAGCTATCCCCCCGCCCCTCTGCTTCCTGGTCTGTGATAGCCCTGTGTATGTGTATGGCCGCGTGGCTGACTCTCTCCGCTGGCCGCCGGCGTGGTCACATCTGCCCTTAGAGTCTAACCGCGAGCTATCCCCCCCGCCCCTCTGCTTCCTGGTCTGTGATAGCCCTGTGTATGTGTATGGCCGCGTGGCTGACTCTCTCCGTTGGCCGCCGGCGTGGTCACATCTGCCCTTAGAGTCTAACCGCGAGCTATCCCCCCGCCCCTCTGCTTCCTGGTCTGTGATAGCCCTGTGTATGTGTATGGCCGCGTGGCTGACTCTCTCCGTTGGCCGCCGGCGTGGTCACATCTGCCCTTAGAGTCTAACCGCGAGCTATCCCCCCCCCCTCTGCTTCCTGGTCTGTGATAGCCCTGTGTATGTGTATGGCCGCGTGGCTGACTCTCTCCGCTGGCCGCCGGCGTGGTCACATCTGCCCTTAGAGTCTAACCGCGAGCTATCCCCCCGCCCCTCTGCTTCCTGGTCTGTGATAGCCCTGTGTATGTGTATGGCCGCGTGGCTGACTCTCTCCGCTGGCCGCCGGCGTGGTCACATCTGCCCTTAGAGTCTAACCGCGAGCTATCCCCCCCGCCCCTCTGCTTCCTGGTCTGTGATAGCCCTGTGTATGTGTATGGCCGCGTGGCTGACTCTCTCCGCTGGCCGCCGGCGTGGTCACATCTGCCCTTAGAGTCTAACCGCGAGCTATCCCCCCGCCCCTCTGCTTCCTGGTCTGTGATAGCCCTGTGTATGTGTATGGCCGCGTGGCTGACTCTCTCCGCTGGCCGCCGGCGTGGTCACATCTGCCCTTAGAGTCTAACCGCGAGCTATCCCCCCGCCCCTCTGCTTCCTGGTCTGTGATAGCCCTGTGTATGTGTATGGCCGCGTGGCTGACTCTCTCCGCTGGCCGCCGGCGTGGTCACATCTGCCCTTAGAGTCTAACCGCGAGCTATCCCCCCGCCCCTCTGCTTCCTGGTCTGTGATAGCCCTGTGTATGTGTATGGCCGCGTGGCTGACTCTCTCCGCTGGCCGCCGGCGTGGTCACATCTGCCCTTAGAGTCTAACCGCGAGCTATCCCCCCGCCCCTCTGCTTCCTGGTCTGTGATAGCCCTGTGTATGTGTATGGCCGCGTGGCTGACTCTCTCCGCTGGCCGCCGGCGTGGTCACATCTGCCCTTAGAGTCTAACCGCGAGCTATCCCCCCGCCCCTCTGCTTCCTGGTCTGTGATAGCCCTGTGTATGTGTATGGCCGCGTGGCTGACTCTCTCCGCTGGCCGCCGGCGTGGTCACATCTGCCCTTAGAGTCTAACCGCGAGCTATCCCCCCGCCCCTCTGCTTCCTGGTCTGTGATAGCCCTGTGTATGTGTATGGCCGCGTGGCTGACTCTCTCCGCTGGCCGCCGGCGTGGTCACATCTGCCCTTAGAGTCTAACCGCGAGCTATCCCCCCGCCCCTCTGCTTCCTGGTCTGTGATAGCCCTGTGTATGTGTATGGCCGCGTGGCTGACTCTCTCCGCTGGCCGCCGGCGTGGTCACATCTGCCCTTAGAGTCTAACCGCGAGCTATCCCCCCGCCCCTCTGCTTCCTGGTCTGTGATAGCCCTGTGTATGTGTATGGCCGCGTGGCTGACTCTCTCCGCTGGCCGCCGGCGTGGTCACATCTGCCCTTAGAGTCTAACCGCGAGCTATCCCCCCCGCCCCTCTGCTTCCTGGTCTGTGATAGCCCTGTGTATGTGTATGGCCGCGTGGCTGACTCTCTCCGCTGGCCGCCGGCGTGGTCACATCTGCCCTTAGAGTCTAACCGCGAGCTATCCCCCCCGCCCCTCTGCTTCCTGGTCTGTGATAGCCCTGTGTATGTGTATGGCCGCGTGGCTGACTCTCTCCGCTGGCCGCCGGCGTGGTCACATCTGCCCTTAGAGTCTAACCGCGAGCTATCCCCCCGCCCCTCTGCTTCCTGGTCTGTGATAGCCCTGTGTATGTGTATGGCCGCGTGGCTGACTCTCTCCGCTGGCCGCCGGCGTGGTCACATCTGCCCTTAGAGTCTAACCGCGAGCTATCCCCCCCGCCCCTCTGCTTCCTGGTCTGTGATAGCCCTGTGTATGTGTATGGCCGCGTGGCTGACTCTCTCCGTGGCCGCCGGCGTGGTCACATCTGCCCTTAGAGTCTAACCGCGAGCTATCCCCCCCGCCCCTCTGCTTCCTGGTCTGTGATAGCCCTGTGTATGTGTATGGCCGCGTGGCTGACTCTCTCCGCTGGCCGCCGGCGTGGTCACATCTGCCCTTAGAGTCTAACCGCGAGCTATCCCCCCCGCCCCTCTGCTTCCTGGTCTGTGATAGCCCTGTGTATGTGTATGGCCGCGTGGCTGACTCTCTCCGCTGGCCGCCGGCGTGGTCACATCTGCCCTTAGAGTCTAACCGCGAGCTATCCCCCCGCCCCTCTGCTTCCTGGTCTGTGATAGCCCTGTGTATGTGTATGGCCGCGTGGCTGACTCTCTCCGCTGGCCGCCGGCGTGGTCACATCTGCCCTTAGAGTCTAACCGCGAGCTATCCCCCCGCCCCTCTGCTTCCTGGTCTGTGATAGCCCTGTGTATGTGTATGGCCGCGTGGCTGACTCTCTCCGTGGCCGCCGGCGTGGTCACATCTGCCCTTAGAGTCTAACCGCGAGCTATCCCCCCCGCCCCTCTGCTTCCTGGTCTGTGATAGCCCTGTGTATGTGTATGGCCGCGTGGCTGACTCTCTCCGCTGGCCGCCGGCGTGGTCACATCTGCCCTTAGAGTCTAACCGCGAGCTATCCCCCCGCCCCTCTGCTTCCTGGTCTGTGATAGCCCTGTGTATGTGTATGGCCGCGTGGCTGACTCTCTCCGCTGGCCGCCGGCGTGGTCACATCTGCCCTTAGAGTCTAACCGCGAGCTATCCCCCCCGCCCCTCTGCTTCCTGGTCTGTGATAGCCCTGTGTATGTGTATGGCCGCGTGGCTGACTCTCTCCGCTGGCCGCCGGCGTGGTCACATCTGCCCTTAGAGTCTAACCGCGAGCTATCCCCCCGCCCCTCTGCTTCCTGGTCTGTGATAGCCCTGTGTATGTGTATGGCCGCGTGGCTGACTCTCTCCGCTGGCCGCCGGCGTGGTCACATCTGCCCTTAGAGTCTAACCGCGAGCTATCCCCCCCGCCCCTCTGCTTCCTGGTCTGTGATAGCCCTGTGTATGTGTATGGCCGCGTGGCTGACTCTCTCCGTGGCCGCCGGCGTGGTCACATCTGCCCTTAGAGTCTAACCGCGAGCTATCCCCCCCGCCCCTCTGCTTCCTGGTCTGTGATAGCCCTGTGTATGTGTATGGCCGCGTGGCTGACTCTCTCCGCTGGCCGCCGGCGTGGTCACATCTGCCCTTAGAGTCTAACCGCGAGCTATCCCCCCGCCCCTCTGCTTCCTGGTCTGTGATAGCCCTGTGTATGTGTATGGCCGCGTGGCTGACTCTCTCCGCTGGCCGCCGGCGTGGTCACATCTGCCCTTAGAGTCTAACCGCGAGCTATCCCCCCGCCCCTCTGCTTCCTGGTCTGTGATAGCCCTGTGTATGTGTATGGCCGCGTGGCTGACTCTCTCCGCTGGCCGCCGGCGTGGTCACATCTGCCCTTAGAGTCTAACCGCGAGCTATCCCCCCCGCCCCTCTGCTTCCTGGTCTGTGATAGCCCTGTGTATGTGTATGGCCGCGTGGCTGACTCTCTCCGCTGGCCGCCGGCGTGGTCACATCTGCCCTTAGAGTCTAACCGCGAGCTATCCCCCCGCCCCTCTGCTTCCTGGTCTGTGATAGCCCTGTGTATGTGTATGGCCGCGTGGCTGACTCTCTCCGCTGGCCGCCGGCGTGGTCACATCTGCCCTTAGAGTCTAACCGCGAGCTATCCCCCCGCCCCTCTGCTTCCTGGTCTGTGATAGCCCTGTGTATGTGTATGGCCGCGTGGCTGACTCTCTCCGCTGGCCGCCGGCGTGGTCACATCTGCCCTTAGAGTCTAACCGCGAGCTATCCCCCCGCCCCTCTGCTTCCTGGTCTGTGATAGCCCTGTGTATGTGTATGGCCGCGTGGCTGACTCTCTCCGCTGGCCGCCGGCGTGGTCACATCTGCCCTTAGAGTCTAACCGCGAGCTATCCCCCCGCCCCTCTGCTTCCTGGTCTGTGATAGCCCTGTGTATGTGTATGGCCGCGTGGCTGACTCTCTCCGCTGGCCGCCGGCGTGGTCACATCTGCCCTTAGAGTCTAACCGCGAGCTATCCCCCCCGCCCCTCTGCTTCCTGGTCTGTGATAGCCCTGTGTATGTGTATGGCCGCGTGGCTGACTCTCTCCGCTGGCCGCCGGCGTGGTCACATCTGCCCTTAGAGTCTAACCGCGAGCTATCCCCCCCGCCCCTCTGCTTCCTGGTCTGTGATAGCCCTGTGTATGTGTATGGCCGCGTGGCTGACTCTCTCCGCTGGCCGCCGGCGTGGTCACATCTGCCCTTAGAGTCTAACCGCGAGCTATCCCCCCGCCCCTCTGCTTCCTGGTCTGTGATAGCCCTGTGTATGTGTATGGCCGCGTGGCTGACTCTCTCCGCTGGCCGCCGGCGTGGTCACATCTGCCCTTAGAGTCTAACCGCGAGCTATCCCCCCGCCCCTCTGCTTCCTGGTCTGTGATAGCCCTGTGTATGTGTATGGCCGCGTGGCTGACTCTCTCCGCTGGCCGCCGGCGTGGTCACATCTGCCCTTAGAGTCTAACCGCGAGCTATCCCCCCCCCCTCTGCTTCCTGGTCTGTGATAGCCCTGTGTATGTGTATGGCCGCGTGGCTGACTCTCTCCGCTGGCCGCCGGCGTGGTCACATCTGCCCTTAGAGTCTAACCGCGAGCTATCCCCCCGCCCCTCTGCTTCCTGGTCTGTGATAGCCCTGTGTATGTGTATGGCCGCGTGGCTGACTCTCTCCGCTGGCCGCCGGCGTGGTCACATCTGCCCTTAGAGTCTAACCGCGAGCTATCCCCCCGCCCCTCTGCTTCCTGGTCTGTGATAGCCCTGTGTATGTGTATGGCCGCGTGGCTGACTCTCTCCGCTGGCCGCCGGCGTGGTCACATCTGCCCTTAGAGTCTAACCGCGAGCTATCCCCCCGCCCCTCTGCTTCCTGGTCTGTGATAGCCCTGTGTATGTGTATGGCCGCGTGGCTGACTCTCTCCGCTTGGCCGCCGGCGTGGTCACATCTGCCCTTAGAGTCTAACCGCGAGCTATCCCCCCGCCCCTCTGCTTCCTGGTCTGTGATAGCCCTGTGTATGTGTATGGCCGCGTGGCTGACTCTCTCCGCTGGCCGCCGGCGTGGTCACATCTGCCCTTAGAGTCTAACCGCGAGCTATCCCCCCCGCCCCTCTGCTTCCTGGTCTGTGATAGCCCTGTGTATGTGTATGGCCGCGTGGCTGACTCTCTCCGCTGGCCGCCGGCGTGGTCACATCTGCCCTTAGAGTCTAACCGCGAGCTATCCCCCCGCCCCTCTGCTTCCTGGTCTGTGATAGCCCTGTGTATGTGTATGGCCGCGTGGCTGACTCTCTCCGCTGGCCGCCGGCGTGGTCACATCTGCCCTTAGAGTCTAACCGCGAGCTATCCCCCCGCCCCTCTGCTTCCTGGTCTGTGATAGCCCTGTGTATGTGTATGGCCGCGTGGCTGACTCTCTCCGCTGGCCGCCGGCGTGGTCACATCTGCCCTTAGAGTCTAACCGCGAGCTATCCCCCCGCCCCTCTGCTTCCTGGTCTGTGATAGCCCTGTGTATGTGTATGGCCGCGTGGCTGACTCTCTCCGCTGGCCGCCGGCGTGGTCACATCTGCCCTTAGAGTCTAACCGCGAGCTATCCCCCCCGCCCCTCTGCTTCCTGGTCTGTGATAGCCCTGTGTATGTGTATGGCCGCGTGGCTGACTCTCTCCGCTGGCCGCCGGCGTGGTCACATCTGCCCTTAGAGTCTAACCGCGAGCTATCCCCCCGCCCCTCTGCTTCCTGGTCTGTGATAGCCCTGTGTATGTGTATGGCCGCGTGGCTGACTCTCTCCGCTGGCCGCCGGCGTGGTCACATCTGCCCTTAGAGTCTAACCGCGAGCTATCCCCCCGCCCCTCTGCTTCCTGGTCTGTGATAGCCCTGTGTATGTGTATGGCCGCGTGGCTGACTCTCTCCGCTGGCCGCCGGCGTGGTCACATCTGCCCTTAGAGTCTAACCGCGAGCTATCCCCCCGCCCCTCTGCTTCCTGGTCTGTGATAGCCCTGTGTATGTGTATGGCCGCGTGGCTGACTCTCTCCGCTGGCCGCCGGCGTGGTCACATCTGCCCTTAGAGTCTAACCGCGAGCTATCCCCCCGCCCCTCTGCTTCCTGGTCTGTGATAGCCCTGTGTATGTGTATGGCCGCGTGGCTGACTCTCTCCGCTGGCCGCCGGCGTGGTCACATCTGCCCTTAGAGTCTAACCGCGAGCTATCCCCCCGCCCCTCTGCTTCCTGGTCTGTGATAGCCCTGTGTATGTGTATGGCCGCGTGGCTGACTCTCTCCGCTGGCCGCCGGCGTGGTCACATCTGCCCTTAGAGTCTAACCGCGAGCTATCCCCCCGCCCCTCTGCTTCCTGGTCTGTGATAGCCCTGTGTATGTGTATGGCCGCGTGGCTGACTCTCTCCGCTGGCCGCCGGCGTGGTCACATCTGCCCTTAGAGTCTAACCGCGAGCTATCCCCCCGCCCCTCTGCTTCCTGGTCTGTGATAGCCCTGTGTATGTGTATGGCCGCGTGGCTGACTCTCTCCGCTGGCCGCCGGCGTGGTCACATCTGCCCTTAGAGTCTAACCGCGAGCTATCCCCCCGCCCCTCTGCTTCCTGGTCTGTGATAGCCCTGTGTATGTGTATGGCCGCGTGGCTGACTCTCTCCGCTGGCCGCCGGCGTGGTCACATCTGCCCTTAGAGTCTAACCGCGAGCTATCCCCCCCGCCCCTCTGCTTCCTGGTCTGTGATAGCCCTGTGTATGTGTATGGCCGCGTGGCTGACTCTCTCCGCTGGCCGCCGGCGTGGTCACATCTGCCCTTAGAGTCTAACCGCGAGCTATCCCCCCGCCCCTCTGCTTCCTGGTCTGTGATAGCCCTGTGTATGTGTATGGCCGCGTGGCTGACTCTCTCCGCTGGCCGCCGGCGTGGTCACATCTGCCCTTAGAGTCTAACCGCGAGCTATCCCCCCGCCCCTCTGCTTCCTGGTCTGTGATAGCCCTGTGTATGTGTATGGCCGCGTGGCTGACTCTCTCCGCTGGCCGCCGGCGTGGTCACATCTGCCCTTAGAGTCTAACCGCGAGCTATCCCCCCGCCCCTCTGCTTCCTGGTCTGTGATAGCCCTGTGTATGTGTATGGCCGCGTGGCTGACTCTCTCTCCCTGGCCGCCGGCGTGGTCACATCTGCCCTTAGAGTCTAACCGCGAGCTATCCCCCCCGCCCCTCTGCTTCCTGGTCTGTGATAGCCCTGTGTATGTGTATGGCCGCGTGGCTGACTCTCTCCGCTGGCCGCCGGCGTGGTCACATCTGCCCTTAGAGTCTAACCGCGAGCTATCCCCCCGCCCCTCTGCTTCCTGGTCTGTGATAGCCCTGTGTATGTGTATGGCCGCGTGGCTGACTCTCTCCGCTGGCCGCCGGCGTGGTCACATCTGCCCTTAGAGTCTAACCGCGAGCTATCCCCCCGCCCCTCTGCTTCCTGGTCTGTGATAGCCCTGTGTATGTGTATGGCCGCGTGGCTGACTCTCTCCGCTGGCCGCCGGCGTGGTCACATCTGCCCTTAGAGTCTAACCGCGAGCTATCCCCCCCGCCCCTCTGCTTCCTGGTCTGTGATAGCCCTGTGTATGTGTATGGCCGCGTGGCTGACTCTCTCCGCTGGCCGCCGGCGTGGTCACATCTGCCCTTAGAGTCTAACCGCGAGCTATCCCCCCCGCCCCTCTGCTTCCTGGTCTGTGATAGCCCTGTGTATGTGTATGGCCGCGTGGCTGACTCTCTCCGCTGGCCGCCGGCGTGGTCACATCTGCCCTTAGAGTCTAACCGCGAGCTATCCCCCCGCCCCTCTGCTTCCTGGTCTGTGATAGCCCTGTGTATGTGTATGGCCGCGTGGCTGACTCTCTCTCCCTCCGCTGGCCGCCGGCGTGGTCACATCTGCCCTTAGAGTCTAACCGCGAGCTATCCCCCCGCCCCTCTGCTTCCTGGTCTGTGATAGCCCTGTGTATGTGTATGGCCGCGTGGCTGACTCTCTCCGCTGGCCGCCGGCGTGGTCACATCTGCCCTTAGAGTCTAACCGCGAGCTACCCCCCCGCCCCTCTGCTTCCTGGTCTGTGATAGCCCTGTGTATGTGTATGGCCGCGTGGCTGACTCTCTCTCCCTCCGCTGGCCGCCGGCGTGGTCACATCTGCCCTTACAGTCTAACCGCGAGCTACCCCCCCCCCCTCTGCTTCCTGGTCTGTGATAGCCCTGTGTATGTGTATGGCCGCGTGGCTGACTCTCTCTCCCTCCGCTGGCCGCCGGCGTGGTCACATCTGCCCTTACAGTCTAACCGCGAGCTACCCCCCCGCCCCTCTGCTTCCTGGTCTGTGATAGCCCTGTGTATGTGTATGGCCGCGTGGCTGACTCTCTCTCCCTCCGCTGGCCGCCGGCGTGGTCACATCTGCCCTTACAGTCTAACCGCGAGCTACCCCCCGCCCCTCTGCTTCCTGGTCTGTGATAGCCCTGTGTATGTGTATGGCCGCGTGGCTGACTCTCTCTCCCTCCGCTGGCCGCCGGCGTGGTCACATCTGCCCTTACAGTCTAACCGCGAGCTACCCCCCCGCCCCTCTGCTTCCTGGTCTGTGATAGCCCTGTGTATGTGTATGGCCGCGTGGCTGACTCTCTCTCCCTCCGCTGGCCGCCGGCGTGGTCACATCTGCCCTTACAGTCTAACCGCGAGCTACCCCCCCGCCCCTCTGCTTCCTGGTCTGTGATAGCCCTGTGTATGTGTATGGCCGCGTGGCTGACTCTCTCTCCCTCCGCTGGCCGCCGGCGTGGTCACATCTGCCCTTACAGTCTAACCGCGAGCTATCCCCCCCGCCCCTCTGCTTCCTGGTCTGTGATAGCCCTGTGTATGTGTATGGCCGCGTGGCTGACTCTCTCTCCCTCCGCTGGCCGCCGGCGTGGTCACATCTGCCCTTACAGTCTAACCGCGAGCTACCCCCCCCGCCCCTCTGCTTCCTGGTCTGTGATAGCCCTGTGTATGTGTATGGCCGCGTGGCTGACTCTCTCTCCCTCCGCTGGCCGCCGGCGTGGTCACATCTGCCCTTACAGTCTAACCGCGAGCTACCCCCCCGCCCCTCTGCTTCCTGGTCTGTGATAGCCCTGTGTATGTGTATGGCCGCGTGGCTGACTCTCTCTCCCTCCGCTGGCCGCCGGCGTGGTCACATCTGCCCTTACAGTCTAACCGCGAGCTACCCCCCCGCCCCTCTGCTTCCTGGTCTGTGATAGCCCTGTGTATGTGTATGGCCGCGTGGCTGACTCTCTCTCCCTCCGCTGGCCGCCGGCGTGGTCACATCTGCCCTTACAGTCTAACCGCGAGCTACCCCCCCCGCCCCTCTGCTTCCTGGTCTGTGATAGCCCTGTGTATGTGTATGGCCGCGTGGCTGACTCTCTCTCCCTCCGCTGGCCGCCGGCGTGGTCACATCTGCCCTTACAGTCTAACCGCGAGCTACCCCCCCCCCCTCTGCTTCCTGGTCTGTGATAGCCCTGTGTATGTGTATGGCCGCGTGGCTGACTCTCTCTCCCTCCGCTGGCCGCCGGCGTGGTCACATCTGCCCTTACAGTCTAACCGCGAGCTACCCCCCCGCCCCTCTGCTTCCTGGTCTGTGATAGCCCTGTGTATGTGTATGGCCGCGTGGCTGACTCTCTCTCCCTCCGCTGGCCGCCGGCGTGGTCACATCTGCCCTTACAGTCTAACCGCGAGCTACCCCCCCCGCCCCTCTGCTTCCTGGTCTGTGATAGCCCTGTGTATGTGTATGGCCGCGTGGCTGACTCTCTCTCCCTCCGCTGGCCGCCGGCGTGGTCACATCTGCCCTTACAGTCTAACCGCGAGCTACCCCCCCGCCCCTCTGCTTCCTGGTCTGTGATAGCCCTGTGTATGTGTATGGCCGCGTGGCTGACTCTCTCTCCCTCCGCTGGCCGCCGGCGTGGTCACATCTGCCCTTACAGTCTAACCGCGAGCTACCCCCCCCGCCCCTCTGCTTCCTGGTCTGTGATAGCCCTGTGTATGTGTATGGCCGCGTGGCTGACTCTCTCTCCCTCCGCTGGCCGCCGGCGTGGTCACATCTGCCCTTACAGTCTAACCGCGAGCTACCCCCCCCGCCCCTCTGCTTCCTGGTCTGTGATAGCCCTGTGTATGTGTATGGCCGCGTGGCTGACTCTCTCTCCCTCCGCTGGCCGCCGGCGTGGTCACATCTGCCCTTACAGTCTAACCGCGAGCTACCCCCCCGCCCCTCTGCTTCCTGGTCTGTGATAGCCCTGTGTATGTGTATGGCCGCGTGGCTGACTCTCTCTCCCTCCGCTGGCCGCCGGCGTGGTCACATCTGCCCTTACAGTCTAACCGCGAGCTACCCCCCCCGCCCCTCTGCTTCCTGGTCTGTGATAGCCCTGTGTATGTGTATGGCCGCGTGGCTGACTCTCTCTCCCTCCGCTGGCCGCCGGCGTGGTCACATCTGCCCTTACAGTCTAACCGCGAGCTACCCCCCCCGCCCCTCTGCTTCCTGGTCTGTGATAGCCCTGTGTATGTGTATGGCCGCGTGGCTGACTCTCTCTCCCTCCGCTGGCCGCCGGCGTGGTCACATCTGCCCTTACAGTCTAACCGCGAGCTACCCCCCCCGCCCCTCTGCTTCCTGGTCTGTGATAGCCCTGTGTATGTGTATGGCCGCGTGGCTGACTCTCTCTCCCTCCGCTGGCCGCCGGCGTGGTCACATCTGCCCTTACAGTCTAACCGCGAGCTATCCCCCCCGCCCCTCTGCTTCCTGGTCTGTGATAGCCCTGTGTATGTGTATGGCCGCGTGGCTGACTCTCTCTCCCTCCGCTGGCCGCCGGCGTGGTCACATCTGCCCTTACAGTCTAACCGCGAGCTACCCCCCCCGCCCCTCTGCTTCCTGGTCTGTGATAGCCCTGTGTATGTGTATGGCCGCGTGGCTGACTCTCTCTCCCTCCGCTGGCCGCCGGCGTGGTCACATCTGCCCTTACAGTCTAACCGCGAGCTACCCCCCCCGCCCCTCTGCTTCCTGGTCTGTGATAGCCCTGTGTATGTGTATGGCCGCGTGGCTGACTCTCTCTCCCTCCGCTGGCCGCCGGCGTGGTCACATCTGCCCTTACAGTCTAACCGCGAGCTACCCCCCCGCCCCTCTGCTTCCTGGTCTGTGATAGCCCTGTGTATGTGTATGGCCGCGTGGCTGACTCTCTCTCCCTCCGCTGGCCGCCGGCGTGGTCACATCTGCCCTTACAGTCTAACCGCGAGCTACCCCCCCCGCCCCTCTGCTTCCTGGTCTGTGATAGCCCTGTGTATGTGTATGGCCGCGTGGCTGACTCTCTCTCCCTCCGCTGGCCGCCGGCGTGGTCACATCTGCCCTTACAGTCTAACCGCGAGCTACCCCCCCGCCCCTCTGCTTCCTGGTCTGTGATAGCCCTGTGTATGTGTATGGCCGCGTGGCTGACTCTCTCTCCCTCCGCTGGCCGCCGGCGTGGTCACATCTGCCCTTACAGTCTAACCGCGAGCTACCCCCCCGCCCCTCTGCTTCCTGGTCTGTGATAGCCCTGTGTATGTGTATGGCCGCGTGGCTGACTCTCTCTCCCTCCGCTGGCCGCCGGCGTGGTCACATCTGCCCTTACAGTCTAACCGCGAGCTACCCCCCCCGCCCCTCTGCTTCCTGGTCTGTGATAGCCCTGTGTATGTGTATGGCCGCGTGGCTGACTCTCTCTCCCTCCGCTGGCCGCCGGCGTGGTCACATCTGCCCTTACAGTCTAACCGCGAGCTACCCCCCCCGCCCCTCTGCTTCCTGGTCTGTGATAGCCCTGTGTATGTGTATGGCCGCGTGGCTGACTCTCTCTCCCTCCGCTGGCCGCCGGCGTGGTCACATCTGCCCTTACAGTCTAACCGCGAGCTACCCCCCCCGCCCCTCTGCTTCCTGGTCTGTGATAGCCCTGTGTATGTGTATGGCCGCGTGGCTGACTCTCTCTCCCTCCGCTGGCCGCCGGCGTGGTCACATCTGCCCTTACAGTCTAACCGCGAGCTACCCCCCCGCCCCTCTGCTTCCTGGTCTGTGATAGCCCTGTGTATGTGTATGGCCGCGTGGCTGACTCTCTCTCCCTCCGCTGGCCGCCGGCGTGGTCACATCTGCCCTTACAGTCTAACCGCGAGCTACCCCCCCCGCCCCTCTGCTTCCTGGTCTGTGATAGCCCTGTGTATGTGTATGGCCGCGTGGCTGACTCTCTCTCCCTCCGCTGGCCGCCGGCGTGGTCACATCTGCCCTTACAGTCTAACCGCGAGCTACCCCCCCCGCCCCTCTGCTTCCTGGTCTGTGATAGCCCTGTGTATGTGTATGGCCGCGTGGCTGACTCTCTCTCCCTCCGCTGGCCGCCGGCGTGGTCACATCTGCCCTTACAGTCTAACCGCGAGCTACCCCCCCGCCCCTCTGCTTCCTGGTCTGTGATAGCCCTGTGTATGTGTATGGCCGCGTGGCTGACTCTCTCTCCCTCCGCTGGCCGCCGGCGTGGTCACATCTGCCCTTACAGTCTAACCGCGAGCTACCCCCCGCCCCTCTGCTTCCTGGTCTGTGATAGCCCTGTGTATGTGTATGGCCGCGTGGCTGACTCTCTCTCCCTCCGCTGGCCGCCGGCGTGGTCACATCTGCCCTTACAGTCTAACCGCGAGCTACCCCCCCGCCCCTCTGCTTCCTGGTCTGTGATAGCCCTGTGTATGTGTATGGCCGCGTGGCTGACTCTCTCTCCCTCCGCTGGCCGCCGGCGTGGTCACATCTGCCCTTACAGTCTAACCGCGAGCTACCCCCCCCGCCCCTCTGCTTCCTGGTCTGTGATAGCCCTGTGTATGTGTATGGCCGCGTGGCTGACTCTCTCTCCCTCCGCTGGCCGCCGGCGTGGTCACATCTGCCCTTACAGTCTAACCGCGAGCTACCCCCCCCGCCCCTCTGCTTCCTGGTCTGTGATAGCCCTGTGTATGTGTATGGCCGCGTGGCTGACTCTCTCTCCCTCCGCTGGCCGCCGGCGTGGTCACATCTGCCCTTACAGTCTAACCGCGAGCTACCCCCCCCGCCCCTCTGCTTCCTGGTCTGTGATAGCCCTGTGTATGTGTATGGCCGCGTGGCTGACTCTCTCTCCCTCCGCTGGCCGCCGGCGTGGTCACATCTGCCCTTACAGTCTAACCGCGAGCTACCCCCCCCGCCCCTCTGCTTCCTGGTCTGTGATAGCCCTGTGTATGTGTATGGCCGCGTGGCTGACTCTCTCTCCCTCCGCTGGCCGCCGGCGTGGTCACATCTGCCCTTACAGTCTAACCGCGAGCTACCCCCCCGCCCCTCTGCTTCCTGGTCTGTGATAGCCCTGTGTATGTGTATGGCCGCGTGGCTGACTCTCTCTCCCTCCGCTGGCCGCCGGCGTGGTCACATCTGCCCTTACAGTCTAACCGCGAGCTACCCCCCCCGCCCCTCTGCTTCCTGGTCTGTGATAGCCCTGTGTATGTGTATGGCCGCGTGGCTGACTCTCTCTCCCTCCGCTGGCCGCCGGCGTGGTCACATCTGCCCTTACAGTCTAACCGCGAGCTACCCCCCCCGCCCCTCTGCTTCCTGGTCTGTGATAGCCCTGTGTATGTGTATGGCCGCGTGGCTGACTCTCTCTCCCTCCGCTGGCCGCCGGCGTGGTCACATCTGCCCTTACAGTCTAACCGCGAGCTACCCCCCCGCCCCTCTGCTTCCTGGTCTGTGATAGCCCTGTGTATGTGTATGGCCGCGTGGCTGACTCTCTCTCCCTCCGCTGGCCGCCGGCGTGGTCACATCTGCCCTTACAGTCTAACCGCGAGCTACCCCCCCCGCCCCTCTGCTTCCTGGTCTGTGATAGCCCTGTGTATGTGTATGGCCGCGTGGCTGACTCTCTCTCCCTCCGCTGGCCGCCGGCGTGGTCACATCTGCCCTTACAGTCTAACCGCGAGCTACCCCCCCGCCCCTCTGCTTCCTGGTCTGTGATAGCCCTGTGTATGTGTATGGCCGCGTGGCTGACTCTCTCTCCCTCCGCTGGCCGCCGGCGTGGTCACATCTGCCCTTACAGTCTAACCGCGAGCTACCCCCCCCGCCCCTCTGCTTCCTGGTCTGTGATAGCCCTGTGTATGTGTATGGCCGCGTGGCTGACTCTCTCTCCCTCCGCTGGCCGCCGGCGTGGTCACATCTGCCCTTACAGTCTAACCGCGAGCTACCCCCCCCGCCCCTCTGCTTCCTGGTCTGTGATAGCCCTGTGTATGTGTATGGCCGCGTGGCTGACTCTCTCTCCCTCCGCTGGCCGCCGGCGTGGTCACATCTGCCCTTACAGTCTAACCGCGAGCTACCCCCCCCGCCCCTCTGCTTCCTGGTCTGTGATAGCCCTGTGTATGTGTATGGCCGCGTGGCTGACTCTCTCTCCCTCCGCTGGCCGCCGGCGTGGTCACATCTGCCCTTACAGTCTAACCGCGAGCTACCCCCCCCCCCTCTGCTTCCTGGTCTGTGATAGCCCTGTGTATGTGTATGGCCGCGTGGCTGACTCTCTCTCCCTCCGCTGGCCGCCGGCGTGGTCACATCTGCCCTTACAGTCTAACCGCGAGCTACCCCCCCGCCCCTCTGCTTCCTGGTCTGTGATAGCCCTGTGTATGTGTATGGCCGCGTGGCTGACTCTCTCTCCCTCCGCTGGCCGCCGGCGTGGTCACATCTGCCCTTACAGTCTAACCGCGAGCTACCCCCCCCCCCCCTCTGCTTCCTGGTCTGTGATAGCCCTGTGTATGTGTATGGCCGCGTGGCTGACTCTCTCTCCCTCCGCTGGCCGCCGGCGTGGTCACATCTGCCCTTACAGTCTAACCGCGAGCTACCCCCCCCGCCCCTCTGCTTCCTGGTCTGTGATAGCCCTGTGTATGTGTATGGCCGCGTGGCTGACTCTCTCTCCCTCCGCTGGCCGCCGGCGTGGTCACATCTGCCCTTACAGTCTAACCGCGAGCTACCCCCCCGCCCCTCTGCTTCCTGGTCTGTGATAGCCCTGTGTATGTGTATGGCCGCGTGGCTGACTCTCTCTCCCTCCGCTGGCCGCCGGCGTGGTCACATCTGCCCTTACAGTCTAACCGCGAGCTACCCCCCCGCCCCTCTGCTTCCTGGTCTGTGATAGCCCTGTGTATGTGTATGGCCGCGTGGCTGACTCTCTCTCCCTCCGCTGGCCGCCGGCGTGGTCACATCTGCCCTTACAGTCTAACCGCGAGCTACCCCCCCGCCCCTCTGCTTCCTGGTCTGTGATAGCCCTGTGTATGTGTATGGCCGCGTGGCTGACTCTCTCTCCCTCCGCTGGCCGCCGGCGTGGTCACATCTGCCCTTACAGTCTAACCGCGAGCTACCCCCCGCCCCCTCTGCTTCCTGGTCTGTGATAGCCCTGTGTATGTGTATGGCCGCGTGGCTGACTCTCTCTGTCTGTCCGGGCAGGCGTGACCAGCGTGGTGTACCGCCAACACACCGCTGGCCCCGTCAGCTCCCCCGCCCCTCTGCTTCCTGCTCAGCTGTGGGGGGCCTGCCTGTGTGCATATGTATGTGTGGCTGAGTCTGTCTGTTCAGGCTGGCGTGAGCCCGTGGTGTACCCATGTATGTATTATATGAGTTGATTCGAACCTGTAGAGCGTAAATTACAATGGGCAATAAATTACAATCAACTGTCTTTTGTGCATTTTTAATGAGAAATTAATGTTAAACATGACAGAGTAGCTCAGAACATCTCAGATCATGTTATCATTATCAGAAAAAAACATCTTCCTTGTCTTTACTGCGTGTGTTTATAGGTAGTTTCATCATCATCATTAAGCCTTCAGGTGGCTGTGACTCTGTTATTAAATAATTTAACCTTACAGCATTTCCACAACATGTATGGCGTCAGTGTCCACTAATGCAGCGGTTACACAACCAGGTATTTCAGTATATACATGAATGCCCCAGACACTGCTGCAGATATTGGATTTTGGGGGGGGGGGGGGGGGGGGGGGGGGGGGTCACAAGCATGTTTTTCAAACAATTTAATAATGAATGTACGTGAACATTTAGCGTAGCATACTGTACACTGAACACACACTGACTACGTGGTGAGGAGGAGAGACGATGGTGAGGACGTCCAAGACGGTTCTTCTCCTCAGGCCCGGGTGGAAGACAGGGAGCAGACTGCACCATCTCAGGCCACAAACATCGACCCATGGAGGCCAAGTCTCAGTTTACATTTTACCACCGAGGAATATTAAAACGTAAAATAAATTAACGTGGACGTTGTGAACCGAGGAACAGGTGTTCAACATCAGCCGCGATGAGACACTGCCAACACACACATAAACAGACAGCATGAATGACTTACCAAGTTAAAATTGTTGAAAAATTTAGGATGGTTTAGTGGGTCAACAGTTTAACGAGTTTAACAGGAGCAGTCGTGTAAAATCGGCCGATGTCACATTAGTAAATCCAGTTATTACGATGCGATCTTATCAATTAAAACGTTACGTTTAAGAATACGAGCTGACAAGAGACTGATAACAGACATTAAACATCATAAAGTTAAATTAACTCCATGTGTCCAAATGAAAACTCACCTCTGAGTCGTTTTTTCAGTTTTCTGACTGAGTTTTGTGCCGAACAGAGTCCTCGTTAAGTTTCAGCCATCCTCGTTCCCGAGACACAACACGACCGCGCTTTGGGAGTACCCGCGCACAGCTGTGACGTCACCATGGGAAAAGAGACTTTTTGGGGGCTTTTCTGGCCTTTTGAAAACTTTTTGATGGATGAAAAGTCCATGACTTAAAAATATTCAATAGAAAGATTAGTAATTAACGGTGGTTACAGCTGGACGTGTTCTGTGAACAGTTTGATAGCCGTCTCTTTTACTATTGCGGTCTATGGGAAAAATGCCTTTTGGTCCCGTGGGGATTTTTTGTTGCAATACCACGAGTGGCCACTGGGAAAAATCGGCGTGTCGGCTGAGGGGCGGCGCCGTATCCAATTCTTATAATAGATCCATGATAAAAGTAGGCTGTGTTGTTCCTCCCCCCGACCTCTCGCTTCCTTCCTCTTCGACCCGCCCACTTCCGGGTCGTTACGTTTGCAGCTCACATCGGCGCACAGGTAGCGCACCTTAGCGCCTACCTGTGCGACACGCTGTACATTCGTCAGCGTGTCATTTAACTCATACTTGTTTACCGCCGACGACCAGAGGATAGGTAAGTCATGGTGTGCTTCCGCCATCACTTGCTGGTAGCCAGGTGCTGAGCTCTCCTTCCGCTTCTCTCCTAACAGTCTGCTGGTCGCATGATATATGGCGCGTGTCTAGGCCTGATTCTCTTCACCTCTCTTCCTCTTTGGAAGCGTATGGTGCTGCTTCGTGTGGCTGTTGTTCGTGTTGATGAGGCTTCCAGCCTGTTGGATGCTACAAGGACTCTGTCTAGTCCAGACGAGGTGTGGTTTATGTGTTTGTTTCTTTTTCTCATTTCTGATTAGTGGTCAAGTTTCTTTTTGGTTATGTCTTAGCAGTTTGGTTGTTTATTGTTTTGTTTGTCACTAAATGTTTGAGCCCTCCTTTATTGGCATAGGGGCCAATTCCCTTGCGCATCTCAGGGCCTGAACCCAAACTGACTTGAACAGCGTCAGCTGTAAGTAAATGAGTATGAGAGCCTGAAACGGTCCAGATGCTGTGATAGGAATGGGACAGGACCAGGACATAAACTGACTTGATGATGTGACAAAGGGGACACTCACACACTTATGTGAAAAAGCCACCATATATAGTCTATGGTCTGTAAGAGACCAGACTGGAACAAAGCCATTAATGTGACAGACCAGGCCGGGTACACTCTCTGTGCATAGCCCTCACCCATTGGGAAACAGTCTGTTCCTCTCAACAAAACAGTGGTGGAGCTGCTGTAAACAACTTCTTCCAATGGTAAATAGCCAAAGCCTGCTTGACTAAAGTGTATTATAGTTATTAGTGTCAATAAATTATGTCATTTTGATTTTCTTGTATTTACATTCTGCCATGTGCCATCCAGCTCTTAATCTATAGGTTAGGCCACTGTTTTCTTTCTTTCTTTCTTTCTTTCTTTCTTTCTTTCTTTCTTTCTTTGTGTTTCAGGGGTGTATTATTTGCATACATCTCTTCATTTGGAGAATATTCTTTTACAAACAACACAACAACCACTTGTTAATCCACAAGGTTACAACGCTATTTGTTTGACATAGAAAATGTAATTCTGCATTTATATTCAGTCCAAGGCTGCTCTCAAAGGTAACTGTCTTACATGATAAGCCACAGCTAATTACAGATTCTAGTTTGTTTTGTTTAATGATCTGTCTTTGGAAATTATTATGGCCACAATATTGAAAACAGGCCTCACTGCAAGAGCTGGCCATTAAAAAATTAGATGCACATTAATAAACAAATGAACAACACGATCAAGTAATAAATCCATTAAGTGGACTGGTCTCTCGGGACTCTCATGGCATCTGGCACATTATCAAGTATTTTCTCAAAAGAAGGGGACAGTTGGTAAAACTAATTGGTTCTTACCTGACATCTTAAATTAATATATTGGTCGGAAATGAATTTAACAGATAGCTTCTTCACCACTAAATTACCCTTTTATATCTATGCTTCAAAGAATCCAGCTACTTAGCACGCAAAGGACGTTGTGATACTCGAGCTGGAGGCTGATTCACATTCAACTCCTCATCTGTTTAAAACAACTTCAAATGATGAGCATAAACTGCACTCAAAACAAAACTCCAGCACAAACATAACTATTAGCTCTCCTCGCCACACAGGCATGGCCCTGCAGTTTGCCCAATTAGCTCATCCAGATTGGAAATATTAGGAAATATTGTTGCGCTCAGAAAAAGACTGATTTCAACAATTACGCCATGTGGATTCACAGTGCGAGGTGGTGTGTCATCAGTCTGCAGTAAAAAAATACAGCCCTCTGTCTCAAAGAGTGCTAAGCCACTGAAAACTGCTCCCCACGCCCCAGCTGTTTTCTGCTACATCTTTCCTCTCTGTCTATGAAGTTGTAATTCCCCTGTTATTCATATTTAACTTTTACTCTCTCCCTCTTTTCCACTACAAAGACTGAGGAAAGAATTATCGGCACATCACCAAAAAAACATTTTTTTGTAGCTTTTATTTTCATTTGATGATTTAGAGAAGAATGCTTTAGTTTCTCTGCAGACATCTTAAGCTATGAGTACATGTCTGTTACCTTATGTCTAGTGTGCATTACTAATGATGGCATACTATGTGAATTAAAACACAGTCTCACAAGTTCACATGTTGGCTTCAGTGTCTTTTGATCCTTGCTATCAGATCTTATTCATACAATACATTCAATCATATACGAGAGAGAGAGAGAGAGAGAGAGAGAGAGAGAGAGAGAGAGAGAGAGAGATTTGGGTTTTGAACCAGGGATGGCTGCAGTGAGGACTATAGCTTCTGCATATGGGGTGCCTGCTCAACCCACTGAGCCACACTGACCATGAGCTTCCTGACAAAATTTGGCGTTCAGATGTGCAGAAGCTCCGGTGCAAATGCTAAAAAAAATTACTGGTCAAAACTGAAGCAGCTCTGGATGCATGGTGTATCCCGAAGCTCATTCAAAAAGCTATGGAGCTTGAAGGTGGGATTTTTACGGCTACACTGAAGCAGCACGTTTAGCCACATTTGCGATTTGTTCATTTCTTGCCCATTGTTCCTGTGCAGCCCTAAACAGCTGCTTCTGTTTCGGGACAACTCTGTTTTCTCCCCGTGAGCATCCATCCCTGAATAAATGTGCAACATTTTCACATAATCAAAAGTCCATTTTGCTCATATTTAAGCTACATATTGTCGTTTATGAAAATTTTATGTGGCGAATCTACTGCTGTAAACAACCACTGTCAGGGCAAGCCTTTTCTAGGAAAAGAGAGTGATTTGTGTTATTTGTCCATGCGTCGGCAATAGCTGTTTCATTGTTACTGAGGGAAAAGAAACAGGGTAGAGGGATGAGCAGAAACCGTGACCACATGGCTGTAAAAATAAAGACGTCATCGTTCTAGGAAGATCAAGGTTAATGATGTGAGTGTTGGCCCCACCATGATGCTGCTCTGAGCACTGTTAGTTCAGAGTAACAACATCAGAGAAATCATCCATTGACTATATACGTCATATGAAATAAGGCAACGTAGACTGCTGGTTCCATAAGAAAGATGTGGATTCCCACCTGAGAAGAAATGCTGGAAACATTTTCTCACTTATTTCATGGCCACTTCAATGATTCACTCTCTTTGCACTCTCTCCTTCGTTTGCAGGACATAGCATTGATGATGACGATGATGATGATGATGATGATGATGATGATGATGATGATGATAATGATGAATAATAATAATATAATAAAAACTGACAACTAAAAGAAAAAATACTTTCATGTCATTCATATTCACAGGCAGAAAAATACAGGGGACTGTGACAGAGAGACAACACGACAGACCCTGTCTGTTTGTTTTGTGATGTTTTTGCTGTTATTGTTGTCTCATCTAAGGCTACGTCTCACAATCAATATATTCCAATATAGTATTTTACTCTACTTTCATATGAGTGGTGTATTAATAAATAACGCACACACACACACACTTTGGCATATTCATGTTTAGTCTTTAACTCATGCCCAGAAGTCCTTCTCTCCCATCAGATCCTCCAGCTCTTCTGTGGAAAGCCTGAGGCATTCCCAGGTGTGCTGCCATATGTAATCCCTCCCCCTGTGTGTTCTTGGTCTGCCTCGGGGTCTCCGCTTAGCCTGATGTGCCCAGAATATCTCCACAGGGGAGCGACCGGTTGGCATCCCGATCAGTCAACTGAACCTGCTCATTTGCACTTCTACTTCCAACTATTTGCAGATAACAAAACTCCTGAGCCTCTGCCACAGAGTGAGCCCACACTCTGAAAGAAGCTTTCTTTGGTTGTTAGGTCTGTGATCTCATCCTGTTGGTCAGCTCCCAGACTGCTGCATGTCTAAGGTATGGGCTGATTATTTTATGAAAAACCATCTTGTGTTTTTGGGTGTGAAGTAAAAATCACATACATTTCACTCAATCTCTCTCTCTCTTTTCAGCCCTGCTTTGCTCCCCAAGAACTCCTGAGGAACTCCTATGTGCTGGACCAGCAGTGTAAGTTGGGCTTATCAGAGCTATGTCAGTGAAAACAGTGTGCTATGGCTGAAAATGACATTAATGAGCTGTGAGAATGAAACAAAACAGCAAATGAGGAGGCTAGAACTAGAACAGTGTGCTGAAAGATGCTTAAAACCTCAGTGCTGAGTTGATGATAAATTCTCTGCGAGTTTGTCACCATGAGCAAGATCCCTCTAATTAAAAGCAGTCATTTCATTCAATGGTAATATAGGCTACTAAAAATTCTGATAAGGCGCTGTTCTTACTTTTGGATAATAAATGAATGGAAGTAATACACACATACACACAGTAGAGTGCATGTCCAGCTGCTTCTGGGTGCTATATTTTCATATGAATAAATGGATTCATAGGTGACACTTTCATTATTAGTGCAATTTCTCACAGTGAGTAAACACAGCAGATGGACGGGAAGTTAATGTCTATCATCAAGTAGCCAAGATCGTCATCTCTTCTATTACTACCTGGTACTAGACGACATGTAACTTAGCAGGTTCCAACAAATTGCACACTCTGAGAAGTGCATACTGTCATCTGTGAACAAATGAGATCTCCATTATGCTTGCTTGTGTAAAATGAAGGTAATAACTCCCATCCCAAAGGTTTTGGTTCTGCAAAGATAAACATCTCCTTCTGTTAGGACAGAAAGTCCTGGACTCATTCTAAAGCTCTTTATTATCCGGTTGGAGACGACCTCTTGCTGAACAAAGTGGAACGTTGCAGCTGTGAGGAGAGCATCACGCTGTCATCTTCCAGCTTTCTAAAACCACCACGGCTCTAAGATCTAACCAGAGAATAGTCTCACTTGATTCAGGTCCATCAAGATAACTACCTCTGCTGACCTGGAGCAGTCAACTGACGTTAATTGAGTGTTTTATTATTCCATGAATGACAATGTAAAGGGGGTGATTTACAGTCTGTACAGGAATTTAAATAGCTACAGTATGCATTCTTGTGGGCCCCAGGGGCCCCTCATATTGTCCCATAAATGCACTCAACAGTGTTCTGCTGTTGCATCCCAAAACACCTGATGATGTGTGCTGTAGTTAGCATCTACTGAGGTGACATCTGTCACAGAAACATCTGTTAAGTGTATTGTCTGCCAATAGGCTGCAGGTGTGTGTATGTATGCAGGGTGTGAGGTCCCTCAGAGACTGGGATCACCACTGTGTATTATTTTGGCTGTGGCAGCAATAGAAACACAAGCTGCAGACACATGAGCAGTGATGAGTTAACTAGCCTATAGCTGCTGATGTTTTCTCCTGCAAGTTTCTGGTGCTGATGGAGACAATTGAGAGTAAAAACAACAAATGAGTTGAAGAAAGGCTTGGTTTTCTGTGTTTGCATGGCAGAAGTCTGGAGACATATGTTCCCACTGTGGACCTTTATCACAGTAACTGTATAAACAAAGCACAATACAGTGTGATATATGCAATAATACATGCATTTGCTGTTGTGACATGAGCAGGGCCGTTGCTAGTAATTTTGTGCGCCTTTAGAAAATACTGAAGTGGATTATACAGTGCTGAGGAGTTACACTAAATGTGTGACACAATCTGCCCCTAAATGACTCTTTGGACACCTTTCCCTGTTTTATTTTGTATTGACTGTATATACTGCACTTATGTAATGCTTATCTGGTCTTATTGACTCATGATGATATCGATCACTCGTACTAAACAATGGAGACCACTGTCACACAGCACTAATACAGAGTGCTTCTATCATTCACACACACCCATACACTGCTGGGACAGGCAATTTGGGGTTAAGTATCTTGACTAGGGACACTTCAATATGTGGTCTGGAGCAGCTGGGGCTCAAACAACCACCTGACTGTGTGATGAATGGACAACCTGCTCTACCTCCTGAGCTGACAGCTGCCCCTGATTGTTTGCCCCACCCTGGTGTGTTTCAAATGTTCTCAATTATCCCTGCCTCTCTGTGTTTCCCCCTCGGTTCAAACGCCTTTCCTCACTCCCAGTGTTTCCATGTTTTGACTAAGGGTCATGTCACTTGTGTTTTTTTAACTTTTACCTGGAATTATTTACCCGTTTTGATGGCCTCACAATCCAGGGACACTGACCTGCACCTGCTACTCTTCATAAATGCATTTGGATCATCCACCTTGTTTCCCTGTGGACAGTGGGCCCGTGGTTCTGAATGGTCTCAGTGGTGGGTTTGCACAGTTACAATCCCTGCTCTGCTTAAGGGAAGTTTTTTTTTTTTTTTTTTCCCCTCACAGCACTCAAGTGGATTTCTAACACAATTTGATGCTTTCATGTGACTGGCAGTTAATTTGGTGATGTGTAAAAGCAGAGTATGCAAGAGAAGGTGTAAGCTTTTGTCAGTGTCAGACCTAGAGCGAGGATATGGCTTTTCTCTTCAGGGAAAAATTGAATCTCATCAAAGAAAAGATATCACAAATGTGTAGTTTGTCAGCAGTAGAAGAGATTTTAGATCAAAACGTTAGAAACGGCATCGCCCAAACACCATTTGTTTGTGTAGATGTACAAAGTAGAGAACAATAGTGCACAAAAAGCTTCATTTCTGGATCATTAATTTATCATCAGTAGGCTATAGAACAGGAAAATATTGCCTATTATAACATCTGTCCAGTTTCTGGTTTTGTAGATACATGAAATGGCTGTTGTCATCTCCTGTTCTATCTGGCATCTTGAATTTCTATCCACTGGCAGATTGACTCACTTAATCTGTAGCTTCATAATGTTTTCATACTGTGTCTTGCTGTCCGTTGTGAGGAGGAAGTTTGAGACCCAGTAGTCATGTGCAGAAACATTTGTTGAAGCTCAGAGCACAGAAGAGAGAGATGGACATAATTGTAAAATCACATCTACAATGCGACTTCCTTTCTGGGCATATTTATATCTGTTCAATACCAAATCCTATGAATTTAATTCACCTAAATTCTGTATGAAATCCTCACTCAAACTTTGAGAGAAAAGAAAGAGAGACACAGGGACAAGAACATAATCCGTCCAATCATTACCATAATAATTGGAAATGTATCAGCATCTGAATGCCAAATTTTGACATTTAATCAACTAAGTATTATTTTATGATTAATTTGTCATTGATGATGATGTGGCTTGTAATGTCACAGTCAACAGCTCACCTCTACCACTCATAGCAGGAAACCCCAGTGTGAACAGACAGGTGATATCCACCCTTATGTTATTGGTTATCCAGGATCAGTGAAACAAGTAGCCCATTGCTGAGAGACAGCTGACCTTATGTCTCCTGCTCCACTGTATGGTAGTTACACACATATCTTGTAAGGGATCTCCAAAGAGGACATTGCATAAAGTTGTGAGGCAGCAACTCTTTCAGACACATCAAATTGAAACAAATGGATGTTGTGGAGCAACAGTTTTCATGCAGCAACACCAAGCCTGCAGGAGCGACTTGTTCCATTCAGTTTCATTCATCTCCCTGCATTATCCTTTAAAAAGAACCGGCCTTGTATTTTCAGTACAATTTAAAGGATTGTAAAAAGGCTCAGGAGTCTGAGCTGTTCATATACTCATAGGACTCATTACCCAGCTGTGTCCATGTGTGCGCGTGCTGATGGGGCCAGCAGGAAGGACATCACCCTGTTGTGGTTAATTTGTTGGAGGGTGGTCCAACGCCAACTGGGCTTCTTCTCTATTGCTGCTTCGTTAGACAAACTTAATCACACACACACACACACACTGATGTCATTTCTCAGTGCAGCTATATCCAGGGCCATTCTGGTAAATTGCAGGGGGCAGATTAGCATGTTTTATTCACTTGTTGAAGAGGCACTAGGGCGAACAACATTGCAGTCATATTAACCATGGACATTACACACAATGTTTTCTAATGTAGGCTGCTTTGGAAAAATGTCTCATTTCAGCATGTTGCTATTGTCTTCGGACAGGTCTGCCATCCCCTGTGGTGCATTTAGTCCATTTTTCTCATCTTTGTTTTAGCCAGACAAGGTTGTTAGCCATATCCCCTGCTCTTTCTCTCTCTCCTCTCTCTCTTTCTTTCCTTATCTCTTTTTCTCTCTCTATCTGTCTTTCCCTCTCTGGCAAAGTATGCACGCAAAGTCAAGTTGCTCTGAACAGTAGTGTCTCTTGATGAAAACCCAGGGGAAGTGTGCTTGGAATTGCTTTCATTTTGTTAACGACGGGGCCATTCTTTTCTTTTGTGCGCAGCACGACCTGGCACAGCTGTTTGCACAATTCAATACCAACTCCCTTATAAATGGATTTTCCTCCTCTGTTTTTCCTCAACCCCTTCTTCCCTCACAACTTTGTAGGAACCATGTGCTCAGTTGTAATTTGTTTGCTCTGGCTTATCAGAGGAATGGAATGGAAATGCTAAAAAAGGTAGCTGTTCATACAAATGATGTTATTCTAGTCAGAGAGGGAAGAGGGAATCATCCAGGCCTATTTCTATAATGGTAATAATATAATAATGCATAATCTACTTGTGAGGTAGACATTAGTATAAGATAAATCAGACAGACCATTTCTGGATCATGTATGTCCAAACCTGACACGGAGGGCCCACCTCTCTCAGCTTTGTCACCAGGAAGCTGGTTTTTAGTAACAGCACTCTCTGTTCTGTGGATGCCTCTTAAAGCCTGAAATGAAATATTCATCAAAGGAAGACTGCTCTGTAATTGAGAGCACAGGAGATCCAGGTTAGTCCAACCTGACAGGAGAGAGGGAGCTCAGTGTGCTGTTTTATGAATAGTATGTTTTTCTGAACATGTTTAACCATTCCTGGTATCATTAGGCAAATTTGTTTGAATTACACCCTGAGGAAAATTGAGTAATGTCTGGTTGCGTTTTATGAGAGATGAGATTTGTATCACATTTTTATGAAATATCACACCAGGAAAAAAAACAAAAAACAAAAACACAAGGGCACTGGTTCTGTTTTCACATCTGTAACTATATACTGTCAATAATGATGAATGCTAGGAGATGTGGATTGGGAATGTTACAGGAACAAGACAAGAACTACTTTCTTTTTTTGGCGGGGGGCAGACTTAAGAAGTCTGTGGTCTCTAACACTTCACATTACAACCACAGTGTCTTATTAGTCATTAAGCAGCTGCAAAGGTAAAACTGAGAATTATCTAAAGCCCCTTCCCACCTTTTCACTGTTGGAGTTGGTCAATCTCAGTCTAGTGTTTCTCTGACTTTTCTGACCACCTCATATAATGATTGCCAAAGTCTGCAGAGAAGAAAAAGAAAGCAGAAATTGAACTTGATGCGGGGTTGTGTGAGGTACTTATCTAGAGTCAGTGTGTTACCTGCAGTAGATTCAGATCAGCATGCTCCCAGTTTAGAGAAGCAGCGGGATCACCAGCACAGAAGCAGAATAATGTGCTTCTGTGGATGGGGTCTTAAAAAAGTTTTTAGCCACTTAAGAAAAATGGCCACAGAAAGCAGTGAATATAAGTTTCAGATCAGGCTGTCAAACTGTCTTCTCATTTGGAGCTACAAGTTTGTGAACCAGACCACTAATCTACCATATTATAACATGTGTGACTTATTAAATAACGCAAACTATCACTTAATGATCTCCTTACCCATGTGTTGCACAACTACCTGCTTTTGAAGCTAGGCTGTCCTGTGCTTGAGCCAATCCAATCTACATTTACTTGAATAACTTGTATGAAACATCAGCGCCTGTATTTTCCTCTATGCTGCCTATGAGTTCTACTTTTTTCCTCTGTTATTAATCTACAGTCTGATATGCAAAACACAGAGGCACCATGGGGAAGCACCACATTGCAAGGGGGAAAAAGGAGGAATTCAGAACAGGGTGCTATGTGAACATCAGATATATTTATTAACCACAAAGCTGGTGCCCCAGCCTGAAGGCAGCCCGTTGTATCTGTCTGTCAGAAATAGCTCCTGTGTACTCCTGCTGCAGCTTCTAATTTTACTGTTGTGTCAGTGTTGGTTTCCTCTCAGCTTCCAGAAATTAAAAGCTGGTTTCTGGCTTCACACTCTATCTTTGACCATCATCTTGTCAAACTCTTTAGTAATCACAAACTGCAGTTTGGTGGATACCCATTAGGTCATTTTTGGACTGACTGGAGCTGCACACCTATCATCAACCCCGTTTCAATCAGTATGACTTCGTCATACTGCGTCAGGTTGCTGACGTAATGTGATCGTCATCTTTATACAATGTGTCTTGAAAGAAAGTAGAGGAAAACATGCAGAAAGGAAGAGCATAGTCCCTGAATTGTGAGGTGAAGAAGCATTTTCCCCTTGTTATGTTGTTTGAAAATTAATCTGCAGGTTTTTAATAGATTTTCTGACCCTTAAAAATCTTATTTTAAATTGCTCCTCCTTGAAATTTCATGCAATCTTCACCAAATTAGGAAACAATTTTGGAGGACCTGAAAAGGGCTTTTGATATTTTTGATGTTCTATAAGACTTGCCTTAATTGCATGTCAATTTCTTGTATGTTCCACTAATTTGCAACACTGATCAATAGTAATCTTTCATGACAATGCTGAGGTTTAGAGGAAACGAGGGCTGGATTGCCCCAAATTGTGGAAACAATCATACCTTATTATCTGTCACGCCACTTTTATTTAACCTCCTATTTCAGGTTGAAAACTGCTCCACAGACGTGCAATGACTTAAGGAAGGGACAAGACATCTGCAGAGGCTGGATTGTCCGAGTGGATGTTGGTGTCACCTGGGTGAGTTGTTTAACAACGAAAGACATCATTGTGTCTATTTCATTCACAAAATTGTCCAGTTGTCCTTGTGGGCAGCAAATGACAGACACAGAGACCTTTGCAGATTTGATTCAGGCGTCACTGAGTGCCAGAAGCTCAAGGGGAAGCTGGTTAGCACGGGCAGAAATGAAATCAGCTCTGTACAGTGCAATCTAGTGGTTTCAAAAGAAAAGGAGGCTTGTTAATGGTTAGCTTGTCAGCTAGAGCAGCCTAGCAAGTAGTCACAATATCACCAGCGAGTGTCACCTCCACCCCAGCTTTAACCCAACATAATCTCACATACTGTACATGTTGTCTTTCTATCACACAGTCAATCAGAATGTGAACAATATACTACAGCATAAAAGCGCAATGCAGTATAACAAGAAAAACATATTCACATACATATTTGTGAGGCATTAGCAGAGTGATAATTCATGGTTTAACTCCCACTCTGAACTATAAATTCATCCCCATGGCATATCCATCTAAAGAGTAAACACCTCCAGGGAGAGGTGTAATTCTGCCTCCACATCTACAGCCTCAATGCAGTTCTGTCATGTTCCCCTTGGCAACACATCAAACAGATACACAGAAAGATGTTAATCACATCACTCCTTGTATTTCAGCACGGGAGAAATCATAGGTGATATCTTTTAATTTCCATTATAAAACCCTGGCATTCCCAGGGAACCAGCAGATGATTAGTAAACAATTTCATTATGGTGATGTGATGCAGTGCACGCAGGCAGCCATTGTAATTTCAGATTGACAAAGACATATGGCTTTACGTATCATTAAAAAACAGCCCCAAAGAAAGCCTTGTTCCACTGCATTAATGCCACAATTTCTTGTCTACCCAATAAGAAAGCCATATGTTACCATGATGCATTCAAATACTGTCATCAATATGAATCCAAAAAGTCATGGTAAACACAGTGACATTCAGTATCTGCAATTGGAAGAAAAAAAAAAAAAGCAGTGGCAATACTTTCCCCCGGGCCAAGTCAGACATGTTGTTTAAGTGTCCTCCAGTAGTGTGTCAGATGTTTACTGCACCCTGAAGCCCTCTGTCTTCTGGATAGGTTTACTGCAGGAGACCAGCTCAGCAGTCTGACCAAGGACAACAAGAGGTTATTAAGTAAATCTACTCTCAGCAATTGTTGCCTTCCGCTCAGCTCCCCCTCAGTCTCTGCCCCCTGTGTGATATGGATTATTTTCTAGTAACAGGCAGTGAAAATGGCCATCTCATTATTTTTAATGGGTGTTTGAGATGGGGCGCCATTGCAGTGGTGTGCTGTCATTTAGATGCCTGGGCAGAGAGCAGGATGAAAAGGAAAAATGGATGAGGTACATGGGGAAGAGAGTTCTCCATTGTGGGTTAAGGTGGGCTCTAACTATTGTGGCAGCCACGGAAATGTCTTAATGTGTGTTTGCTTTGATCAGAGTTGCACCAGCAGAGAGAAAGAGGAGGGGACATAGAACAACAGAGAAGAGGGAGAGATGGGAAGGGATGTTTTTTATTTTTTATTTTTTATTTTTTATTTTTTTGTACAGCATAATGTGTTTGTATCTGGCTGTAATCCCGGTACCACATCATATGCTAATTGCGATCATTTTTCAATCTACATTAGTCAGTTGGCCAGTCAGCTCATCTTTAAGCCCCCACCCTCCTACCCCACCAACACTGCAGTTAGGTACTGTTTCTTCTATAACCCTGGAGCTGGCAGCAGCCTGAACAAAATGGCATTTTTCACCATGTTTTCCATCTAGATGAGTTTTAATTAAGTCTCCTCGCTGTGCTCCCCCATGGCTGCTCTAATCAGACCACAAGAGCGTTGCCTCTTTCTCGCTTGTTTTGTAAGGGATCCCACAGCATCTGTTGGGCCCCCTGTCTCACAGAAACACCCCCTCTGTCAGTCTGCCTGTACACCGGGAGTAACACAGAAACACAGACACCAGGGTGAGAATTTCAATACACCAAAAGACAATCAGTGAGTGGTTGTCGTATCATTGATTAAGATTGGTGAGGTTATTACACTGCATGGTTATGCACAGATGCTCTGTGATGAAGGCCAGGCTGAAACATGCTGGACTACTAATTTATAAAAGTAGACATGCGGAAAAAAGCCTTTGGAAATAACAAGTTTGTTTTAGTCTCACTTTTAAAAAAATTTTTTTTTGTTTGACATTTATTATATCCTTTGAGATGTATATAGTGCATCAGTCAAGCTATGTTTTGTTGAAACAATGCAGAAGAGACTGCTTTAAACAGGAACTATGTAAGATTTTTATCTTAACTATGTTACATTTTACCTTAACTAAATAGCTTTGGAGTAATTGTGATGGTTAAATAAATGACTTGTAAATTCTTACAGGGAGAATGGAGTCTCTCTGTCTTCCACCTAGCCTCAGTTGGCCGAAAACCATCCCTGCAAGTTCAGTGCCTCAGACCCGGTGTCCCAGCTCTTGTCTCGGCTGCAACTGCAACACAAATGCACCCCGTAACCTGTAATCTCTTGTTTCTGACAGGTAAGACATAACATAACATTATCCACCGCCCAATGCACATGCCTGGGAGGAGGGTTAGCAAGACAGTAGAAAAGCAACCAGACTTGCATAGTTCCCCTATAAGAACAACTTGGTATTCAAAGAATTGAAATAGTGGTGTCTGTTAGCCTCTCCAAAAACACAGTCATTGTCATTTCAAGTGGTATCTGCCACTCTTATTACTGTAGCCATTTTTATAATGCTGCTGCCAAAGAGACTGGAAAGTGTAAGAAAAGTGGGGCTGGGGCGCTGTGGATGGTCAAGTGAAGGAGTGTCACATTAAGCTCCTTCAAAACCTGGTTTTCCACATTTATTACCATTAACTGTAAGAAAAGGCCTTCTTCAAATTGTTTGATATTATGTACTAAGAAATATAAAGTGCAATGAAAAGCAGACTCACGTCTGTGGTTGAGTGTAAAGTAATATATTAATTTCATTCATAGAAAGTTGTAGTTGGTGTCACACAGTGTTAAAAGAAAATTGCTGTTGAATTATCTATTCAATATAACTTTCTGCACACTGACTCACACATCTTTTCTGTCTCTGTGTCTCGGGTGAAATTGGTTAATTTGTCACAAACTGCATACACATCTGAATGTGTAATCAGCAGGTGAAACAGACACCATCATTGTGAGGGCACCTTCATTTACTGATGAACTGAATTTAGAGAAGAGTCAGACATGGCACCTCATGCTGATGTGCGGATGTCACAACTTCAGTTTGGAAGTAGACTGTACTTTTTCATGTTTTAATTGGGCAACACACTCACACAGTGACAGCAGCAGAAGTCAGAGCTGAGGAAATAGTCTGGTTTATTGTAGGCCAGTAAAACCTATAGGCACTTAACTGGAATGAGCCAAACTTCAAACCAGAGCTCTCATGCTAATTAATAAAAGAGCATTTCTCTTTATCAGCCCCCAACATGCTAACCATCTATGCTATCTATTGTGTTATTTCACAGGTAATTATGACTGTGTATTTTTGGGTTTATGTATATTACCCTAGGTTTGTCCATGTAATAATCATCTGGAGTGTGAGTTCAACAGAACAAAGCAATGTATTACTTTTCTGATTTGATCACACAGCTGTTTTGTTTTGGATTTCCATTGTGACAGGGTAAAAGTTGGAACTGAGAAGTGTTCACTTTCTAGAAGAATGGGCATTGTCTTTTCGTAATTGTATTCTTTGCTGCTATTCACAAGGTTTAGACAAAAGAGTCAAATTGGAGACGGATGGTAGGTTTGTCGCTTTATCATCACTCATTCCTCCATGTATTAAATTTGCTGCTTGATATCCACATTGTTCTCCATTTATTTAGGAGTCAAATCTAAATGAATTAATGAATTAATGATTTTTTTTTCCTCACCGCCCACCTCTCTGTTTCTGTGTAGAACAATGAGCAAAGTCTCATTTGAAGTTGTCACACTTAAAGCCACTATTTCTGACAAGCGCGCTCAGGGTTAATGGCACAAGCTACACTGACGTACAGTTATCAATGTGTGGGGGGAAAAAAACAAAACAAAACATTGTTCTTTTTAAAATGCAAGACTGCAGCTTGTTTTTTATTCAGCATTGGAGTCTAAGCTGTATCCCCTTCTCATTATTGCCTAAAAGCAAGGAGCCTTTGTTTATGCTCGACTTCCTCGTGTGTAGTGTAAATCATTAGCAGCAGAACAAGACAATGAGATGAGCTGACGAGTCTCGGCTGTAAATCACATCAGTTTAAGAGAAATTCCACATAAATCTCAAGAGTATAAAATGTCTTAGATTTCACCTGTTATGCTGTGAGCAGGGTATAAACCAGAACACCCACACGCCCTCCAACACACACAAAGGTTTTAGAATAGCTGTGGCACATACTGAGCCATGATTTCCCTATAATAATTGCACTAGGTTACATAGATGATAGCAGTTGGGAATTAACTTGCTTGGAGTGATGTGGATGCGCAGGTGGATCAGAGTTCAATCCACAGAATCACTACACAACTTCAGCTTGTGCATCTTAAAAACCTAACATCCATCATATGAACCTTCTTTTTTATGAAGTGCTTCCCAAAAGTATCATAATTTAGGATGCTCTTTGAAATGATTGTACCCACTTGTAGCAGACGAAGAGCATCTTAATAATCTGCAGGAGGAAGCAAAAAAAAAAAAGAAAGAAAAAAGTTTTTTTTGAAGTTTCCATATCAACATAATATGGTCGATGAGGCTCTGTACTTACTGATGTTTGATATAAATGATAATTTAATATAAAATGAGTGATGATTAGTTATACATATGCACATTTGTACTAAATAAAAACATCACACAATGCATGCAGGCTCACATACAGACTCATACACATAACACGCAATCAATAGATTCAGCCTCAAGCCATATTGAAATTTGCACGTTAACCAGATAACTGGTCAGTAAAGAGAGATAATCTCTGAATCACATATTTAAATGTTTGCTGATACTGTTTTACATGTTTTTCCACCTAGTGTACTCCAAATCATTTCATTGTCACGGGGCAGAAGGGTCACGGCTCATATGCTGCCAGTTTACCTCTCAATATTCTGCCTATTACTGCAAAGAAAGCAAGTTCAAGTCCTCAGAGTGAATGAATACTAGACGACCTCACTGCAGGGTTACAATCCAAGAGCTTTATGACATTTTATTTCTACATGTATTCATTTAGCCAATGCTATAAACTTACATGTGAAGCAACAAAGAGAGGTAGAGGCACTTCAGCACATGGACGTGAGGCATGAGGATTGATCAGAGGACAACCTGCTCTATCACCCAAGTCACAGATTTCCATTTTTTTAGACAGATAAACAGTAGTTGGTCATTTTTCAGTGTGACTGAACTGAAAAACTGTCAGTACGTTCCATACTGCATAATTGCATGATATGTAAAAATCCATACGTCAGAGTATTCTGACTAAGAAGTTGCAGGTATTAAAACAGTGAAGTAGAAATTAGAGAATAGACAGTATAAATGAATGGAAAACACAATAATTATAATAAAGTCTGGTAAAATCAGACTGGTGGAACTGGCTGCAGCTGATTTGCTTAGAAGTGGAAACAAGAAAACATGTGAAATGTGAAACATTATCTTGATGACTGAACTTTCTTAAACCATGTACTGTTTTGTTTTGTTTTTTTCACTTCAAAAAGAAATACTGTGTGTCAGCATGAGCAGAAATCTGGGAGAGAGTGCATTGTGTATTTTTCAGTCAGGCAGACACAGAAGAGAAGAATACTTTTGCTTTTCCTGATCTCTATTACCAATATAATGATGATATTACCTGCTTTCCATTAAAATTCAAAACAACAGGAAAATATTTGGAAAAGAAAAATGAATCAGCATGTGGTGCATATCTTTTCAGGAATACATACTAGTAATATTTGAGGAATTATCTTCTTTTTTTATCCCATTTACATTTGGCAGTTGATGATAAAATTGGCAATAGATGGACTGAGATAGCAAGGAAACTAAAAAGAGAACAGAGGGATGGGAGGAGTAGGAGAGCAGCAGAGGATGAATAAGGATGATGAAGGACCAGGGCCCGGGCAGGGTTTATCCCCAGGGCTTGTATCATGGCTCTGTTCCTCCAGTTTGAAGGACCCTTTAGGAGGTTAGGGTCAGGCAGCAGCCCAAATCGATGGGCCGAGAAGGGACTGAGAGGCTCCATGCTAATACCTGCTCCATGATAATACCGCCTGCTCAATCCCTGCTGGGCAATGTCATCCATCACCCTGCTGCAGCCACCAGCACAGAAAGAGGAGGAGGAAGAGAGAGAGTCACAGTATTGTCCAGATAGATAGATAGCAGAGGATTTCTCTAGCGTCTTTGCTGTATGTCCCAGAGCTGATTTTAATAAAAGTGGTAATAGGCGAGCAGAAAGTCCCTGTACTCTGTCTCTAGCCCTTCAGACAGAGAGATAAATGCCAGGTCTTGCAGGTCTAGTGGGACAGAAAGATGTTAATCCATATATTACATGTTATTTCCCTCAGCCTCGGCGTCACAGCGCTTATACATCATAGTAGCTATTGATTGGCCCCCGTCCTGACAAGGGCTGCTGAATGAGATATTTCATCCTCATGGGGGAAGCCCACTGTATTAATTTTGTGACCAGAGGCCGAATTGCCTGGCTGGTGTTGTTTGCCTCAAGTTTAATTGAGTTTCGTGAAAGCTTTAGTTTCTTTTTTGCCGGGCAGTGTCTGAGATTATGCTCCATCTCCAGAGGAGACTAAATTCTTTGTTTGAGGCTCATGGTGGAAACACTTCTCTCTGTCCTCATACATCTTGGAGGCATGAAGTCCCTCTGAATGTTTTTACAACAACAGAGCAGAGACACATTTGCTACTTTTTCAAGAACTTTCTTACATTGTTTTGTGTTTTATTTGGGCTTATTCAGAAGCTTGGTAGTGATTGAATGAAGAAGACAAAACGACCTCAGTCACAATGCAGTCACGCTGCATATTCATTATTTTTGCATACAAATGTCTCTGGGATCTCACAGCTCTGTAAAGCTATAATGCCAGGAACTACTTTGGTTGTGTCACTTTTATTAAAAAGCCATGAATGCACGCTCTAACATATTTCACTGATATTTCAGTATGTCATCAGATGATAAAGAGTTGATGTAAAGGGTGAACCAGCTCTTTTTTTGTTTTTTGTTTTTATCTTTTTACCTTGGATTCCCCGACAGGTTACACATGTTACATCAGACTTGGTGTGATTACCAGCTGTAAACAGGGTTCACTTCAACATCCAAGTCACAATTTGTGAAAGCTGACTTTATAAAAGCTAAAATTTATTTGCCTCTGTGCTAAAAGACATGAAAGTCCAATGTTAAAGCTAAATAAACCCTGAAATTTAAAATGATGTGGTGTTATATCGAAGTAGCATGCTATATTTTAACCCTGACACACCCAACTCTGCTGTGAAACAACTGACACTAGAGATTATCACACTTCATATCACACTGCAGCCACTAAGTGTTTTTAGTGGTTGTTAGGTAGAACAGAGTTTAAAGAAATGCAGCTTCACAGTCATGAGAAGTAGAAACACGAATAACTGAATATTTACTGTTGTTGATTGTTATGGTGAAAATAATAATAGTTATTCCCGTATATGTAATAGTGTTATCAATAATAATAACAACAACAACAGCAGCAATGATGGTGGCTCAAATGAACAGTCACATGCTTCAAAATCAGGATAGAGAGAGAGAGAGAGAGAAGCTACAGGGGAGGGAAATTAGAGTTAATGTTAATGTTAATGTTCGGTATGATATAAATGCACAGTAAAGGAGAGAGAGAGAGAGAAGTGCTCGGTGCATCATGGGAGTACCCCACACAATCTAGGTCTAATTTAGGGAAGGTTCAGGGCTCAGGGCCAACCTGAGCCAGCCCTCACTATGAGTGTCATCAAAGAGAAAAGTTTTAAGCCTTATGTTAAATGTAGTGAGGGGCATCTGCTTCCTGAACCCAGACTGGGAACTGATTCCACAGGAGACGAGCCTGATAGCTGAAGGCTCTGCCTCTCATTCTGCTCTTAGAGACTCAAGTAGACCTGCATTTAGAGAGCAGAGTGTTCTGTTGGGATAATGGGGAAATATGAACTCTTTAAGTTACAATGGTGACCATCAACGGCTTTTGTATAGGTGAGCAGGAGAAGAATTTTAAATTGGACTCTGGATTTTACAGTGAGCCAACGCAGAGAAGTACAGGAGATACAGTCTGTCTTCAAAGTTCTGTCAGTACTGGAGCGGCAGCGTTTAGTAGTCACCGGAGGATTTTCACTGAATTATTGGTACATCCTGATAATAAAGAATTACCGTGGTCTAGTCGAGAAGAAAAAGTTTTTCAGCATTTAGATGAAGTATTTCTGAAGTGTGGCCAACGTGGGTGTTAAATTGAGATTAAGACATTGCAGTGGAATACATAACAATGGAATTCACTCTTTAAATGTAATTACCATTATTGCGAAAATACCGTTTGATGCAGAAGTGTCATTAAATGTTCAAAAATCCATATCATACGTCAGAACAAAATCTGATTAAAAAGTCTGAGGACTGATAGAAACTGAGTAAAGAGCATGCCGGCAGTATACAGTAGAATTACTTTTTGGTTTTTCTTTCACCTTGGGTGTGAAAGACCAGAAGAAGATGATGAAGTTGACTGATAAGCTGGTGTGAAAAATTGCTTTCACCACACCTCCCTGACTTGTATATGAGAGGATGTGAAAATTAATCTGAGTAGGTGGTGTTGATTCATTTAGACTTCCACAAAATTATTCAGCTTCCTGCTGTTATCAGGTTTAACTTAGACAGAGACAGATGAAAGATGCATGTGATGATCAGCTATCAGATCACTGCCTGATTCTACTGTTTGGTTTTGGTATAGTAGTTGTACTGTCTTTAAAAACAGTATCCTAACAGGTAAGTGATTGTTTTCTCTTTGTTTTTTCTTTGTAAGGATATTTTTGTTTTTCTTTTTTTGGAAAAGTTACCGTTAGATCTGACAGCCACATTTCCAGCTGTCAAAATGCATTACCACATGTTATGATGGTGAATTAAGGAATCCTGAAATTCACAGGCTGAAATGAGGGCAAAGGTCGGTCTGAGGGCCGCGTTTCCAGATGTAAAGATGCATTCACCCCTTTCCTGTTATGATTTTGAATTTGGGCTGAAATTCTCATACAGAATCCAGGGGGAACAATTCCTGCATCTCTAGATATGAGAATCTATTTCCCCCTGTGATCATGTTGATTTTTTTTTTTTTTTTTGTATATTTACAGGGTTTACTTTTTACAGGTAGACAAGCTGGCAGTGTAAATTTAAAAGGTTTTGTCTTTCATCGTCATAGTGAATCCAGGGGGAACTCAGAGACAGGTAAATATTTTAGTTGGCTATGGGTTTTCTCTGTTGTTTTTGTTTTTCTGTGTAATTGCATTAATTTCCACTAGGTTTTCATGCTTTCTGTTGACTTAAGTTTTGGCAGTCGGGGAACAGTCTCAGTCTCCCAGGGGTTTATGGCAGGTGACTGCTCTGAGAAAAGTTCAGGGAAGCGTGGAAGATGCTGCCTCCTGGTCTCAGTTGTGGGTTGTCATGGTTTAGGCTTTCTAATAAACTTGGCCCGATTTCTAGATATGAGAGCTGCTGTGCCCTCTCTCTTTATGAGACTAGATCTACCCTGGAAAGTAAATTCTCTACAAAGCCCACATCATTTGCTGGACACCACCTGGAAATGACAAAACACAAACCTCCTCATCATCAGTTTATGACTGTTTTTCCTGCCTCTGCACGCAACTCATGCTCTTGTGCTTTTCTGCCCTCGAGACACCTTCACGGTGTTTTCTTGCTTCTTCTCAGAATTACCTGACTCAGTCGCCTGTCTACACACTTGTTCTCCATTAACTCATTACCCATTGTGGTAAATATTACAATACTATGCTCTTAGCAAGGTGCTGCTCTAAGGGTTTAACCAACCTGCTTTTACTGAGAGGTCTTATTGCACAATTTACATTAGTGTCCACACTTGCCAGCAGAATAAGGACTGCTAAAATACATGCAAACATTGTCGAGTTGAGTATGTGAAATAGGTGTGTGTGAAACTCAGAACATCTCTTTTGGTAAGTTTAGGTCAGTCTCTTTACTTTGTTCCTGGTTGTCAGTGTATTTACACATATTATCTCCCTGTAGAGCAGAGCTTTAACTGTTTCTTCCTCTCTTATCAGTGGTGTCTCCCCTTTGCCAAATACACTGAACATTAAAACTGACCCAACGCACCGATCTAATCACTCACTCCCTCCGTCTGTTTCTCCCTCTGTTTTACGTCTTTTTCTCTGGAAGGGAGAGAAAAAGTCACTGGGGGTGAGACCTTCACTCGATGTTTGTTTCTAATTTGACACTCCCCCCTCCCCCTCCCCTCCCTCCCTCCACTTTTTTTCCACTCACTATGCTCTATGCAACATTCTGTTAAAAGGTGTCAGTGTGAGAAGATAAATGTAGTGTGGGCTATCTGTGGAGGCCAGCAGGGAGAGAGAGGGAGAGGGGCTGCAAAGGCAAACATTCATTCTCATTTGCTCTCAGCTGAATTACTTAGTTGAGTCCTCGTATCTCCCAACTGCACTACTCCTGAATGGGCTGCCCTTCAGCCATATTTAAGGCCACTGAGGAGTTTCTCTCTTATTTCTCTTTTCTTTGTCACGCTTGTCTCTCCCACTCAAACAGATGGGTAATCATGTCATGTTTTGTGTCAAGCATTTCTGCATTTGTTTACCCAGTTTACCCCATTTGTTTTCGCAGCCACATTTCCCACTCCCATCTTATGATTCATTATTGTTCTTGGTCGAGTGACATGTGATTATGGAAGTACGAGTGGAAACGGAAAAGAGACAGGATGATGCAGATGTTATAAGGGATCTGGGTGTAACTATGATGCCATAACACACTCAGCTCCAATAAAAGGAGCTTTTAGGTTGATTTAATAGCTGTAGTTTGGAAATGGAAAAAACAGACCAATTGAAACAAAGCAACAGGTGCCTCAGCGTAAACTGCCACTTAGCTTGTTTGTTCCTCCTCTTGAATGTGAGCTATGAAAGAACACGGCGCCCCTGTGTTACCGTGGTTGCCAAAGATTTTGGACATTGGAGTCTATTTTTCCCCTCTATCCGTTTTTCATAGTTAGCATCGGTAGCTACTTGTTCAAACTACTTCTATCTGCATCGCTGCAAAAATCAACAAGGTCATTAGGTTACTGGTTGTACAACCATCATCCACACACACACACACGCAGAAGCACAAGAAGAGTTTCATGGAAAACATTCTTTGGCAATAATCATGATTCATTTTTCCTTTCATGGTGCAGTTAATTGAAATTGGACAATATCACACCAGTGTGCTAGTATAGTGCTGTTGATCATGACAGTCCAGCGTTGTTGAACAGATCCTTTTGGTTTAAAAGTGCATGGTTATCAGTCTCTAATGTTTGTAATGTTGGTAATGGGCTGAAGAGACAAAATGGCAAAGATAATCCATGCTAATTAAATTGTAGCAAAGAAAAAAAAAGAAAAAGAAAAAGCCGGAGGAAGAGGAGAGTAGAAGAGAATGAGAGTGATCTACTGTTGATTTTCCTGTGTTGTTAGACAGTGATCTGTCTTCCACTGGCAAGATCAATACACATCTACAACAGTTAATCATTTGAGACACAAACATTTGTACACATACTAACACACATGCGTACACACACACACACACACACACACACACACACACACACACACACTCGCCCATGCCCATGCGATTAGAACAGGCCATAAAATCACACACAATTATTCAGACTTGAAACATTGTCTGAGCTGAGAGCACCACCAGGGCTTATATGTCACCAGAGCTGGCCAGCAATGAATGAGAGAGTGTTTAATTCACTGTCAGTGCAAAACATCAAGCTGCCAGAAACTTGTAAGTGTTAACTCCTTTTACAGTTTTTCAGTACTCGGAGTGCAATTTCAAAATCTGCCCGTAACCACTAGATAAAACACTCAGCACCTGTGTGACTAACGCATGTTTGATTTCCTGTCAGAGCCAAAGTGTCATGATTAGTTGCTCCTGTTAAGTAAGGGGGGGAAAGGTGCCCGTCATGTCACCTGTTACACAACGTTGGTGTTACTTTATGCTAATTGTGGCAGGTTGACAGTCTCTGGTACAGATGCATTGTTCTTCTCTGCTCTTATGTGACACACTCACTTTCACAAAGGTCTTTCAGTATTAGTTTTACCCATCGAATAGCCATGTTCCCAAATTGGTCTGTTCCTGTGTGTGAATTTTACTTTACCTTTTCACAGCTGTTGTTGAGAAATTGCACTACTGACTTTGATGATTATGATTCAATGTAAAGGCCTTGACATCCATCCACACATGTGATTTTGATTATCAGCTCAGATTAGGATACCTCCGAGGAGTGTGTGGGTGTGAACACACCGTGCTTGACTGACATCTCTCCTATTAGTTCTAATGCACTTGTTACACAATTGTGGTGGCCTCAAGTAAATCCACTGCTGCTCTGTCAAGTTCAGCCCTAACTGAGCTCTTATTAGAAAACAACTGGAAACACTGTGTGCATGTGCATGGTATTCAACAAAGCAACATTTATTCCCTCATATGGTGGACCTTTGTTGTGATGGTATGACACGACCCACAGGAGTGTTCCAGCAGCTGCATGGTTAGGTTTTAACAAAATGAAATAGGTTAAACTAAGTACTTCCTTAATGGAGACATATTATGCATATATTACTGCTTTCTGCTCACCATTGTGTCAGTTTTAAACACCTACAGAGTAGTTCTGCATGATTTTCAGCTTCAAAAACTCTTTAGTTGTCTATATGGATGTCAAGTAAAATCCTGATTTCAACAGCTATGCAGCCACTTCCTGAAACGCTTTGTTTTGGCTGCTGTTGGAAACCATGTGAAAACCATGTGAAAAACCTCTATAGCTCATGTTGTGCAACTTTTCAGCATGAACACATGACATTATAACATTGTAAGTATGTTCTAAAATATGGAACAGCATAATGTCTCCTTTAAGAACAAAGTGGAAAAGGACAGCACTAGATTTTGTTGTAAACTTTAAAAACAACAGAGCATACCTTTGGGGATGCCATGTCCTTGGTTGTAGCAATTTGAACCGGAAAATATCTTGTATTCAAACCCTCCCTCCCCCACACACACACACAAAAAAATGCCTCAAGCTTGTGATAGGTGCATTTTCTTACTATTTTCTTTGCACTTACTGAGAGGTTGCTTTTGACAGTCTATTTATTAAAAAGAAAAATGAACCCTAACGTTTCCATGATCTGTGATGTTATCCTCCAGAGTGTGTGCTGCATCCCTCTGTGGCTGTAATTCCTTGTTTGCCAGTGAACTTCATACATCAATAAGCTCCAACACCTGCTATATCTCATATATTTTCTGCCGTTGGGGTGATACCTGAGACCTATGCAGCAGGTAGGTTGATCATCTCTGATTCATAACTGTGATAATGACCTCATGTTTGTCTAGTGCATGGATGAAATGATAGGCAAAAAAGAATAAATAAAGGTGTGCTCTGCATTTATTAGATGAGCATATTTACGCATCAGTGTAGAAGATGCAAATATCCAGGCCGTGGCTCAACTTCTCTTTGCAAATAGTGTATGACTGCATAATTTTTGTTAGATTTTAAATCCATTTTTCAATACTAATCTCCCATCTGAAAAGTAGTGAAACATGAAGTCGAACATCAGCGCTAATAGAGGAAAAATGTACTCTTTAGGAAGCTAGGAAGAGCAAATGTGTCCTGGATGATATACTGGATGACTGAGAGTCAGGCTATAAAAATTTGATTTCCAGTCAATTAAAAAATCTACTCAAAAGCTGATTCTGTTTTACTGCAGCGTCAGTGAGGTGAGGAGGAGCAGGAATCAGCCACCTGTCATCCTGACAGAAATCTAATACAGCAGTGATGACACAAGGTCGTGGTTACAATTATTCACATTTTAGACAGGTCCGGCTCCTTATCAGCATGTGTGGATACGAGAGTATTACCAGACAAAAAGCCCCCACCCCTTAGAAGCCACAACACACCACAACTAAAAAACGATGATACAACTTTATTGTTTGTTGTAAATTTGTCTTCTCTCTGATCTTTTTTGTCTTTCTTTGTAGTTGTTCTCTCTTTTCTTTATAGTTGTATTTGTACTTGTTTTTATGTTCATTAATAATTTGAATGACTTCCCTGAAACCCCTGGGCCATATAGCTCTAATGTTGATCTAATTAATTATTGCTGCAGTTTAGATGTAATCACAGCGCAGAGCTGAATCATGCTGGGTGAGCAGTTACAGAAGTTTCTGCTGATGTCCCTGTACTATTTCTGTGCAGCGGAAAACTTGACAGTGTTGGTGCTCAGTGTAGGAAAGTAAATTGAATGTGTGAGGCTTTTAGCAGCTGTCTGTAAGAAATGCTAACAATTAACTGCCAGTTATATTTTCAACTTTATCAAAAACATCACTGAGGAAAAAAAAACAACTTTCAGGCTCTTGCTTGTACTTGACAGACTGAAGAGGACAAGTGTGTTTCGGGTCAATAATGTAAACAGAGTCACTGGAAACTCAGTGTGACAAATGTTTAATTACATCCTGTAGACAGCAATTAAAAAATGGGAAAGCAACATGTAAAACTCTGTCAATGTGACCTTGATGAAAACTGGGCTGGTGTCAGCATGTGTTGTGGTGTTGTTGTTTTTTTGTTGTTCTCACTATTATTTCGCAGTCCGTTAAAAAGAAGAAAAGCTTAATCTTAAGCTTTTTGCAATTTGCTTTCACCACATTGCCAAGGAATCAAGGAATTATCTCTTTTTGTCCCTTGTTTTTGTGTTGATGTTGTTGTTTTTTTCTTATTTATCTCCCATATTCCTTCAGGGAAGACAGCAAAGTGCTTGCAATGAAGGCTTCTCAGACAGAACCAAGCAAAACATGACAATAACTCTGTATAATACGATAAGTAGCTTAGCTACCCACTTTGCTGACACAACCTCTAAACTGGTCTTCCAAATCCTTAGCTTCAACTTCGGGGCTTCTTGTGTCAAATCAAATTCAGGCATTAACAGGCAGAGGTTTGATATCAAGGCCCCGAGGTGATGCAAGATTGGGTTTGAAAAATAGTTGCAATTAGTGTGTGCAAAGTGTATTTTCCAATTGGTAGTCAGTGTTTGTCTTGTAATTCACTTCAGTGCCTAACTCAATATACAGAGTCCGCCTTCAGCATTGGCCTAACTTGACTTAACCCACACTTCAGTGCACCGAGCTGACAAAAGCATCATGACTAATCAACACAAGAGGTTTGTGCTGGTGTGGGTGTGATGCTCCAGGGTTTGGGGAGACTGAGAAATGTGAACCATTAGTTGTGATTATCAAAAGCAAAGCAGTTGTTTCTACACATTTGAATAACCCGAACAGAGCACAATGAGCTGTGCACAGGTGGAGCTAGGATCAAAGTTCATCAGTAGATTCCTGCTACTCCTCTGCTTTTCATCACTGTCCTGTGCATTGTTGTCACTACTCGGCATAGTAAAGATCACACTGAAATGAATGAGTCTATTATTTTGTGCAACATGCTTGGCAGCCTGAGAGGCTCCATTTAAGAGACTTGTTGCATTCATGTGTGTGTTTGGAAGTGTGTAAAAGAGATAAATGATACGATTAAGCAATTAACAGAAGATAATGCTAGTAAAGACCTGCTGAACATAGACATAGTGGAGCAATTAGCACCCGGAGTGCTGTTTGTGTTGTGGCTGTTTGATTACCTTTGTAATAATGAATTTACAAATAAATAATCATGTTAATTTTGTGTTTACGGCTTGTTCTACTGTGCCCACATGGCCATAAATAAATGAAGAAAGAAACAGTTAATGCACTTCATGTGATAAGTATCAAAAGTTAAGGGTGTTTTTTTCTATAATATACACATATTCAAGCAAACCATGTATGTACATCCGTATATGCTGGAATACAGATAACATACATTATGTCCCCAACAATATGGGAGAAAAAATTAATAAGAGATCTAAGTATCTGCTGATTTTACTTTGAAAACTGCATCAACTTAAAAATGAACTATGCAGGATTTTTACCTTAATTAAACTACTTCAGAGTAATTGTGGTTAAATGACTTGTTACGGGGAGAATGGAGGATCTCTGCCTTCCACCTAGGGTCATTTGGCCGAAAACCAACCTTGGAAGATCAGCGCTCCTGACCCGGTGTCCCAGATCTCGTCTTGTGAGAAGCAGAGAAACTGCTTTACAGCACTACGACAAAAAACTCGCCCGGTAACCTGTAATCTCTTGTCAACATCGGTAGACATCACTCCATGGATTGCCTTCTTGCCAGCTTCGTAGGGGGAGGGAGGGTTAGCACAGAGTTTTTATGACAGTGAAAATATGCACTCTGAAACTGTAAGGGGAGCACCATAGAGGAAAAAAAGAAACAAAAAAAGTGACTGGACTTGCATAGTTCCCCTGTAGGAAATTTCACTGAGAATTCCCAAACGCTATGTATGATTATGATAATGAACTACAAAATGCTGTGGTTCTCCACCCTGCTGTTTTTCTAAATTTGCTGATTTGATTGAGGCACCACGGCTCATTTCTAAATTACTGCCACAATGTTAGCATTCATTTCCTCCATGGGAACCCAATCCACTGGTCCATGAAGTCAGTAGGAGCTGATTGGACTGGAGCAAAGTGTGAGGGAGAGGACAAAATGTGTGTGAGGCAGTGGCCCGATCACCAAGGAGTTCAGTGGCTTCTGAGAAAAAAAAGTTAATGGCCTGAATCAGACCATGTCTACACTGTGTGGATAATTCATTTAAGAGCAATCGCAGAGTGAATTGGGAAGAGGGACAATTCTACAAATGCTGATGAATAATTGTAAACCTTCACAGGTGATTAATTCCCCTTTGTCTGAAATGTAATACTTTTTTTTTTTTTTTTTGTTGATACATGTCAAAGAACCACTGAAATTTTTACATGAGATTATTAATTTATGGTTCTGTTGATTTGCTTGTTATGTTTTGCAGAAGATTCAGCAAGCATGCAAAACACACACACTGGACACGTTCAGACAATAGTCTTACCAACTTTTTTTTTTTTTTTTTTTTTTTATCATCAGGAATAGATCCCACCAGGTGTTGGTGACTCCTGCTGTGTTGGAGTGATTCTCAGAAGACAACGCTAAGTTCCCTTGGGCTCTTTCTGTCATCACTTTTTCAGTATGTCAATATATGTGCAGAGTGCAGGCACAGTCATTGACATTTCTTCATGTTTCTCCTGTCAGACAACTGCACAGACATAAAGTAGTGATTTTACTGAGTGTTGCAGTAAAGATTCAGCAGCATGAATTGCAGCCTTTGCAAACTTTTTTGCATTTAATAAATGGTAAATAAGTATTTTTAGTCACAATCAGAACCCAGATGTTGGACACTGACTAAATCAATAAGAATGAGTTTGTTACATAGACTAAGGACAGATGTTGAGTGGAGAGAGGGTAGTGGGTGAGGAGCAGGGGGTGAGCGGCCAGCAGGCTGGGATAGGGCAGTGTGGAGGGTGAAGAGTGGGGGCTGTCTTGGTTGGCTGAGGACCTGGCTGTTAAGCAGGCAGCCAGAGGAGGTCTGGGAGGCAGGAGGCTTGAGACACTCTGAATAATGAATGGGCAGGTTGGCAGGTAGCGGTCCTGAACACAAGGAAACAAAAGGTTAGCACAAGGAAGAAACACTGAGGTGAAACATCCAATGTGAAGCAGCCCCGAATGTGAGCTACCAGACTGGTGCATGCGACGATGATTTGGCGAAGAGCTGCTGTAGGAGCAGGGTGTGTATGCTGCTGGACTCCATGAGCTGATGAACTGCAGGTGTGCTGGCTGCCCAGGAAACAGGTGACTGAGAGGGCAAGAGAGAGCACCATGTCCCAGATACAGAAACACAGACACACGGAGAAACAAACAAGGGAAAAAGACAGGAAACATGGGGGAAAAAGGAAGTCACCAGGAACAAAGGGGGAAAATGAGTCACAGCCAGGAACATGACACAGCAGTGGCAGACAGAAAACTCCCATGTGCCTGTGCAGGTTCTCTTTGGCTTCCTCCCACAGTCCAAACACATGCATACTGCATCAATTGGTGACTGTAAACTGCCCACAGATATGAATATCAGAGTGTGAACATTGTTTGTCTCTATATGTCGGCCCTGTATGCACAATGTACTATCCACCCTCACCCCCATGTCAGCTGGGATCGAGTCCAGCCCCCTGTGATCTTGCACAGATATAGTCTGTGTAGACAATGGATACGGCAGCTGCTTTCATCCAAAGTGACTTACGAGTGAGGGACATCACTGTTAAACCAAAATGTCTGACCTAAACACAGGAGACAATTATGTTTCTAACTGATAGTATTTTTTAATGAGATTGGTTGAACTGGGAATGTAAGGAGTTCTCTCACTATATTTCTGCCACGGCTGCTAATCTACAAGTGTAATGCAAGGACTTTATTTTGTAATTTCCCACCATTGTGATTTTACAGCTAATAGGAGGGGAAATTCATCCCTGGGTGCTGTTAATCTCCAAGCAAATTCCTTTAATTGTAATGCAAATTGACTTTATTTGAACATTACTGTAAATCCTCACTAAATGGCACTAATTCTGTTAGATGATCTACATACTTAGAGGCAGGGAGAGCTGCTGTTAAATGATATTCGCACAGAGAATTTCAAAGTGCTGAAAACGGCGTCAGACCTTTACATCCTAATGGACACTTCACTCACAGCTTTTCAGTTTTCACAGCATGTGTCTCTTCTCAGCTCGCTTATAGAAAATGAAAGTATGCAGCATGTTATCAGGAATATGCTAAATGCAAGTCCATGCCATAGTATCTCTTCACTCTTCCTCACAGCATTTGATTTTTGAACCGAGCCTGCAGGATAATAACATGCTCAGTACCGTCATCACCAGAAATGGAGAGAATGGAGGTTTCTACAGCATATATATTGACATAAGAGTGGGCATGTTGGGGGGACATAGTTGAAAATTTCAGGGTTGGAAATCCTGCATCCCGTCTAACTGCTACTAAATTATTCTTATTAGTAATGCAAGTCAACATTCCATAAATTAGCCCCTAATGTGTTCCTGTGACCATCAGAACACCCGCAGAGTCGAATCAGCGTAAATCTACCCAGGGAGTGAATGTGCTGACTCTATCTGCTGCTCCTCATAGTTATCAGCAGGAAAATCACAGGCATCCACCCGCAAAGCGACAGAATGAGCCCAGCAGTGAAAACAAATTGGTACTCTGGGGAGCTCAGATACCTCCTCTTTGCTACCTGGTTTGTTGGGGACGACATAATAGAATACTTCAGCTGCACCAATAGAGGTTAGTTTCACAGAGGTGTGTGTGTCTGTGTAGGTGTGTTGGAAGTACAGACAATAAGACAAGTGTTTACATTGCGCAGCTCAACACCCACACATTTACTTGTGTCTGTATTGGTTTGTTCAATCACACAGAGGTCAGGTTGCTATGTGTCTTACTAATATAAATCCACATGTTACCACTGAGCAACACGTGCAAATCATCTTCGTTATATTCCTTATTGATTTCATAGGTTGTGCTCCATTTGTTATTCATTATCCCTTGGGGCCACTGGAAGACATTATACACTGTATGGTGCGTTAAAATACCCAGAGAGATGTGCTGCATTCATGAGACGCTCTCATTCCCATTTTCATATTTTCCACTCTTTTGTTTGTACAGCAACGCTTCAGACTGTGAACTTAACCAACCTTCAGAGGAGACACATCTCAAGGCACAGCTCAATACAAATATGACTTGCACTTAAATCAACATGTGACTTTTAAAAGACCATAGGGTTGTAAAATGGATCCCAGAGGGACCGGCATTACAGCTGCCGTGTCGTGTTGCCAAAGCTTTCTAAATCCCAACAATGTAAAGTAGCTTAATGATAAATCCTCTGAGGCACCACATTATTAGTGCACAAAGCAAAGTATTTGAATGCCTGAAAGTCATAAAAAAAGAAACAAAAGCAAAATGAACTTTAGCTGTTTTACATAAACAAGTGCTGGAGGAGAATAAGACATCTGAATATTCCCTTTCTCTCTGTGACCTTACTTTATCAGTGGTTGGTAGCCCACACACTGGAAACACAGCGCCTTCCCCAAGTTTGCAAAAGGTACGAGTTTATTTATGAATTCAGTTTTTATCTATACACACTCTGTTTTTTTAATTTAGTTTGTCATATACGATGGGTTATCATAGGGAGGCAGATGCTGTGTTGTTAGCGTCACACTGACATCTACAACCTCCGTTTATCTACAGCTGCTTCATTTGCAAATAAAAGCATCCTGGTTAACACCTCTCTGTGCGTAAGACAACACAGAAAATGAGACAATGGTGTGCCAGCGACCTTGAAATATATAAGACCAACAAACTGAGAGGACTAGGAAATATTTAGACAGAGATTCCACACATTGTTTTGTGTACTTGGCTAAATGGATATTTGACTTGGAGAGGCTATTAACAGCAACATTTGCAGCACATTAGCTGTGCACCTGTGCATGTAATACAGGAGGCTGTTCTTTCTTAGTGGTCTTTGTAGCTTCACTCGCTGACACGTTTAGATGTCCTGCTAATGAGGATAGCGATGCTTAATGAGGTAAAGATCTACCTTTACCATGTGCACAAGCTATACACATTAAAGTTATACCAAGATTAAAAACCCTCCAGCCCTCCAAATACAAAATGATTGATTTATTAGGTGTGTGTGTAAATGAATTAAATATATAGTTTGACATTGTAGGAATAACCCTTGTTTGCTTTCTTGTCAAGAGTTAAACAGGACGATTAATTAACCACCATCATGTTTGAATACATACTTATATGTTTGATGCTTGTTTATAAGCAAAGGTCAAACAGCTAGCATAATAAAATTAACACATAACTTATTACAAATTGTCTTTTTTTAACCTCTTGTGTATAGTTTGCATAAACTATGTAAAAGCTGGCCAGGCAACATGACTAGCTGTTTATACCTAAGTCAAACTATGTCCCAAATTTACTATGCAAATAGAAAGGTGGTATCAGTCCACTCATCTAATACTCAGTATGAAAAGTGTTAACACCCTCATATATTACTAGAGCCCCCCTCCCAATAGAAAACCTAATAGAGGAGTGAAGGAAACTGATGGACCACTGCTTGGTGTAGCACGGACACCTGGTATTCAGCACTAACCAGCTACATGAAGCTTGTAGTTGGACAATATTTGGTTTCTCTTCTGGACAGATAAGAGTCCTGCAGAGCTTCCACAGTCAGAGACAGTCACAGACACATTTATGGCCAAGTGAGAGAGTGCACCTGTGTTGTAGCTGAACTACCAGCTCTACTGTGAGAGTCACAGAAAGGAACCGTGTGAGAAGAAATGTGTCAGAAGATAAGAAGATGAGGAGCATGGAGGTGAGGAGCATAGAGATGCTGTTAGCTATGCTACAAAAAGCAGCACCTACTTTTGTATGGGGTGACAAAAATTTGTACTGGCTGCCGTTCAGGACCAGGGTGACATCTCCTGCAGATTGTGACAGGTGATGCAACATCACCAGAGTGATGAGTGAGGGAAAATAACAGTTGATGAATAGGGGAAAGAATAAAGAGAACCTTTAGGCCTGGTTGAATATATTGCTACTGTAATTACCACCAATATCTGCCAATGGCCCATTCAACGTTTGTCACAGGTTCAGGGCGTTACTTAACCTTGCTAAGCCTAAGTAGAATGAGAGTGAAAATGATAATTGAGTGGCCATTACCGATGAGGATCTTGTGTTAATAGGTGCTAAATGATCATCTAGGAGGGAATAAATGAGTCTGAATGGCTGAGTGGGTGATGGCGGATGGAGGATATTAGTATCATTATTATTGGATAGTATGGTTGCTATTGGCATTTCCAGAATTAAAGTTATAGGTTATAGCTGTACAGAGCAGAGCCTCCATGCTGGCTGAGCTATAAAACAGCCACTTCTAATTAGGAAGCAAAATTAAAATGCTCAACCTAAGGATGGACAACCAGACAGCCACCAAGGCTTTCTACGAGAATGAGATTTAAAAACTCATAAAGTTTGTTTATCAATGTTGTAGCCACATTGTTACAATCAAACTTTTCCTTCGCCTCAATGCACACACAAATATCTGAAAGACTCATTAGCTGAGTCCAAACAGATGAACATATGGAAACATGTTCCAATGCATCACACACCTCTACGTGGGAGGTGACAGTTTTGCATGAACTACCTGCTGTGATGCTGTGTATTGTTAACGGCATACCCACCATTTACTCATGACAGTCCAGTGTAGGTTAATAAGCAGGTATTTTGAGAGCTTTTACAGGTGCAGGTGTGTGCAGGTCTATTCACAGCAGCATGTGTGTGTGTCATGTGTGTTGCAGAGGTTTACAAATTGTGAGGCTGGAGAGGGAGAGATGTGAGCAAAGACTGTCAAGTGAAAGGGCACACATGAATGCTGGTGCTTGATGATTTGGCTAGCAGTTGAACTGGCAACAAAACTTTAGGCAACCAATCAACAGCCATGCTAAACATATTTTTAGATTCAGTGTGACACTTTCAGACGATATCATTATCTCTTATGTCCTTTGCAAATGAATGTCCATAAATTTGCCTAGAAGTCACAGGAACAAAAGAAACTTCCCTCAAAGTCGTTCCATTTGAAGTTCCCTGAAGTATCAAAGTGATCCAGTGATGGTTCAGACTCCAAATCCAAGCAGGCACTGCCAATATCTAATTTGGCATAATTTCAATGGTGTCAGATTGTCAAAATGAAAACAAATATAGGCTAAAAAAAACACAGGGCTCAGGTTCCAGCCCATAGCTAAACACTGACTGTGTGGAAACATTATACTTAGTTCCACGCCACAAAGCTCTTAATTTCTGGCAGCTGAAGCTCCAAAACTTGGAACATGATTATTCCCCAAAGTGAATGAGGGGAGGACAGGTTTGTCTGGTGGGTGGGTGGGTGGGTGGTACGGTATCAGGTTTTGACAACTCCTGATCCGCTGCAACTCTAGACCATATCTGTTGAGTCAGTTGTACTTGTGGTCTGTCACCTTCATAGTCAATAGAAGGTTCAATTTGATCCAAAAGGTCATCTTTAGAAACTCCATCAGCTTTTGGTATAGCTCTGACACACCCAAACTGAACAGAGTGTGGTGCAAATAACAGGTTAAGTAGAAGAGGCACTGATCAACTGAGACGGCTCGACTGTGAAGTGTTCACATCTATGAATGTCAAAGTCAGAGATCACAGATTTCAGAATAATTGAGGGCAATAACAGAGTTCAAGCAGATATAAACTAATCTGAAGTGCGACGTGATGCACAAGTTACAAAGGAAGATAATAGGGGTGTTAAGACTTGCTCCTTGTTGAAATGGTTTGGAAAAGTGTAGGGAGTTTTGATGAAAGCTGACTGCATTCATTAGGGTTGACAGCTACCTGTGTAAGGAGCCAACATCAAAAATGCAATTCAGACTTCACATACCACATTCAATCTCTCTGCTGCTGAAGAGTCTAGAAAAAAGATTAAAAAAAAAAAAAGTCATGAATAAATAAAAGTGACTCATTTGATTTGATTTCCATCCAACTGAAATTGAGTTTCGTTGTGGTGCTACTAAGATACTGCATGCACTGGAAATAATATCCACTATTGTGACTACTATATTAAACCAGTTGTATCATCATACATCAGTGGACACATGTTCTTTTAATCTGTCTGGGTGGAAAAGGTTGTGTAGTCTATATGTCGAGCACCTGTCACAGAAAGAATGGAAAACAGCAAGAGAAAGTTTCTCGCCGTGTCACTTTCACTCTCTTTTGAGTCTCTGTTTTTAACTTACTTGCTTGTTTACTTCCCACCACTCATCTTCTCTCCTGGAAAAACAAAATCAGATGGTGTGAGTGTCTGAAGACTTGCTGCACAAATAGACTCAAATGTATATCATTTGGTGAGTCAGCCTCATTCACTGGCAATTTATGTTTCCTCCACAGCCGTGATCGGATTAGTCAGAGCTAGGAGATAGGCCTGTTCCTGAGAGGTCTGCTGAGGTGCACCGACAAGCTGTGTCCTTTCCACTTCTTTCAGACTTGACGGGTCACTGTCTGTGGTCGACGGCAGTGAGATCTGTATCTGTGCTACTTTACTCTCTCTCCTGTGCCCACCGATTGTATACAGCAGATATCGCTGCACCCCTCAAGGTTTCAGTGGGTGTTTCTGATGGCTCTCAATGCTCTGTTGAAGAAACCTTTTAAAACCACAACAAGATTTCATTCTGTACACTGTAATTCAAGGCTGGCTTTGTTATTACAGCCATGATAGTGAAAAAACTGGGTGGGAATTGGTCTGACCTCAACTCCCCGTCACTCCATAGTCACTGGGGACTGATGAATGCAAAGCTGAATTGAGAAAGCAAGATGTTTGGTAGCTGTCATGTATCACTTTCAATGTTGTGTTGTATATTTAAATTCTTAGCATTATTATAACAGATTTTCAAAGCTCATTTGTCAGCTACCCTGAAAGCATTATTGCCTTAAAGTAATAAAGAATTTAAATGTGTTTCTTCTCCCTCTTCCCTCTGATCCTAAAGCTCGGTATAGTATGAGCAGGGTTCTGCAGCAAATTTACATGTATACTTGATTCCAATTAACTTAAAACAAAAGAAAACACTAGGGTTGGGGAGCCCGTACTTTATGCAGCTCACATACTTTCAAAATGTGACTTCTAATATCACAGCCTGCAACTTATTCATATATTTATTTTCTCTGAAGTCACTCAAAGCTCATTCAAAATAAATAAATAAATAAATAAATAAGATAAATTAAAAATAATAAAATAAAATAAATGCCTAAACACCTGTCAAAGAGGTTCAATCTCCAACTCCTCTCCTCATTCCTGCCCATTTTTAGTGTCTCTGCATGGGTTTCACAGAGGCTAAAAGTGCCTTTTAGAATCAATGTTGAGATTTCATTGATTGCTTTAAAAACACACAAACACAAGCTTTACGTGACTGACCTTCCAAATCCCTGTGAGCAATAACTGCACCCTGATGTGCCTGGGCAGAGCTCTGCTTTTAATCTAGACTCACGAGCAGCGTGTTCTGTTACAGCTGCAATGATTAAAACCCATGTTTATGAATTTCTCTGTAATAAATATTCATATATTTCAATAATAACTCTGATGTTGATGACACATAATGCCGAGGGAACCTGTAATCAAGAAGAGAGGCTTTTGCTTTTCTAAATATCAAGTGTCAGAACGAACTTTCCCTATAAAATAAAAGTAGTAATAAATCAGAAATACATATTATATTGTCAATATCAAAATAATAATTAGTGCAGCTTTTAATACCATTCAGTGTCACCAACTGACAATCCAAGAAAAAACACAGAAATCATTGTTTAATTGCCAAGTGGTCATAGGCAATGCAGTACAAAAATATATCAGCCAATATAGTAACTTGTATATTACATCTAATCATCAGCTGATCAACCAAAACAAATCAATAAGATAACCAGCCTCCTTATGTGTTTGATGATGCAGGTTGAGATTAAAAAAAAAAAAAAAATGCTGAAGGAACAAAATAAACATTTTGCGAATCACTCTTTTGCCAACTGTTAGATGGGAAAATTGAAACCACTCCCACGACTGGTGTATGTAACATACGTATGCATGAAGTCATCAGAGCTTAGCATGATGTCTTTCTGTTGTAATTTTACAGCTTTTGGCTTTTTGTCCCCCTAACAAAAACACAATTAGCAAAACAGTGTTGTGGGAATTTTCAGTAACGGCTTTATTAAATTAGTGCAAAAGACAGACGTAACTCATTCAAAATGTCATCTTTTTTTCTTTAAGGTGGTCTTCCACACAAACCCACACGCTACATTCTTTTGATGAGCGCAAGAGAAACAAGCGAAACTATCCACCAAAACCACTGCCTTTGTTTTCTGCTTACACATCTTCTTGTGACTTGTAATGACAGATGGAGAGAGAACAGCTGGGAGGCCAGAACTGACAGGAGACAAAATCCAACCTAAACACATGGCAGTCATCAAAACAAGACTCCTGATTCTGCAAGTAATTACAGATTTGAAAATAATAATAATAATAATAATTAAAAAAAAAAGCAAAAAAAAAAAAAAAAAAAAAAAAAAAAGATGTTACAATAAAATAGTCAACACACCAATAGCATTAGAAATAGTGCCTAAAATTCACAGAAAAAAGGTTTCCTCTTTTTTTTTTATTCACTCACTGTGTGGGTGACCAAACAACTTGCAATCAAAGTACATAAGTTAATCAATACTGTATTTATACAATGGTAAAAAATAAAATATTTATATAATAGTACTTTTTTTTTTAAGGTTTACACCGTTACTATAAAGATATACTGTTTTCCACTCCATGACAACTAATGCAATAAAAACAGAAGCAAATTGAAGAAACAACTCCAGAGAGTTTCTGACTTTGAAGGCTTATGGCTACCACCTTGTCCTAAAAGACCACAACCACTGCAGACAAAGAAAACAGGCTTTGTTCTTTCCACTTTAAGAGGGAAACAAGATCAAACACAGTCTGTGACAGGAAAAGAAAGGAACACATCAAAAAGTCAATGCTCTTCCCCGACCAGGACAGTAGCTCAGCCTTTGCAGTGTTCCCTGGCCCACCGAGAGACGGAGAGTGGTCAAAAGACGGGGGGAGACGGGGAGGGTGAGGCAGATAGATAGTGGGGACGATGTCTAATGTGTGTGTGTGTGTGTGGGGGGGGGGGGGGGGGGGGGGGGGGGGGGGGCTAGGGTGGTGGGGCGGTGACGCTGAGGGGACAAGGAAACAGAGAAATAGAGGTAGCTATGGCAGGTAAAAGGGGGGGGGGGGGGATAAAGAAAACCCGGGGATGGAGTGAGAAGTTTCAGATGGACTGTGGGAGAAGAATGGACGTTTACATGTGAGGTCCAATGTGAAGTAGTTTTATAGCTGTTATTTTGTTACAATATCAATATACATGTTGTTTCAAGTATCTCGCACAGATGTGGCATGTTGCCATGAACGCTGCTAAACACCCAGTGCTTGTCTGCCAGTGTAATGATACGCTGCCAAAATGGAATACAATGAAAAGTGTAAAAAAAAAAAAAAAAAGGAAAAGAAAAGAAAGAAAGAAAAGGAATAATCAATGGTGGAGGAGAAGTGTTGAGAGGAGAGGACAGATAGAGGAGGGAAAAAAGTCAAAGCGATTCAAAATTGAGTCAGGAAAAGAAGAGACGAGAGACGACTGAGGAGTTAGGAAGGCCAGATGCAGCAATGAAAGTAAAGATGAAGAGAAGCAGATGAGAGCAGCAAGAGGATAAGTGAGAGATCTTTTTAAAAAAAACACAGGGTGGTGTTGTACAGCAGCTGTGCCTGTGGGGATTGTGTGTATTTTCTTGTTTGATTTGTCGTGGCGAGAAGAATTCTTCTCGCTTCTTCTTCTTCTTCTTCTTTTTCATCTTCTTCTTCTTCTCTCCTAAGCCTGGGTTGCATGGGGGAGATAAGTCGTTGCTTTTCAGTGTTGCAAAAAGGACTACAGGAGGTTTCAGCAGAATCTACAGGCCTGGTCGGAGAGGAGAGGGGGAGGAGAGGGGAGGAAGATGAGAGGACAAAGGAAAAGAGAAAAGGAGAGATGTGTGGGAAGGAAAGGAGAGAGAAGACAGAAGATCGTGTCAAGTCAGGGTCATCAATCAACTAGATCAGATACAATCAATTTTACAGGGCAAGTGACAGTGCATTGTGTCAAAGACTCAGTGAGGACAGAACAAAGAAGTCATAATTATTCACTCTTAAGCTGCAGCAACTAAGGAGGAGGTTTCAAAGTAAAAGTCCAACCCTGAACCTGTTCAAGCTCTCTCTCTCTCTCTCTCTCTCCAAAGTTAGAGAGCAGAGAAGTGCACCATGTTTTCCATTGATCATGCCACCCAGAGACATTTTCTGAAGTGTCTACAGTAACAATTAATTGGCAACTGATGCATTTGTGGAGAATACTTGTCTGCCTCTTGATTTTTTTTTTTTTTTTTTTTTTTTACAACATCAGAATCAGTTCAATGCACGAAGCTGGGAGCAGCTCTGAGGCAGAAAATCTGAGCATGTGGCCTGACAAATTAGACTGGACTGAGCTTGCCACTCATTTCTGTTTCTATTCCCAACGACGTAACCTTTACGAAAAACCATGGGCTTCAAAGCGTCGCAGAAACATATGTTAATTTTGCACTGATGCTGTGTTTTCCTTGGTGATACAGAGGTTTGAGTGAGTCTACAGAAAAAAAAAACACACACGGGAGTGTATGTTCTCTGGTAACGTGACAGTTTGTCTCATCAGTCTGGTAGAATTGCTTACAACGAGCTGATTCGAAATTTGATTCAGCAAACACACACACACACACACACACACACTTACATAAATACCCACAGCAGCCACATGTACACACACACACATACACACTGCGGGATGAAATGTGAGAGTTTATTGATTGCCTCTCCGCCTGTCATCTCCCTCCTAGTCTGCTCCCGATTTCTGACATGTTTGGAGATGGCTGAGGATTCGACAGAGAGACTCTTTTTGCTCACGCTCTCCCCTCCTTTTTCTTTTCCTGTCTTTTCTTTTCTTTTCTTTCTTTGACTAGATTATATAGGGCACTTGTGGATTCTGCAGCAAACTGAAGATATTTAAATGTGTACATACAGCCAGATCCATGCAGTTAACAGTTTGGTAAAGGTTACTTTTGCTTCTACTAAATTCATATTGAGCTTTACTGTAACACTAGCACTTTACTACATTTATTACATCCTTCACAAGTGCAATCTGGAAAGGGAAAAGGTGAATCAAGGTTGACAATCACTGCTGAGATGTTTTGTTCCTCTGTCGAATGCAGTGCACAAATCACCTCTTTTATGTACTCCATACTGAGCGTTATTATATAAATAAAAAGAATTTAAATTTTAAACTCTCAGCTTTGCATTTTTCATACCACTCGTCTAATCCACTCTTTGTGTGCTAGTTCAAAAGAAGCCCTCACAGAGAGAATGGACTTCCAGGTTCTTTGCATAATTTGCTGTGACAGAGTAATGTGTATTTGGTACATTTCGTCTTTAAGGCGACAAACGCTGCTTCTGTGCAATGTTTTTAAGTTGCTTATGTTAACTATAGCAGTTGTTAGCACGACATCCTCGAGTGAAGCTCCAGGAAGCAGATTTAGTGCACAGCTAAACAGTTCTTGAAGTTCCAACTAAAGTGTTTACTATGTAGAAAAATAAGTTATGACATTAAAAGTTCTTAAATAGAAAGTAGTAGAGACTTCAGACCTCTGTGTCGTGTGTTGTGCATAGTTGCATCCGGTTCATGTTAGTGCTGTTGATCCAAAGGCTATTGCTCATTCATTCAGATTGATAGTGGATGGGCCAAAGCTCAGGAGCACATCCTCTGATGTTACAGGTCATTCAGTTCCTTTGAAGCTCCCAGCCTTCTTCCTTGGAGTTTCTTTGTGTAACAATGTGTTCAGTGAGTGGAGGACTGTGGATATTTTTGGCAAGAACTTGTTCAAATGTAAATGGTTAAAGCTTACTTGTACTCTCTTCAGCTGGTGAGCAAATGTTCAAGGTGAGATGTCTGTCATCATCTTTTCCAGTGACAGTGATATAACCAAGGCAACACAGAGCACAGAGTCCTCTGCAGGAGCAGCTGCCATCTCACAAACTAACCTGTTTTACTGGTTAAGTCCTTTGTGTATTTTTTTTTTTTTTAAGCTATTTCTTGGATGAATTGTCAGTTTCAACTTAGAGATAAGCCGATGCCAAATCGATTTTCATGAAACACTACCATCCTGTCGGGGGAAGTCTTTGTGCAATTCTGGACATCTTCCTCAATCTCAATCCAAATCTTTGCCATCATATCCTGTGTTCCTTTCCCAGTCATGAACACTTCCTCAGTGTCAGTGAGTATTTCTTTGCTGACACAAAAAAACAGTGCCTTGATGGTGTGCCAGTCCATGTGGATTCTATTGGGTCAAACAGCATATGATTCCCATTTTTCACCACACAGAGGTTCAGCCATAGTGGTGTCTGTGTAGGTCACTGTCACTTATGCTCTTCCTTTGGATACACACTCTCTTTAGCAGGAGTTAGTTTCAGAGGTATGTGGGAGCAACAGTTGCTTATAGTCGTGTGTACAGAGGTCACTGTTAAAGCTGAGTCTGTCCAACTTCATTTTGAGTCTCATTGCTGCCACTTGTGGAGTGATCTATAGTACTCTTCGATCATCTGTCTCTTTCACGCTGTGAAGAAGCAGACAAGACAATTCACTTTTGTCTGAGTTGTTTTCATCAGAGCTACTTTCTGTCATTTTTGGGTACCTGCGGTATTTTCCTTCCTGGGGCTTTTGTTGTTGCTTTTGTTTCTCTGTATTTAGTTCTTTTGATCCTGTTTACTAAGCTTTTCATCCTCTTCAAAGTGACCATGTTTGCTACAGTCTCTGTATTATTTGTCTTTAAGCCAACAGTCAGTTGGGGTCATGACCTGTTTCCACAACAGGAACATTTCTATCCTCCTTTCAGGTTCACTGACATTTTACATTTGTTGCTGTTGCTGTCCATTTATATAGCAAAGGCCTTCCCTAGCCTTCTTTAATGTAAAGTCTTTTCATACAGAAGCTTCATTGTCGCAGTTGCAAAGTGAACCCTGGTTTTCATTTCCTCATTCGAATAACAACAAAGTCTCTCAGTATATTTTGCCCAGTTTTTAATATCACTGTTCAGGACAGTGAGTCATTGTCACCTTTCTCATAACTATTCAGTCCAGATCATCTGTCCTTTTTTGTTCCTAGCAGGTCACAGCACATTCACCTTAACTCACATGTCCTCTGCTGGAGCAACGAGTGCAGTCTGTCTGTGGTCTAAAAACACAGCTCTGCTATTAACAAATCTCTGCAGAAGAGAATTAAGCTTTATGGGCTTTTTTTTATTTGGTTTAATCTTAATATAACACAACACATACGGTGCCTGACAGTGCTCTAACAGGGAATCACTATAACACGTATTATGATTATGATGTAGCAGATAATGTGCAACTTCAAGTCATGCTCCACAAAGATAATACATACAAGTAAATACAATACATTATTGTCAGTGTAAGTTACAGGAATACTGTAACTTATGCTCCAATTTGTGATGCTACAGTGACTATTTGTTTATATTGATTACATTTGATTGATGAACAGGGCTTCAGATTTAGTCAGCTGAATTTCTTCAGGTGTAACCTGAATTTCTTGAAATGAGTTATTTATTGGTTTATTGATTAAGTATTAATTAGAAGAACTTAAGGCTACACTTGAAGACTGTGAGTCAAAAGAATAAAAGGTAAAGGGAAAAAAAGAAGCATTTTTTGCCCAATTCAGGATAAATGACAGATAAAGCTACTGAAATTTAAATGAGCTTGTAATTGTCCAGGACTGTATGCCCACATCACACTATACTTTCACAGCATACAACTTCCCTTCTAATATGAGCAATTTACTGTAATTTTTCATAGCAAAGAAAGTGAGACTTCACACTGCCTCGCTGCTTTTGTGTTCACTCCTGCCAACTGTGACTGTGTGTAAGTGCAACGTGTCAGTGCACAGACGTACTGGTTACAGTGAAGAGCAGATCAGGTGTACCATAAGCATTCTGCCTTACTTAACAGGCTTTTCTTTAAGCCTTGCCTTTTACTGCTAATCTAGCAAAATGCATGCAGCAAAATGTGGTGTAAAACAACCAATTTGGAGGTGGCAATTTGTCATAGCCAGTGTTTGTTTCTAAAGGGTTTACTGTTTTCTCCAATTCTATTGTGAGCGCATGAGTGGGTTGCATCGCCGCTCTCTCTGCTGTGGTCACAGCTCTTGTGTGCTTTGTTTAATAAGTTGGCAGTCAGTATCAGTCAGACAAACTCTTCATGCGATTTGGACTGTTGACATGCCACCCCCTGCCCCATTGGTGCTTTGCACTGTCGCTCCATATTTCTCTCTCTCTTTTTCTCTCTTTGAGATTAGGGAGTGTTCTTGAGAAATGTGAACTATAATTTTCTCAGACATTCTGAAATGAATTGGACTACATGCACTTCAGAAATTTCTGAAGCGATTGAAGCATGCCTGAATGAGGGCGAATATCTAATATGGAGTAGGGCTCGGAACAGGAGGGGTTGATTTTTTCGTTCTCTATTGTTTTTCTTCCCCTTTTCAGAGAGCTGAGGCCTAAGTGGTCTCTAAGAAAGGAAATAAAAGTGGAGAAACACTTGAAGGCCGTCAATTCTCAGATATTGGTTTTTGCAAATCTAATGAGACTGGCAGACCCTGCTTCACCTCACATGAAGGACTGGATACAAAAGAGGAAATTTCTTCCCCTCTGGCTAAAAAGTCAAGGTCTTGACATAAAAATACATCTCTGAATCAATTCACTTCAGCTTCCGCACAGACACCAGCTATGAACTCATAGGTCAGGAGGAGATGAAAGAGAGCATCTGGAAGGAAGAAGGACATGTGAGAAAGACTGGGATGAGCACAATATAATGAGTGTGGCTTGGTCATGAATGAGTCACTCATGTCACTACAGCTATAGCAAGCATTAGCTACAACCCCACACCATGCTCCTATAGAGATTCACAGACGGAAGTTATGATTGCTGCTAAACTACATTTCTTCCTGATAGATGCTTGTTGTTGTGGTTGTCGATGTGTAAGCCTTTCAAACATGAGTGGACGAATGCACAGAGGAGCACTTGTAAATATAAGGTATGAATGTGACATTTTATCCCATCCATCATTTTGTTCTCACATCTGCCCACTGCTTATATAAACAGTATAAACAACCACAGGTTTCTGTATATATGTGAATAACCTTCTCTGGCACTGTCATAATCCGCCACTACATGAAAACTAGTTACCCATGCCAGAAAAAACACCTATTTCCATTTCACAACTCCACAGAGAAAGGAATGTATTTTCACTCATACTCCCTTTCACTGTATGAGTGACCTAATGGAGTATTACAGCGATTCACTGATGTTGACTTATCTTACTGTCGCCACTTATTGTAAGCCTCTGTGGGCAAAAGCGACAGCTTAATGCGTAAAATTTAAATTTAACAAGCTGCAGGAGGCGAGGCAGAATCAAACAGGACACTGGAGGGAACGGAAACAGTTTCCAAGCCTTTTTTAATTGCTGAGAGGAGAGGAGGGTGACAGTTGATTAGCCCAGGTATGTCACGGCTGGTAGACGAAAACAGCGGCACTGCAGCATGAAGAAGAAACATTAGAGAAGAAGACAGGGAGTCTGTCAGGGCAGCATTGAATACAATTGAAGTTAATAAGCCTAACCAGCCCAAGATGTGACAACATATGTGTTTACAGTGTAATCTTTAAAAAACAATAAAGCAACTTCTAAGTGAATAGGTGATGATGTGAAACTAATAGAAACCTTAGGATGTAAAGAATGTAATGTTTATTGGAGTATATCTTGTTTTATAATGTTATTAGTACACATAATTTTTGGTGATGACCACACATAAGGAAATCAAGGGATGCCTGATTACTGTAGGGATACACGTTCAACCAAAACATTCACACCCTGCAATCACTGTGCACAAACATTTCTCAGCGTCAGATGACAAAAGGCTCAGTTTTTTTAATAGTTAGTTTCAATCTTTTTTTTGGATTGTAGAATGAGCTTGGGGTCAAATACTAGGCGCATGGATCATACGTTTCCACTTTTTTTCTTTCTGTGTATTTATGTTCTTTATATCTCTCTGTATGCATCGCTCTTAATACCTGTGTTGTATGAAATCAGATCATAGTTACCAAGGGTATTAACTTTTTCCCTGGATTCATCTCGAGTCAGAATCCATCTTCCCAGGGTCAAAAGCTTTTGAATCGTGACTGAACCACAGAGGTTTCCTCCTGCCTGGCTGCAGGAAGAGGTTGATTTTTCTCCACTGACTCCACTGATACTGATAAAAAAAAAGAAAAAAAAAGAAAAGAAAAAGGGATGGATGTGAAATCTGATTGGGTGAAGATGGCTGAAGCCCATGATAGACAGTGACAGACAGACGGCTCATTCAATCACCTGCCAAGTATTTTCTGAGAGTGTCTGCCTCTTACTAAACAGTTTCCAATGGAGCCTTCTCAGTTGGCACATTAGGGTCCAATGGAAAATTTATATCATACTGAAACAATCTGTGTTCATTTTGGTTACTATGTTAACAAATACAACCATTGCGCCTCTGTTGTATTTCCAGCAAAGAAACTGCTTGTGAATAATTAACCAGTACTGAAATCATAATGATTATTACAACACTAACATTTGTTGTCATGGCATCCCTGAAATGAGAAAAGTGAGTAGAAGTGAATGGACCTAATTGATACTTGTGACAACCCAAATAACACATGGCTTCATTCCATGTACGTGTCCCATCAAAACATTACTGGAAGACACTTGACACAATCCCAAGGTCCTGAAACAGTAACATATAAAAGCTACATTTCCATACCTCTATCACATCTATCGAATATAAGCTGAATGGTCTATTTGAGGGCTACAAATGCTGATGTTTAGATGTTGATCAAAGTCAGAAAATAATTTCACCTCATTGTGCTGACAACACGTAACTTTTTTGAGACTTATTTTCTTCAGTAACTTCAGATTTGGGGTTGAAAAGTCTCCGTATATTCCTGTGCAAGTGTTTAACAGATGTAGCAACAAATGTAGCAACACATCATTCATAATATATGAGTAAAACATGAGTGCAGTCTGGTGCAACAACTTTATATTCATAAACAATTTATGATGCCTTAAGCTTCACTTGCTAATGATCAACAAATAATTCATATAGTTCTAAAGCAAATATGATAACTTTTGGGGTTCTTTTGAAAGGTAACAAGTGAAGTTTGCATTTCATCATGAGGTAATGATGTAATTATGCACTAGCAATAAAAGTCTACATTTTTCCATCTATCTACAAGATAAAAGGCATGTTACTAAGTAATGTTTCATTAACACAGTTCTTCAACAGCTCATTCTGCAGCCTGTTAAGGCTTCAAACATTACAGTGCTGTTATGGCTAAATTGTTATACACAACTTTCTACATCTCAGTTCAAAGATCAAAATCACTCCCAGCTTGATCTGAAGACAAACACAACCTCTTCTACCATTCACTTCACCCTGGCATGAGGTCTCTTCAAAGGAAGCTGTGAAAAAGTCATTTTTACAAGAGTAAATAAGCCCCTAAACAGCCCGTCTCTCCAGCCGAGAGGGGATTAGTGTAGAGCTGGAGAAGGAAGAGGAAAAGTGGCTGTCAGAGCAAAGCGAGGGATCAGAGAGGAGGAATAGTGTGGACTAAAACCCTGGGAGGATGGAGGTAAATTAGTGGCATCTGGGCTGCGAGTTGTTTGTTGTGTTTAATGGTAAATGCTTTGCTTTCCCTCTCCCCCTCTCTCTCGCCTTTAGTCTTGGAATTACATTATTACTCTAACTGAAATTACAGAAAAAACAGGAGAAGCAGGTCTTTGCACTACGATACAACCACAGACAAATCTGCCGCTGAAACCCATAATCCTGCAGAGAAAAGATTTCAGTATGTGGCTCGAGCTTGTAGACCTTCCTAAATTGAGCACATGCAGGGTGAATTAGGTACAGTGTAGGATGAAATGGATAAAATGGTGTGCGTGTTACTGAGAGAGACAGAGAAAAAAGTAGACATACCAGTACAAAAATCAGCATCGGTTCCTCAGGAGATTTTCACTTTATCACCCATTTTCACATCCCTCATTAACCAAACTGTGAGCAACTGAATTAATCTCCAAAGTCCAGCGATGTCCACTCCACATATGTTCAAAATACACATTATTTACATACTGTACATCATGGCCATCTTATTGCCTCCAGCCACACATCATCAAGTTTGAGAATTTAATTCTGAGCAACACTGAGGTTGCTGCAGAGAGATAGGGATTTTACTGTACAGAGCACATCAGTTCACATGAGCACTGATAGGGGGCAGTGTGGTCATCTGTGTTGACTCGGCTCCTGTGATCTGTATTAGCAGGTAAACTAGAGTATTCTTCCTTGTAATTACTTCTAAAATAAGGAACACTTCTTATGATTAGCTGTCCCTTTTGTGTGCATCTGCAGCCTATGGGAGTGCATATTGACTGCACTGAGTTTGCCCAATTAGCAATTCTCATCTCAGGTGAACAATGGATGCTTTCACGTGGCCATCCAACACCTCAGAGCTGATTGTGTAGTGTATGTGCTTGTGTTTATATATCTACTATACATGCACTCCCCCCAAGGATTGTTGAAAAATACCATAATTGCTCCTACTTTATGGTAATCTGTGTGTGTGCACGTGCATAGCGTGTGCCAGTTGGAGTCTATGGCACACTGATCACAAAAGAAAGGCTTACAATGGAGGGGAGTGAACATAGGCCCCTGTAAAGCCCTGGGATTTAGCAGACAATCCTTCAACAGCAAACAAAGGTCTAGTAAGCATTAGAAGACACAGTATATGTTGGCACTCTGCACACAGGCATAGGTTCGCCCTCCCTCTCTGACCTGCAGGGTTACATACATTATTTAAGGGTCTGAAAAGCAAACCTCAGTGGAGTGTTATATGGTTGAGCGGTATAGGACAGAAAGCCAGTAAGGACATGGGTCTAGTTCTGGCAGGGTGTCTTAGAAGAATGATGCTGGAGGAGCCAGTAAAAAAAATGTGGATGGAAAGGTGCAAAGCGGCTGAGGCCAGCGAAAGCAAAGGAGCAGCTCCCCATCCTCCATTAAGAGGCAGCCTTCACAATCCACACGTCATTTAAATTCTTTTGGCTTCAAGTCAATGCACACAACAAGAGAAAATCAGTGGGGGGGGAGTGATGATCCAGTTTCCCTGTTTCTTTCAAGAAAAATCAACTCAATTCTCCTGCTTCAAGCATTATTTCGCGAAGACACACAATCTTACTCTCTGTCTTGTTTACATTTGTAGAGACGAGTCTATACTTCAGATGGAATATGGAACTGAAGTACTTGTTAAAGGCCCCTTTTCTGTTCTGCTCTTACCTCTCAAGTCTTGCTCAGAAATACATCAACATTCAGATACTATTACCCACAGTCCAAACACAGTCACAAAATACCCACTGCTGCAGAGATTGTAGATTATGCATCCTCCAGAGGGTTTACATCTTGCACAGAGGAGGCTAAGAATGACTACATGTCGTTCTTGTCCTGTGTTGTGTAACTGCAAACAAAGAACAACCAGCAATCCTGTATCACATACAATGTATTTACACTATATAATGACTCATTTGGCTTGGCTCAGTTTACCAAGGAAATGTTATTAACAGCCTGGATTAGATTCACTGGCAATTTCTTGTTTTGTTTTTTTTTTTCATTCCAGGAAGTGTGACATCCTTATTCTGCAGTGAAATCCTATGGATTTTGATGGAGACAGGCATTCACATAAAGAGTTCAGTAGTACTTCCCAAACTTTTTTAAAGATATCCCTTCGTAGTGGATTTTTTTTTCATGGTTTTAAGCTTACTTGGCACCACTGCCACGTGTGACAGCTTTTCCCAGCAGATGAAGCATCCCAGTGTGTGACACTCCTCTGCTGTTATCCACACAAAGCTGTGTGTTAAGTAACTCTCACATTACAGTTTGATTTAAGTTCCTCTGGCTGCTCAGGATCGACCATCTCGGGCTGAATTGAAGGTTTAAATGTAACAGTGTTTGTTTGATTTCCATTCACTCTGACAAGTCATTGGCTGCTCTGACAGTCACCATTTTAAACTGCAGTGCACCTGTACAGCTTGCACATAATGTCAGGGAAGCACAATGCACTATTATGACAACTGGAAATTTTGCCCTGATAGATTCTTTTTTTTTTTTTTTTTTTTTATGTTTATCCAATTTCATATACATATTTGAAAATTTACAAATCCATGTGACTTCCTTTGCCCCCTGGGGCTCACAGTACCTGCTATGTTAACCATTGCTTGATGCTACTATAAAGCTTGGATAAGGCTAAATATTGTTAAATATTGAAAAGCCAATGACTCTATTCTCATCCTCCCTAACCCTAACCCTAACCCTGGTTGATGAATCATACTAGGCACCTTGAGGCAAGCTTGGATCATAGGATTGCCTGAACACAAAACTACTTGTTTATGAGAAGCTGAGCATCACTATATACAGTAATCTATAGTTTATACTGTATAAGGCTACATGATCTCTTTTGATTGTTTTATTTTTCAGAAAAAAGAGGACTTTCACTCTGCAGAGCTTTAAGAACTGCTGTCGTAAATCATTAGACAAACCTGATAAATTTTGTCAGTAACAGTCATGTAAATGGAGCCGTAGTTCCTATTAATAGCACAGCAATCAAAGACGTGTCATCAAGCGGTGCTGTATTGTGACAGACTGAAAGAGTATGATTTGATTGAAACTTAGATCTTTCCCAAAGTCAAGTGATCCAGGGCTGAGAGAAGCGGTCAAGATGGTCAGAGAGAGATAAGATGACATAAATTTATAACCCTACTATTGGACACAGCAGAACACGTGCTTCTGGCAGAGACTTGTTTAAAGACACTGACAATTTTTCTGCATCTTCAGGAGAAAAAAAAATCTATCTAAACAAGCTTTTATAAATTTGCAGCAGTGAGCATCATAATATGACATGTCAATTTTGTTGAATGATTTTTTTTAATCACTCAAACATAGAAACCTAAGAATAAATCTGTTCCTGAGGAGGTGAGTTGTTCTTACATGAAGACCAGTATTACATGGTCTTGCTTGCTTTAGCAGCCAGGAATGAATACTAGGGAGAAAATAAATATGCTGACAGTGAACAGTTTGCAAATAGGTTCAATATACAGTAAATGTTTACTTAATTATGTTGAATGGAATTAAAATTTAATCAGTGCCACTTTACTTGGAAAAATGTTTTCCGATGTTAATTTGTTATATAAAGTGTTTCCTGGGAGACAGAGTTGGGGACTAACAGAGATGGGGAGCTGAACTGGGAGGAGACAAAGGGAAGAGAGCTGGAGATGGAAGGAGCCGGAGAAATTAAGAAAACTGCCGTACGGTTGTGTGGCCTTGTACACTGTACGGCTGTAGCCCAGTGGGCAAGAATAGAACAAAACAGAAGAGTTTAATCTTCACACCTTTATTCTCGTCTCCTTTTCACATCCTTCCCCTCAGGCTCTTTCCATTTTTCTTCCCATCATCGTTCTCCTGCAGGGTCAGAGTTCAGCTTGGAGATAAGGGAATTGAAACAGGATCATCTCTGGCTCTCTGTCAGACTATCTGACCATACACTGCAGTGATCAGTCCTCTCTATCTGTCCCCCAGCACAGGTCTCTGTGATGAGCTTGTGCAGGAGTCAGTTGTCGGGGTGCTTGCTTGTATGTGTTTGTGTGTAGGGAGGTTCTGCATTGGATATGTAGGACCTCTGTTGTCCAGTTGGCTGTAACACTGTCTGACAAATGTGTGCACACAGACGCACACACACAGTGTCCTTGTTTCCTCTCTCTCTGTACTCTACAACCTCCAGCTCCAGGGTAACACCAGCTCACTGTTACGTCTGTTCCTGCTACACAAACATGCTTCAGTCCAGACGAACGGACATGAACACAGACACAAGACCAGGCAACCCACCAACCAGGCTTCTGTCTTCTGGGGCAGCTATTTGGTTAATGAAAGCGCCCGTCTGTCACTGCACTATTTACAGTGAAGTAATGAATGCTACTGTCATTCAGAGTAAAAGGACATCTTCAGAGAAAACTCTCCTAATGTTATCTTGGCATGTCAACCAATTATCATGCTTTCTACTTCAGACGCTCCTGCTTCTACCATGGCAACCACAGCTAACCAAATATTTCTGAAAAGTGAGACTGTGAAAATCTAACTGACTGTTCCAGCTGGGATACTCTCAGGCTCGCTGCCATAATACTTTCGGAGAGGTGGCTGCTCGCCCGCGAATGCTGACACAGCATCAGCTTACGCTCATGATTAGTGTGTTGCAGTGAAACCGCGACTAATGGCCTATCAGCACTGGAGTGCGGTGTTCTTATGCTGCTGCTTGCTACGCATTGTCAGTTTAATTTAATAGTTTGTGTCTTGTGAATCATGAGTTTGAACAGAAGTTGCAGGTAACTAAGTGCTCTAACTTCATCATGAGAGAGCGAGATGGTGATGAGTTCCTTTAGACGCAACTTCAAAAAAGAAAAAAAAGAAAAAAACCTTTCCATATGAACCACAGTCATCTGCTATGGATGTGCTTGGAGAGAAGATATGCATCAATAGACAGATTGATCCATACTCAGAGGAAGATCAATGGGTCATGCTAGATGCTGTGATTCACAGATACACAGAGAAAATGAGAAGATGAGACGCAGGGATTCTGCCTCTAAGCAAAGGATTATAGGAAGAGCGTGGCTGGTTGCTAAACAGAGAGAAAGCAAAAGAGCAAGAGAAGTCATATGGAGAAGGAAAAACACTGGCAGAAAGTGGGCCGATGGATGAAGCACAGGAAGTGGTCAAAATATGGAAGCGGGAGCAATGAGATGTGAGAGCGAGAGAAAAAAGAGATTTTAGGATCAGTAGAACAAAATAAAGAAAAGGGGAGAAAGACAGCTGGACAGAGAGGAGACATGACTGTGATTTTTCAGATGATCATAAAAAATACACGTTAGAGGAAGAAAGGATGGAATAATCACAACTACATCTTTTCTGTTTTTCCCTTTTCCTTTCCTTTATGTCATTCCTACTGTTATTCTCTTCCTCTTCTTCCGCTCTTCCCTGACACTCTCCAAATCCCTACCGCTGTACCCACCTCTGGCATACAGCAAGATTGACTATAAACTATTGAGGACAAGCCCAGACAGGTGAACACGATCTGGGGGCCTTGAAGTTGCAAATGACTTTTCTTCTCACCAAACTAGCTGCTGGACGTCCTCCTCCTTTACTTTGTGTTGTGAATAGAGAAGGTTGAATAATTCATGTTCTTGCTAATGGCTTAAATGAGATATTCAGAGTAATTTCAAGTTTGGCTTCCTGGGGAGTGCTGTAGGCATGTTGGCAGAAAAATATAGAAATGTGAAATGCAAAAGATTTAGTTTTGCAAGTGAAAGCGATGAATACAAGGTTTGAAAGCTGTGTGCAGAGACACTTGTGTACCCAAAGGATTTTACAGAATTCACCGAGTATGGAGAATTGCTCCTATTTGAAATATAATAGTCCTAAAAGTCAGTGCAATTTGACAATTTATAGATAGATTAGAAATAGAAATAATAAATTCAAATAATAGATTAGAAATAGAAATAGAGACCAACAAACTATATCACTTCACCATTAATCCTCTTGTAATACAATGACACCAGCAAACAAATCATCAAAGCAAGTTCTCTGTTGTTGTGGTTGGTGGGTATGATGGTACTTACAGAGCAGGGCAAGCAGGAGCGCCGCGAGCAGCACCAGAAGGCTGGAGCGGTGAGAGTGGGCAGAGCTGCAGAGCATCCTGTTCTTACAGACACACACCTGGACTTTGACCTCTGTGTTGTTGAACAAAGGGGGCACCCCTGAGTCGGTGATGAGCAACGGAAGTGGGTAGTTGCCTTTCTCCAGTCTGCGCAAAAGCATGATTTGGGAATGTGTGGCTGCAGGAGACACATAAAAAAGGGAAAAGGAAGGTTTAGTGGAGTGGATGGACAGTCGTCTCTTATCTGCAAAGCACCTTCCAACTCTTCTGCATTGAAAGCTGTCTATTTTGCAAAGCCATGCTAAAACTAAATATGTGAATTATAACACAAAACTTATATGCCCCAAGTAACTGGGTACAAAGCCATTCCTGACAACTGAAGTGACAAAAATTGGCACCGATTAAGTTGCATAAGATTGTTACATGTTGTTGCATCATATTATAAAATCCCTTAAGAGACACGAGAAAATACTCGAGCCAATTCACTTTGTGCTAAAATGTGTCACAATATGCAAAAGCTGCACATTCTAGGTGTCTGGCTGTTATACCCAGGTTTGTATTCAATGACAAAATTGATATCGTCTAAGAGTGCACTCAAAACAGTGTCACAAGCCAACTGTGAGCAGCAGTAAACATTAGATAAATGCAGAGGCCCCTCTCTGAACAAATCTCTCCCACCTCACCATCTCATCAGTCAAAAATGCAGGACATATACTATTCTGAACAAACATGTGAATGTACTCGAAACAACACCACTCAAGCATGTGGAAACACAGTATGCACCTCTACACTTAGGCCACATGGACTTTTGAAATACAAGATGAAAATACATACAGTACAAACCAGTGACACATTTAAGTAAAATCTTCCTAAGTTTTAGTATTAGAGTTATAGAATTGCAATGTTTTATTCAGTGTTGCGTAAGTAAAAAGTCTGATTCATTTTTTCCATAGATGATGTTAGGGGACTGGTAGTTCAGCTCTCCCAGCTGAATACTAAAGATGAGACTAGAAAATATCTGGTTCTTTGATAAAGAGTCAAAGGTACAAGCCCATATACACAAAATCCAGAGTCTTTGAACAAGCCTCCTGAGGTGAATCTGGGTAAGAAATATCAAATCACTACCACCTAAAATTCTTTTACATCTCTGCTAATGACAAGTGGAAGTTTAAAGTTAAAGTTTTGAGTAAATTGAGGACACAATCCTCTACTTAGATTGACTCGTTTTCAGATTCTGTGTGTATTTTGGATAAATTTCAGGACAGTGTTACTGTGTATTGATCCCAGCTCCTTAATGTTTTTCATCTCACTTAGTTTTTTTTTCTTTTTTCTTTTTTAACTTTTATTCATCATCCATCTGTATGTTACAACTGACTTGGAGTGATTTGTGTATAGATTCAAATTGTATAGATAAATGCCTATGAAAAAGTCTTTGTGTCTCTGATGGTGAAAAATGTCTGATTAAAAGCAAACGCAAGTGTGAATTGAAAAGTGTGATGTTAATTGTCTCTGCAAACAATTCTGTGAAGAACTGAAAACAGTTGTTGGAAATGAGCCCATGCAAAATTGTTAACATTATAAAAGAGATATATTGTTGAGGTAAAACCACCAGCTCCCCTGGTTCCACACACACACACACACAGACGGACACACACTCATGTACACACAGTCGAGACGAGCACAGTGGCAGTTCATCTCAGTAGGAGCTCGCTCTTTCTCTGCCGGCCCTATCTGTCTTTTCAGACGGTGGTGATTGAGGAGTGTCTGTACCTCCCTCTCCTGCTGTCAGTCACAACTAATACCTCTGGGCAAGTTTTAGCTCTGCTCTGTCACTCAAACACCGCTGTCGGTCATGCAACCCCCGAATCAATGTCTTGGTTGTCTGTTTATCCTCTTCCCACCTTCCTCCCTTGTATCATATTGCGCTGCATCCTAAGGTGATCATCATCATCATGATCTGTTTGAGCATCTGCACTTATTCTGCTCTGTATTCAGCATGGACTCATATTAACACTGTGATACAGGATATAAAACTGTGCACAGCTGAACTGACCCTTTAACATTTTTACAAGGAAAGTTACTTTTGTGCTTTGGTGGCTTTCTCTCACCCTTCTCACGCTGTCTTTCCTCATTTATGTTTATTCCTACTCTCCCCAGGGAACTTTTTGGCAACTCTGAGAACAGGCTGAAACTCTTGGTGAAAGGAGAAATAGTGAGGGTATAATAAAAGCAAAGAAGTGGCTCACATACAGTACATAAAACCTGTTTGGTGGTGCAGTCAGTAAGGTTCCTGTAAGAAAGATTTATTGACTGCTGAAAGCCCTGATGCTGTTTAATAGCTGAGACATTTCCTTTTACTAAACGCCATTATTACGTCTGCGACGGTCCATATGAACATGACAGCGCATAAGTTCTTTTATGAAAATGAAATACTCACAATTGAGCCTGGTAACTTTCCATGTTGTGTCTAGACCGGACTGTTTTGCCAGTTCTATCTTAAAGGGTGCACCATTAGGTGGGAGGTCCTTGTCCCGTCCCGTAACTACAGCCACGTTCATATCGTGGGCATCTTCACACACTTGTGCTACCGATGGGACCACATAGGGAGCGTTGTCGTTGTAGTCTTCCAGCTGGATGATCAATGTGCCCGTACCTGTGGCAGGAGGGTTGCCTGGAAACAAACAAAACAATTCTGCACATATGAGGACAGGGAAAGGGCAAAAGTCTTTATTGATTCGCTCATTACACTTTAGACCTCAACTGTGAGCCTGGACGCTCATTATTTTGGGGAGAATGTGAGCCATAATGATCCGGGTGGATATGAAAAGACAAGACAACATGGCTGCAGTAAAGCACAGTGCACTCATGATTATTCTAAAGTCAATTCTCCTTTGAATGTTTTTCATTTGCAGATGCTCCCAAGTGAAATCTAAGACCTGATTCCTTTTACAAAGAAAAATGCTAATAAACCTAATAAAAATCCACCATGCTCCTTTCTCCAAATTTGACCTAATTTAACCCAAACAACACAGATTTGTGTTTTGTTTCATGTGTCATTTCAGTGCCAGAGGAAAGTGAATCACAGTGACTCATGTTGCAAAAGAGCAGTTTGACTTGGCATAGGGCCGGCTTCTGTGTTCATATGAGATTACACCTTATTGGAGGATGCTGGGTTAAGAAGCAGCTTGGCTCTTCTCTATTACTGCTCTCTGTTTCACTGCGATTAGAGGTTATTAAAAAAAACCCACATGGCATCCACAACAGCTCCAGAGGTCAGTCAGCAATTAACACCTAAAGACAAGATCTGTAATTGGAAAATGGGTCTCCTCCACCTTTTCAAAGAAAAAAAAATAGTTGCACACAATTGAGGGTGTGTGAATGTGTGTTTGTGTAAGAGTTGGTGGTGGTGGGGCTGGGGACAAGTGGGGAGAGGTAAGGGGAAAGGCAGCAAGTCAAGATATACAGTTTGTGCAATAAATGTCAACCAATGCTGGAATGAAATCCAGTCTAGGTTTTTATGGTGCTGTTACAGAAAGCTACACACAGAGCAGTAAATGTTCCTGCCGTGAAATGCTGATTATGTGAAAATTACTTTTTTAGGACAAACATTATCAAAACAAAACAAAAAAAACAACAACACACAACAACACACATCTGACTAATAAGGCAAAATGGCTTGGATGTTAAAATATGACACATGACTATGAGTTTATTCCAGTTTCATAATAGGCAGAGTCTCATTGTCTGAACCTCACATTAAGACAATTTAACTTTTCACATCTCTAACTGCACATTCAGAGTTTACAGTGATAATGGCAACAGATTTAAATGCTAAAAATACTTCTCATCTCAATCTACATTTCTAACAATTGGTAGAAGGAGATAAGAACATGAAATGAAACGAAAACTGCTGCTGTTAGATTGTACCAGCTGTAGCTCACAAGCTGATTAAGCAGCAATATTAGCTCTATGTTAACTTCTTTTTTTTAAAACAAGAATCTTGTAAAACTGTTTGCTACTGTACATATAAAACAGTGAGAAACAGTCAACTCAATGTCAGTGGTAGAAAGTTTCCGTCCTCACTAGGTGATGAGCCACAGAAAGAAAACATGGGTATGTATGAACTATTTTGTAATATTGTAGTTAAGAGCTCGTTACTGACAAGAAAACATGGAAAGAAAAAAAAATAACAACAAAGATTCTTAGTTGGTTTTAATATAAACCTATCTGACTGATACGTTCACTTACACTGCAACTTTTAAAAGTGTATTTTCACTTGTAATGTTACAAAAGATACGGAGACCCACTGAGTTTGATGTTAGGTTATGCTGATTAAGGATTCTGGCGTAAACTTCCCTGGATCAAATAAAAGGAAGGACAGAGCTGTTAACTTCAGTATCCACTGTGACAGCGACCGTGATTGACTTCTTTGTGGTTGTAAAAGAGGCTTTTTTTTTCTTTTTTCTTTTTTTTTAATGAAACCCATACATAGCTCCACTGGGAGCTGTTAGCTGTTAAGTCTGTTCTTTTTTGCTTCTGGATTTTTAAAGATTAGTAGAAGAAGAAACAAGAAGGGAAAAGACATCACTCTCCAGACTTTTGATATACTGAGTAAAGCTCTCCCATGCAGGTGGTTGTTTGACAGTTTGGATAACACTGACTCACAGTGACCAAAGCACAAGTGTAAGGTTTGCATAACTCTACATTTTCAGATTTAATGTGTCATAAACATATAGTACAGCAAGTCCTATCTCTCTCCGCATGCTTACCTTGAAACATATCCCAGGCTAATAAATGGAAATGTCAAACACACTAGTGTTGCCCTGGCTGTTAAATCCCTCCAGCGATTCAGGCAAGTATCCAAGTAGTAAATATTTACTATTTGTGTAAATGATTGTGTGTAGTGTATGTCAAGTGTAGTGGAAACCTTAAAATAAGTGCGTAGGTGCTGATTCCCTGGGATAATGGCAGTGATCCAATTTCATATCCACCAATACAGATATCTCCCCACACCCACACAGACACAAAAGGCCACTGCCTCCCCCATTCATACCCAGCAACCCACACGATCTGGATCGAGTGCAAAGCTGAAATACTCTCACCGTGCCAAAGTAAAAGTAATTTTAATAGCAGTGAGTAAATGTATCTTTCCATAAGACTTTCTCAAATTCTCTCTAACTACACTTGGTGGGTTTATGATTTTCAGTCAGCACAGAGGAGATGACAGTGAATAGATGATGGATGGCAAACGCAGACAATCTAACATTCACCCACAACTAAAACTTTGCGGCTTAAAATTCCTTTATGTAGTCTGCAGAGAAAATCACATCTCCAGCTGCTGACACTGATTAGCAGATAAACACAACGATAAATTTGTTTGTTCTTTAAACTCAAATCTTTAATTTCATTCTCTGCTGTAAAACCAACAGCAGATTGTGGCAGCGAGAGATAGGAGGAAATCAAATGTAATGGAGGGTGAGTTTGGCATCTTTACTGTGTAATAATCATAAAATTACAGCTATCTCTGCACTCGGTTGCTTTTCTGTGTGCAGCAGGGCTGAGCAGGGGACACTCTGCTGGCTCACCTGGTTATACCAGTCCCGACCCTTTGCCACATGCCCCCCCCCACCTCCCCGCTGCCGCCGGCAAAAATAAAGGCAGAAAAGAGCAAACAACCCATATATTCTGGAGATAAGTAGCTGTGATAAAATCAGCAGAAGATTAAGAACACAGAATTTAGCCAAAGCAGAAAGGGATTGTACTGTAAGCAAATCAGTAGTTCTTTGGACAAGACCCTAGATAATCTATTATCACTCTAAATGTGAGACCAAGAAAGTCAGGATGAGGATTGTATCCCCTGTGAATGAGAAGAAGCAAATTCTAACTCATTTGAGACTGAAAGAGGTCGTCTCTGTGCTTGGCCAGCTTTAAATGAAGCTGTTTGTCTTTCTAAATGAATCCTCCCCACATATAATCACTATCATTTCTCTGATCCGTTCCTCTCCCACTCCTCCTCATCTCAGTTGCATCACGCCTGTGTCATCATCAGCCTGCCTCGGCATCAATGGAGCATGGCTGCTGGCCTCTGCTTCACACCGTTTTGTCACAAAAGTTCTGATTAAAAGCACTGTAAGTTACTAAAGCAGACTGCAATTTATGGAAGCGCGTCTACCCACATCTGCATGTTAGGCACTAAAAAGAACATAAAAAGTAAAGTGGATGATATTAAAGGAAGACACAGCAAGATTTGTTGCAATGCCAAGAGCGAATGATAATTTTCAGGGTGATGAAACCTTTGAGTGTAAAAGACTGTCCTCTCGTGTCAGGAATGTTTTCATCGCCACATCAAGCTGTCAGATTGTTATGGCTGGCAGCTGGATCTCCCTGTCTAATTAACAGAGGTTTCAATCTTCATTTGCACATCCTGAAAAACTAATGTCAGTGCAAAATTCTGATGCCACAGAGCGCTGGGGAGAGATTCCTCAGGAGCTGTGTTTGTTAATTCTGCAGTGTTGTGTTTGTGTCACTTAAGGCATCACTATCGTCCTCCAGAGTTCAGAGTGAATAACTCAATTATTTTGTTGTTTTGGCAACTGCTACACTCCAGATTCAAACTGTCAGTCTTAATGGCTATCTTAGTGGGCAAGCAGTAATCAAACAACAGCCACAGCAAATAAGTAGTGATTATCGGAGTTCAGTAGTACACTGTTCCAGGTCTGTGCCCACATTTCCTATACACAGTTCCATTAAAACCCGCAGTCTATTAACCTCTTATTATTAAGCTCTCTAATGGTTTTTTGTTATCGTTTGGCCATGGCTGAAGATTTGTTTATCTAATTTGTTGCTTTTCGTTATCAGACACTTGAAGGAAGGAGTCATCTGGCATGAAATTTACTATTATTTCCCACCATCAATTTTGGCAGTAGAGCTACATTGGAAAGGCAGGGAGAGAAAGAAAGGGGATGATACATCCTCTAAAGAACCTGGCCCAGATTTCAACACAATCTTGACAAATTTAACTTGATAGACTTGAAAGATCTTCAGAGTTGATATAACATATAGAGATATTTCACAAAGAAATATTAAAATAAACATCTTTAAAGCAACACTATGTAGTTTTCCAACCTTAAAGTAATGTTTCTAACCCAGCCTGAGCAGGGTCACATCATCTGCAACTGCACTAACCTTCCTGTTTGGTTAGGAACACCACTGCGCCACTGTAGTCTTGGTACACCATTGTTCTGCTCCAGAGACTGAGCTCAAGCCCTGTTCCCTTGCTCCTCTCACCCACACAAGAGCACCCTGGGCCGCATGGCTGACCAGCCTCCCCTTCAGAGCTCCAGCAACACACAAAACCTTATTTGCTTGGCATCAGCACCGGCACCGGCAACGGCAACAGCACCGGCACCGGCACCGGCACCGGTACTGGCAACAGCTCCGTCGTCAATTCAGTGTGACTCTGCTCAGGCTGCAGTAGAGCACAATTGATCCTGTTAACCATTTAGAAAGAAACTACATAGTGTTGCTTCAAGACAGCTCTAAAGAAGAAGTGAAGGGGGGGGGGGGGATCATGGCAGTGTTGAGATGCCAATGTCCCTAAACTGACCTGTTAACAAGGCTAAGAATCTGCATCACTAAACCTATACAGTGTGTATTCATTAGAAAAGGCATCTTTCTGCACAATCCCTGCCTCCTTGTCTTTATTACATCTCCCTTCAGCAGCGGTTGACCCTGGGCCAGGCAATGTATTGTAAAACTTAATCCCAGTGTACCTGTAAGTAAATTAGGTTTCGTCAAACTCAAAGTAATCCAATTACTTTTGTGGCTCTGACATTTTGCATCTTGCTAACAGGTTAACATGATATAAATATAGATGGAAATCCCTGCTCGGTAGTTCCCTCTCTTTCTCTCCCTTGCTGACTGCTCTGTTTTATTTATTTAATTAGGGAACAGTGATTAAATCAGGAAGTTCTCAAACCTGCATAAGCGAAGTGACTTCTGTTCAAGTGAAAAGTGTTTTTATATGATAATTAATGATGCATTACTTTTCACAGAAAAATTAGCATTGCAAAACTAAAATTAACTCTACTTAAGTGGGGATTGATTCTGATAAATTGGTTTCAAAGCAGGAATTACACTAATTAACCGGTGAGATTAGGTTTAATTGTCTCAGAGTCTATCTTTAGCATTAAAAGGAGCAAAGCCACAGTGAGCTAGTTTAGGCAGACGCTCACACGTGACAAACTCCACCAACTGAAACATATGTATCCAATGCTGCCCTTTGCAAAAAGGAGTCCAATCTGAGAGGGCATGTACTGCTGAGTGTTTTGCTTTGGTGCACTGCTGCTGCTGCTGCAAACAATTTCTGTAAAAGACATCTGAGAAGTCACACTTGTACAGTGGGTGCACAGCATGGTTTCTGCTCTGAGAGTATAGCTTATATGATGACATCCATTCAAGATAACTGCATCAGCTGACTGGATAATGATCAGGTGATCATAAAATATAATTCAGTAATGTCAAGCTATCGTAAAGCATTAATGCTATAGGCAGTTATGAAGACATGAGTGATGTTTATATCAACTGCTCTGGCGGGAGATGTGCATGCTGGAAAATCCCGATACACAGAAAAATAAACTTTCCTGACAACAGAATAATTAAAATGTGATCAAATATTGAAGTTAAAGAACAGAAGCTGTTACAGAATCACAGGAAAGCTTCAATTTAAGTTTTGAAAAGCAATTTGCATAATGTCTGCTGGGAAACAGAGACACACACACAAAATCCTAACAAATTAAAAACATTACTGATGTGAAAAAATTCAGTGTCAGCTGATTGATTCTGCATAATAATTTGTGAAAACTTCTGAGAAGTTTGCACACACAGATATTTTACATTTGCACTGTTGTTGACCAATATTTTCAAGTCGTCATAAGCTGTGGAAATTCTTCACAGTTAATTCATCACCTCCACCATCTCCCTTTAGGCTTTGCCCTCCTGCACCATCCCCATCGTCCACCACTGCTCCTAACACCTCCGCCTGCCCCTGGCTAGCAGTTAGACAGACCTGTTATTCTCCTGTGTGCCCAGAGATGAGAGGAGCAAGCAGACTGATTGACTCCCGGGGCCATCAGGGCTGATCCACAGCTACAGGCTAAAAACAGAACTCCTTCTATCTCTCTCTTTCTCTCCACTGTTTCTCCCTCCCATCTCTTCATCTGCCCGCCCAAACACTCTTTTTCTACCAACACTTTGGCTTTAGGCTAATGTGTTCTTTCTGTTTGACTGTCACTTTCTGTTGTTATCACTTTATATTTTCTTTCTGTCGGACTTTTCTCTTGCTGCTATTGCAGAAAAGGAATGAAAGATAGGATTGTGACCAGCAGCGGTTTGAAATGTACCAATTTCTGTCCCTGCATGGTATGGTGACTATAAAATCCATGATCTGTTTGCACTTGCTCTGTCCTCTTAGGGGGAAAATGTGTTGTAGCTATGAATTTTTCTGAGAGGAGGAGCACAACAAATTCAAAAAGGGGGGTGGGGAGAGTAGAGCCAGTTCCATTTTCATTTTTGGCAAAGTCATACTTTTGATAAGTTTCTCTTACTGTGAAATAAGTTTGGCAAACACACCAGTCACAATTGAATTCACAGGATTAAAAGAAAGCCCACTTGTAGAGTTTGTCACCAAGGACAAAGCTGAAAAATGACTATTCTTATCTGGCTACATTTCTTTTTCTCATTAGAATAACCATTAAATGCCAGGACAGCTTAGGTACAAACAACCGGTGGATGATGCCCTTGGCTAAGAATATTCAGCATTGTTATTAGTATGATTATTTTCCTCAGCCGTATAAAAGCAGATGATGAGGGAAATGAAATAACAACAAGCAGAGACCAGAGCAAGCCAGGAGCAGGGCTGTACACGTGTGAGGAATGGCTCACTGGAAAATGTCACAATACATTATGCTCCTGCTAAACAGTCAGGAAGACTAATTCACAGGTGGACTACAGCAAGGTAATGGAGGAGAATGAGAAAAGATAAATGGAGGCAAAATCTAAAATGAGAAAGGGAGGAGGGGAGAGCAGGAGGAAAGGAGCTTTGAACTAAAATGATTTTGGAAATTATACAATGATATGAAGTGTCTGCCTCGGTATAAAATTCAACCTAAACGTAGTTAAATCTTTTTCCTGTCACTTTACTCTATAGCCAGCAGAACAGAAAAAAAATGAACTTACTTTTTATTATCATCAGCACAATGCTGAGACATAATACACACATGCACTGCTGCATTTTCCCATTTCTCTTCATCTCCTCCAACACTTTCCACTCTTGTCCACTCCTGTTAAAGCTACATGACTCCATTCAAACATGTTCACACACAATGGGAAAACATTATGTCAAGGTCTGTAACTGATCACTCTGTGATGCTTCTTTTTTTTCCCCCTTTTCAGTGTGTTGAACAATGTTTTGCTGTATTGTTCTTGGTTGTTTCCACAACCACTGCAGACCAACTTAATACAGCCAGAAGACAAATCACAAATAGAGAAGATGAAGCTACACACAGTGAGACTCCACACACAACCTCCGACAAACTGTGGAAAACAAATCAAAAACAAAGACATGAATACAAATGTTTTGTGACATGGCAGATACTGGAGCTCACTGCAGAGTGAATCTTGCTCAAGTATTGATTAAAATTTATTCTGTGTGTAGTGTCATTGCCTCATCTCTTTAGATTAGGTTTTCTTCCCTCCCTCATTTAAACCCACAAATACTTAAAGGAGACATATTATGCCCCTTTCCCACAAATTAAAATAGTTCCCAGGTGTTTTAAAGACAGTCTGTGACATGCTTGGGTCAAAATAGTCCAAGGATCAAACATCACAGCAGTCTTTTATCCGCTCAAATCAATTCTCTTTTGATTTTACATGAAAATCTGTGCCCAAATTAAAAACAAGCCAATTTTGTCATTCCAGTGTATTTCATCGAAAGAGTAGCTGTCGTTATGTTGAAGTGTTTAGCTTTGAATTTTCCAGTTTCTCACTATCCATCTTGTCACTGTACAAGTCCAAAACCTTGTTAAAACTCCCTTCAGATAACCCACTTCATTCTGTCCCATCACTCATCAGTCTCCTCAGGGCTTTGGCAAATACTATCGCATAACACCACACTAATCTGATTGGCTGATCAGAACTGTAAATGAAACCAACCAGAGCCAATTACAATAGGCACAAGTCATTAAGAGGGATGACTTCGGGGAGAGAAGCCATGCTGGGGACAGGTGCATCGCTGCTAGCCTGGCAAATTACTTTCAGAATAGAGTTTGGGTTATCAGTTGCTGGCTATTATACCGAGTGATTGGAGAATGAGGGTATTGATACAGCTTTAAGTAGGCTTACACTGCAAGCTCTTTTTGTGCTAATTAAACACTAAAATTGCCTTCCTTAGGAGATTTCTTATTTTGGTCTTCACCCAGAAAAACTCTGCTGAGGGATTTTTACTGCGATAAGCTGTCGGATCAAAATGAAAAAAAAAGAAAAAAAAAGTTTCTACGCATCCAAGTGAAACAACTTTAATTAGCAAGTTTGTTAAATTCTCATGATTCACAGCACTTAAGCGAGATCTCTGGCCCACAGGGCGACTCAGACATTATTTTAATATTCTTTTGAGCAATTCACCTGTTTTAGGTTTTATTGTAGAATATTTTCTGACTAAAAAGCAATAAGCCAAAATTTGTTCCACATTCAGATTCACAATTACATAAAGGTCCTACCCAGCGGCCTGTTCACCCCTCCATCAGTTCTCTTCTATATTGTGTATTGTGTATGGTTTTTTTTCATTTAAGACATTTCAACATATCTCTCAGGTCTAAACAATAAAACGAATGCTGTATTGATGCCATTTTTTTGCTTTAGTTTCAGGCTGCTCGCTCATTGTCACGACTCACAGGCACACTTGAATAAAAAAGAGCCATAATACCTGTGTGCTTTTCCTGCAATGTCAACTGACAACTGAGAACATCCCACCTCTGTCAGCTGCACCCAGATTTCAATCACTTCTTTCCATCCCTTGCTTGCATCGTAGTCCCAACCACTGAAGATGAGATGTGAGGGACAAGATATTTCCTCTCACTTCCCATCCTGTGCACGATCACCTGCATCAGCTGACAGTCAGCTTCAACAGCTCTGTCGTTATACTGTGCAGTGTGTGAATGGATCTAGATAACTTAATGTCCAAATATGGACAGGTTTGCCCACAAAATCCATACAGCATCCTTAAGAAGGAAACTCGGCAAACAAGTTGAAAGGTCATCTATCTCTGCTTTTTTTCCTGCCATCATAAGCATGCTTGCAAAACTAGGAGCAGAACTAGGAGGTCTACCTTGCAATAGACTTCAGCCATGCTAGCTGCTCCATGAAGCTGCAGTTAAACACAACGGTGCTTTGAGCTAAATGACAGAACCAACCTCATTAACATTAATCTAATGGCGTTGCTCACTGTCTTAGTTTAACATCTCAGAATGAAAAACACATTACACCTGAGACTGCAGAGGATGTGATTAGTTTGGTATATGGCCATAAATCTGGGTATACAAACTAAAATTTAGACTTCGTGGATTTGCTGGATGAAAGGTTGTAAGGTTGTCAAAGTGATTACACCCTCAGGATGGTGTGAAGGCATGTACCATATTAATAGTACAATAATAACCCAAATTTAAACCTCAAGGTGCCGTTAGAGGAGACATGAAGAATTATCAAGGTCACATGATTCATCCTCTGGGAACCATGAATGTGTATAAGATGTCAATCCAACTAAATGTTGAGATATTTTAGAGGATCATTGAAAACTTTGACTTGCCAGCAGCGCTACACGAAAAGTCAATGATCACCATGGTGAGTAGTAGTTTGTTTGGAAGGAATGGACAGGTATGTGTGTGGAAAAAATTTTCTCATCTATCTCTTGGCAAGAAAGCACATTAGTGTATCGTCCAAAATGAACTATTCCTGTGAATGAAACTATGAAATCAAGGAGTATCACTTTAACACAAATTACTAGTTCACTTACTGTATGAACAATTTATGTGTATAGTGCACGAGGAGTGCTTTGGGAGTTTTCACATGGGCAGGAGGAAGTATAGAGCTGAGAAGTCCCCTGCTGATTTTAGAAGGTGTTAATTGAAGTAGCAACTTCTAAACTGAGAGGCTATATAATCAAAACACCCTCCAACCCCTGCACACCACCATCCCACCACTGCACAGCCCAGATACAGATAAACACACACACACACACACAAACTGACATACACAGATGGTGCTTTCAATTCTTCATCAGGAGCTAAGCCTCTGACAGATTCCCTATGTTGTTCTAATGACATGCTTTCAAGATAAACTGAAAGACATCCTCCATCAGCCATGTTTCCCTGATTCCATCATCTGACTTCATCTTTCATTATCTATCCCTCTCCATCTCTACTACCCACTAATCTCGTTTCATCTGGATCCCTGTCATTGAAACTGCACCCAAAGCTGTTCGTATCTACACACATGAAGCCCTCGTGGATATATGCTGGGTGCAGAGGTGGAGGGCAGTTTTTAAATCTTAATCGTATTGAATACAGTCCCTTTCCACATAACCAGCTGCTCAATGTTTTAGGCTGCCTGGCATCACTGCGCTCAGAGAGAGGCTGTCTTGCTGAGTGGGTAGAGGAGTGTTTGTTTTAACGTGCCAGGCACAGCGATAACTTTTGATCTGGGGATGAATCAGTATTCAAGGACACAAGAGAGCCCGGGCCTGATAACGGCCAACAACAGAGAGAGAGGGAGACATTTCTTCCCTGGCAAAGCCAAACAAAGGTTTTCTTTAATCACACACATAATGTGGGCCTGTTTACAAGGTGGCAACTTCCCCAAGAGGTTCTACAACAAGTCGAGAAATAAAAGACAGAGGCAAAGTGAGAAAAGACACAGTGTGTATTTGGGGTTAATGAGGCAGTGTGGGAAGACAGGGGAAGTACCAAAAGGCAGGACTGTGTTGAGCTGTGATCTTCTTGCAATTTCCAGAGCATATCCCATTACACTGCTATTACCCTGGGTCAGGATGCCGTGATTCCCTACCCTGCACCCTTCCTTCATGCTGGCATCGCCCCTGCATATTGCTGCGCCGGGTCACAATTGATTGGCTGAGCAAGAACACATTTCTGCTTGGTAGTTAACCTGCTCGCCTCTGTGGCTGTCTCTATAAAGGGATTGACATGAGAGAAATATATAGATGAAGTGAAAGCGATCTCAACACAAGAAAGGGAGGGGAGGTAAACACTTCCAGAATTCAAATAACCCTGTTTTGGTCCAAATGCTAATGCTCAAAAAGTCTACATCCTCTCTTATTTTACTTCTACAAAGAATTCACCTCATTACTTTGTCCTGTCATTTTTTAATTTTCGCCTTTCACTTTTCTCCCTCTCCTGTCTCTTGAGCTTGTCTCATTTTCTGCCATGTCTGTCTTTTGCGCTCCCTGACACTGAGCCTCCTGTTACTATATTTACCATTCTATTAGACACAGTCTGATCTTTAACTCCTGCTCTCTTGCTCTAGTATAATGGATTCTTTGGAAAGTCAAAGCCGACAGTCATGGCTGATTTCTAACATTCACTGTGCATTTATCTGTTAAAATCTCAGTCCCACAGCCTCTATTAATCAACACTGATTCATCAATAACTAAATCAGGGTTTAGTAGAGATCCATTATACATGCGACAGTGAAAGCACTTATTCTGTTGTATAACAGTGAATAAGATAAAACCTTCTGGACCAGTTCTAGGTTTGGAGGAAATGGCTGGATGAGACCTTTAAAGCCAGACACTTTTAAATGAAATAGTCAGCAGTTTAATAAAATAAATATCAATAAAGTTCAGTTCACCTCAGTTCAGTGTCTCATTTTGACCCAGTCAGTTAAAAAGTTAAAGGAAAATCCACATTTATTTCCACCACAGTGAAGCAGTGTTTTGTGGGCACAGTCAGACCATATGCTGTTAGTCCAATTGCTGTGCTGTTCTCTCAGTCATTAGGTATCAATTCCAAGACTGGCACTCGTTGTTTGATGCTGTGTGTGAGCGTGTCGCCCACTGCTACCACGCACATGCACACAAACAGAAACAGAGGAGGTCCAAACCCACAGTCCAAGAACTCAGAAACCCCCACCAGGAAAAAACAACAACCCTGGCCTGCATGACCGACCATGCAGAGAAAAATCCATTTAACAACATGAAGATTACCATTAACAAGAATAAGAGCTAGAACTAAAAGACCATCTGTAAACACTAACATTCATCTTTGCAATAACATCAATTCTTTTCTGCTCTACTCAATCCTTAGCCTGAGGATTTCAGCCCGCTGGGACCAGACACTCGCTCTCATACTCTATCATTTCCCTGCTGTAGTTCAAGGCAGGCTGATCACAGCTGACTAAAGACACGACATGAGTCTATCTATCTGCATTTAGCCTGCCAGGCTGGCTGACTGTGCACTGGTGACACGACAAACACTTAGTGGCGAAACCATTGTGTCTAGGCTAGCCTGAAATACGGAAATTACTCAGCCCATTATAGCAATGAGCGGCACACTGGTTCCCAGCAGTTAGTATGGCAATGAGGCAGCACAGCGGCAGACACATGAAGATGGACACATGTTAACGACACACAAATGTGCACACACACACACACACACACACACACACACACACACACTACTACTACTAACAGCTGCTTCCACTTTCCCCCTTTTTCTCTTTTACGAGAAGAGATGATGAACCCATTACTCCTGTCACAGATAGGTGGACAGCTTCACACATACTGCACGTACACACACACACACACACACACAGAGTTTTATCTAATTTTACATCCATCTGAGCAGTAAAGAGTTTGTTCTCTGACCCATTAAAATTCAGCAACCCCTCCATCCTTTTGCCTCCTCCTTTTGATTTAAACCAGAGGGGATGTGATCTGACTGCGATAAATGCTGAGACTTATCACACTGCTCAGTCTGAGTGTGTCTTTGTGTGTGTAATACTTAATATTCCTGTAATTAACAAAGCTCTCCATGACAGTGTGGAGGATGTCTCACTGTGATACAGATAGACACACACATAGAGTTATGAGTCTAAACGGAGGTCTCCCCTTCCTATGTCCATGTGTTCACAGCAAACACTGTTTTGCTCTTTCGGAGAATAACTTAAAGAGTTTTTAATAGCAGGTTCTGTGGTGGCAGACACAGACGACTGTGTGTGTGTGTGTGTGTGTGTGTGTGTGAAAGAGTATGTGTGTGAGTATATGTGTGCACCACCGTGTTTCAGACGACTGGGGCTTTGATAATGTATTCATGCCTCCCAATGACAAATGACTCCCACCAGGAGGCGGTTTAACATTTAAATGAGGAGCAGGAGAAAACATTGAACCACAACACACAGCAGTGAGTGGATACACAGGGGCAAGCCAGAGAGGCACTGCATGTAACAGGACAAAGACATTAAAAACTAGGATTAACACACAACTTCAACTCGCCCACACACAAACGCAGAGATCCGCCAGCAGTGAATCCAAAAACTAATGTGATGGAGGGAGAAGGGGGAAAGATGTGGGAACAGCTGGCGTCCCGGCGGGGAATGAGAGAGCAGAGGAGAATTTGTTTGAGTTCAAAACCAGCAGCTACTGATGAGAGTTTATATAAACAACCCGCCAAGCCCCCTGCTCAGGTTGGAACAGTATCTCCTCAAACAATATTGCACCGCTTCACAAGTCTGCCAGGTGATGCTGCCCAGACAAAAGTGGGTTGTGGCTTTTCAGACAGTAACTCAAAGTCAGAAGCACATGATAGGAGCATGGATACAGTGAGCACAAACACAGTTTCACTTATGACTGTGAGCACCAGTGCAGGTAAATAAACACATGGATTCGCCCACATGTGTGCATGTGCAGTGAAAAGCCACACACCATGCAGTAACAAGTGGTTTCTCCTGCAAGTGCAGTTGACTGCTGTATGACCTGATTGTAACCTCCAGACTCCAGACTCACTTTTGAAATACCCCAGCTGAGATGACCTCTGACCTTGACCACATTAAAGTGTAACCTCCATTGTTATTGGTGTAACACTGTCAATAGTTCACTACAGTGTTAAACCCTAAGATGCTGTGCCTTTCTCTTCTCTTCTTCCTATTTCTATCTTCCATTTGCCTGCCTTCCTTGATCCTGACATCCTTCTTTCCCTATACTATGGTCTCTGCATCGTTCACCATCTGGTGCTGCCTGGAGGGCTGCTCCAGCTGACCTGCCCTCATGCTGCTAACTGGGAGCTGTGGTCAATCTGTTGCTAACCATGCAAAACATTTACCAAGAATATATTTCCTGTTTCAAGCTAGCACACAAGGTCAGCTTGGCTGAAACCAGCCATGGAACCATTTCTTATTCCAAAAACACCTTTAAGTTTCAGTTCCACAAAAAAAAAAAAAAAAAAACTGGTAGCTTGTATTCACATTTGAGAAATATTATTGAGTAGGAAACAAGTTAAATTTATGGTTGATGCAGCAGATTTTATTGTATTATTTTGTATGAAATCCAGATAGAAAACAATGAGATGATGTAATAGCATCTGTCTAACCACCTTAATAACTATTACTTTTAGTTGATTTTATCCTATTCCATAAAATGTTGACTTTTTTTTGCCATGGTACTTCTCATTCATGCCTCCTCTTAAGCCTCCTATTTATCTGTCTGACAAGGCTCCATTTCTCCCTCTCTCACTCTCACTCTCTCACTCTCACCCTCTTTCTCTGCAGTGCATGGTGGATATGTATTCTACTGAAGTCTGCACATAACGATGAAGATGAAGATGTAAGGGTCAATCGATATCTCGTTGGTAGTCTACATAGGCGGGCTGTCATACAATCATTGCGCAGATCGCTGTGGGGAAGGAGCAAATTTGTCCTGCTGATGGCAGAGCGTACAACAAAGAGGTGAGGTAGCGGTCAAGTGAAAAGTATTCTGCTCACATACACATGAGCCACATGCATTCAGACATCAGCTGTAAGTTGTTTATGGTTGAGGTTCAGTGATTTTTGTGGTTCCACTCACCTGTGTTTGTAATTTCATGCTAAAAGAACAGTCTGGGAGTAGCATCGACACATACCTCTGATCTGTCTCACATCTGACACACAGTTAATCCTCAGATGATGAATCCAAAACTTTGGTGATCCTGTTACTTTTTCTCTTGAATGTATTGCCATGAAATTTGGTAAAGATCCAAGTTCTCCCCTGGAAGAACTGTGCTGACTGTGGTCATTGCTTGATTTCCTCACTATGGTGTTTTCCAATCTAGCGATTTGTGACTAATGACATACAAAACTGTTGCTGCCTACTGCAAGCTGTCATATGCTTAGGCTTTATTATAACACATTTGTATGTAAATAGCAAGCACATAGACATCTGTTTCATTACTTACTTACATTCATATATGAAATATAAACATCAATTGAATAATGCTCAATAATCATCCACATCCAGACAGATGTGTGATCATTGTAAGTGCTGCACTGTCTGGCCCTGCCTCCACTTCTCACTCCAACACCAATCTTACTCTCTGTCCACTCATAATCTTCGGCATTTCTCTTCTTCTCCACATCTCCCTTACTCACTTCATTGGCTCTATATCTTTTTCCTGTTATCTCCCCTTTATGTCCCTTCCTTTCTCTTCCTCCCTTGACCCTTCCACCTCCTCCACCTTCTCCTCCTGCCCCATCCTTACTCCTCTTTCAATGCTCATCTATCTAAGGCTGCTGAATTCCCCAGCACAACAGTGCTATTCTGCTGCCTACTAATAGAAACCCTCAGTTCCTCTAATGGATCTGTCACAATCTCCCTGAGCACAGGAGACCAGATAGATTGATAGAGAGCGGGAGAGAGACAAGAGAGAGAGGGGGACAAAGAGACAGGGAGACACAGGGAGACGTTGAGAAGGAGGATGAACCACATAACGGGAGAGACATGTCTGGGCTCTCAGCACTTTCATCTGTGCCTCGGAAAGTCTCAAAGTAGCAGCTCCACTGACACTGCCAACCCACCACCATATGCTCCAATAGAGGCAGTGCCACTTAAGGCCATCCCAGTGACACCATGGGATAGTGACCACTGTGACCATGTCAAACTAACAGAGCGAGTCCTTTCCAAGTATGTGGGTCTAATGCTATTTCTATACCTTTATATACCTATATGTGCTTTGCTACTACTTTTTCATATTATCTTCAACAATTTTGCACCAACACTTATCACCCAGGAGGAATTGTTTTAAAATACAAAAGAGAATGAATCTCTGGTGGGACTGCTGGCACACTCCCACTGCATTAATCTTTAAGCACTTCAATCTAATTCCCTTTAACTACTTTAAACACCTTAAACAGCTTACAAACATGCTTGTTTCAAGTGTTAGTTAATTAAACAGTGTGACTTTTACTTTTTTTTTCTTTAACTTCCCAAATGCAAGATAATGATGTCCTTGAAGATATCATGTAGGCACCAGTCTCAGATAATAAAATTCAAAGCCTCTCATTGAATACCTACCGATTACTGTAGCATCAAAATGGACATTTATTCATCTGAAGGTTTCATAGTTTATCTTAACTGTGACATACATCTAATTGTCTTTGCTAGTTTCAGTGTGGCAGCTGCAACTCACCGTTGTCTGTGGCGATGAAGAGAGCTGTGTATTTGTTGTCATGGACATAAGGAGACTCACGATCCAGCGGGGCTGAAGTGTTGACAGTTCCTCTGACTGGGTTCACACTCAACCAGCCTGCTGGGTCTCGCAGAACAGCATACCTGTGGGAGAGTAAAATTAAATAAATAAATCAGGGATCGAAGTAGTTTTTCGCATGCAAGCACCATATCATCAAATACAGAGTCTATCATGCAGAAAAGTTCCCGGTTTATTTTTGGGCTTGCAGTTTTTGGTTTGATGCAACTCAGACTGGTAAACACAACAATGCAGACTTTCAAATTCTCCATATTCGTCTCATAACTCCTCTGAATTTCCAAAGCACACGCTTCAAGAACATTTGCATTTAGAGAAGCAATGCTTCGAGATATTACATTTTTAGGACACAGGGCAAACACAATCTGGTTGTTGTTTCCCACTGTGCATTCATTTTACTGCCGAACAAAATAAACACGCATGCTTATGATACTGTTTCACATATCATGAATGTATTTTAAACCCTTTTGATCCCAATGCAGTGCCAGTTAACAAATACACAAAAAGAAAAGATATATATGAAATGAAATAATCAGAGAGCACCTCAGTGGATTGAGCAGTTTTCAGCTCCCATATATAAGCTTTGTTAAGTGAAAGAAAGGGGGATGTTATAGCTGTAACAATGGCAAAGGCTGCATCTCAGTGTGGCTGCAGCAGCAGCTGCTCCTGCTGAGCAAAAGGTTTGAAGATGATGGAGGACCTCTCCAAAAATCTTGTGGGCAACCAGCCAAGCCAGAATCGCCTTGAGAACGAGCCGAAGAGTGGATCATGACCCCGCTAATGTGACCACTCAGCCAGGCCACTGATGGCTGGTAGATGATGATTGGAAGGGGCTTGCATCTGTGTTAATGTCACAAGTGATTGATTTAGGAGTTCTGCTACACCACTTCTCTATATGCAGGCATTAATGCGTGCACACCAGTAATACACATACACTCACACACACAAGCATATGCTGTAAGAATATACTTACATCCGCACACAAGATTATACATAAGCTCTTTTTCTGGGAAACATTACTCATACGTGCATAAAAGGTGCACACACACACACACACACACACACACACGCACTTTCTTCAACACAAGGCTGCTCTTTGCTGAAGTGCTGAGCAGTAGACAAATTGTCTTTGAAATGGAGCTCTTCAGCTAACAGAGTGCAACAAAGCCTTGGGAAATGGCTTTGCAATCAACCTCTGCTCACACCTTTCCCCTCTTGCTCTCACTAACACACACTTTCCCTGCCAGTGATTACTCCTGTTAAACAGCACATAGGCTGTACTGTAACAAAAGACCCATTGCTGTGAGGCTAAATAAACTAATGACACATATATCATTGTACATGCTGTCTTTTTTCTCTGGTACACACAAAGACATAGACACACACACATGCACCTTCACACATAGAGGAACCACATGATTCATAAGACAGGCTCCTCCAATAAAACAGACCCGAGTCATAGGTTGTTAACCTCCCTATGTCTCACTGCTCCTATCACTGACTACACTATCAGACACACCCTGTGATCTCTGTGTTACATCACTGTTTCATCATTACGACACTGTGACAGAGGAACACACACACACACGCAGAGTTACAAGCACATAATGTTTTAAGGGTTAAATGTGGGGAAAAAAGGGCAAATGAATAAATGTAAACGATATGCATCCCAGAGATACTGCCTGATATAATTATCATAGACACTGTGGTATTAGTGTGCATGTCACCTGATAAGTCACTAGAAACTGCAATACAAAAATAGAAAAGATGTCAGGAGCATTTTAGTGCCTCTATTACATTGTGTGTCCAGTTACTTTTTTCTAGGTGAAAGGGTGGCACAAATGTTGTTCACAATTCTTTGAAAAAAAAAGTTTGATATTTTCGGGTTATATAGTTTTCTGCAGCTGCTTAGTTTAGCACAAAAGCTGTGTCCCAATTCAGGGTCCACATCTTTCACAGGCTGCATTTAAAGATCAATGGTGGTCCATGATTCGTTGTGCACTGGTAGAGAAAACAACATAACAGCAAACAATGCAGAAAGAGCGCCCAGGGATTACACTTCTTTAAAATACTGAATTGCAGCTCAGTGAAACAGCTACAGGTACAACGAGTAAAAAAAAAAACAAAAAACAAACAACTGAAAAAAAGCCATAAAAGTTTATCTTCTCATTTAACTCTTGGCAACACAAGAGCATGTGCTGAAATGTTTAACGAGTCTTTTAATCACTAAATTTCTGAGATAATTATAAAACAAATTTGCCAAAAGCAAATATTGGATAATATACTTATTCCAGTTCCTCCCTCATTTACTTCTCAAACTTTGATGTTGACATAGACCCAAAAATAACAACTCCAATCTTAGAAGAATGTGCCATGCAGTATGAATAAGACACTTTATGCCTTACAACATCTTTCAGACACAAGTAAAAATCACATCACTGTAAATCAACTGAAACCTTCTAATTATGAATTTTCATTCCACATAAATTCACAATAAACCTTGCAAAGTACAATGGAGCTATGCTTTATGTTGAGTAAATATCAGACTTTTCTGTTTCCTACCACAATTAAGTCCTGAAGAATAAAGTGTAATGCATCTGTCTGCCTTGGCGTGGGCTCAAAGGTAACTACTAAATGAGTCAGATCCACCGTTCCTCCTCTCCGTGCAAACACGGGGACAGTCCATTAGAGATCTTTAAAGGGCAAATTAGAAAGACATTAAAAAGCCATTAGGAATATTCATATCTGGTTCTATGTGTTTATCTCCAAAACCAGAGCAGACCCAAACAAATCAGTCAACAAATGAGACAGTGCACAAACACAATGACCACCCACGTCCTCATTTAACTGCACATGCACACATCCTCTCTTGAATATGCACACACACACAGGAGCCAGAAAAAAAAAGGAACAGAAACAACTTATTGTAAAAAGTGACCTGTCCGTTCTGCTTGCATCGTAAAATAATTCTCAGAGCAGCATGGTGATTCATTCAGACTTTTGCTTGAGTGGCAGAAAGAGCCGTGTCGTGTGACCCCAATGTAAGAGAAAGCAGGCTGTAATATTACTCTTTCCACTGGACTGCAGAACTATACCCTCAGGGGCTACTCTGAGCAGCTATAGCTGACATCAGAGCCCAGTCAGGGTTTGTGTGGGCATGTGTGTGTGTGTGTGTGTGTGTGTGTGGTGGTGGTGGTGGTGGGGGGGGTGGTGTTTTGCTAAGGGATTGCTCTTAGCACTAAGAGGACACACAGGGGCCTAGCCAGGGATGGCGAGAACGTACTGCATCTGCCTGACTGTCAAGGTGTCTCATTAGAGGTGATCCATGGCCAGAGTCGTGATACAATTCTAGCCCATCAGGATGGTTCAAGGCCAGTCCTTCTAAAAACAATCTAAAAACAGATTATTGATTCGTTTTGAATTATTCGTTTTCTACTGAAAATACTATAGATAGGAAATGTGCAGCCACTTGCAGTAAGCTGATGTGCAATAAAACTAGAAAGAGTCTTCACCGATAAACACTGTGGATGTAAATTATTTATTTTGACAGCTAATTCAGAAGTTCTTATCTGAGAGTGGCTCTTTTGCTGTCGCCCTTGTAGATGTGTTGAGACAGATGAGCTCTTTATAACTCTGATCTGAGCCTTGTTCTTCAGTGTGTGCCGACAACTCCAAGGGTTTGGGGAGTAGGAGGGAGAAATCAGGCTTGCCGCCCACTAGTAATCCATTTCCATCAGGAGCAAAATGCTAGTATACATTGCATGCATCTGTTCATGTTTGTGTGTCAATAGCAGGTGTGGGTGGGATACACAGAGTAAAAGAGAGACATGTTGTGGTGAGTGCTAATTCAGAGAGAAAATAAAAGCTGAGGAGTCAGTGCTATGAAAGAAAGCTCTTTGCACAAAGGCTGATTATTGCTCTGGTTTGTTTTCACTTAGGTGAGACATTTTTCTGGCACCTCTCCTGAATAGCAGTTACATAGTGCAGTTATTTTGCAGTTTCCCCTTTAACACCTGCAGTGACATATAAGTTACATACAGTTTTTGAGACCTCTATGTCACCAGTGTCATACTTTTTCTTTTAAAAAATATTATGTATAGTTTATGTACAGTTTCAAATAATTAGAATTTTCTTTGCGTCAAAGGGGGTTAAACACATACAACTGGTCTGCATTAACAGCATACACTGTTAGTGAGGGAAGCTCTTTGATGTGGTTAAAACATTCACTCTGATCTGGAAGATATACTTTTGAATGCAGAAACTTGTTTGTATGTCATACCAGTGTCTGATCTCTTCAATAGCGTTGTTAAAATGTAAAATTGAATAACTTACTTCAAAGTAAAGTAATCAAATAACCTTGACCCTCAAAGGGAGAGCAATGTTTTCCTTTAAAATGAAACTTTTTGCAAGATTAAATCCATTTTTATTATTTTCATATCAACTGCAATAGAGAACATCTCAAGTGTTCGGATGGAATTACAATAGAAAAATGACCTTCCAGCTTTTCACAGCACTGAGCCAATGAGTGATTTGGTGAAAGAGCTGAATTAAGTCTGTGTAGCTGTGATTTACCACCCTGTTCCTGAGGAAGACAAAGCAAAGAGGGATCATATACAGATTTAACAGAATAGGCCAAAGAATGGATGCTTGTAAGACTCGGTGTGGTTTTCACCAATTCAAGACTATCCAAAAGATAACATATAATATAAGAATATTTATTTACAAAGCTCGAAACAGAACTTATGCATCAGAAAACATTTCAAAATCAGCCAGATGTGTCATTATGGACAACAATGTGATTTAGATACATTGACTTTCTCTTTTCACTGGAGCAAACCGATCAGTCTTTAAGGGTAATGGGTGGCACTCATCACACTTATGGCTTTATGCTATGTGTTAGACAACACCACCTTTTAAAGTAAGAAATGATAAAAAGAGCATGTTTTGTTTTGTTTTTTTTTTAAATAATTAGGCCACCCACATACAGATATACAGATCACATTAGAGTCTGCAAGAAACTCTCAGAGCGTACGCTGAATTCATCCAACTCCCCCATAAAGCTGAGGCTGTTTTTCCGCTGGGCCTCTGTTGTTTTGCAATAGTGTGATGGATATTCATGTCCTCAACTCCTTCTCCACAAATGTGCATCATTAAGTTTGACAAAACAGCCATAACAATCCAGGATGACTGGTCAGGTCATGCATATACTGAGTTTAAGAGGTAAATTGGTTTGAAGTAGGGAGGGAACCTCAAGTCCTAGACCTCCTCCACTGAGCTGTCAGATGATGAGGAGGGTGAGAGTTGGGGAGGGGGTCACAAGGAATTTTATGTAATGGAAAAAATATATGCAAAGACTTTGCCAATACTTTTGTATTTAGTAGTGCTTTAACTCCTGTATAATTTTTTTTTTACTTAGCTGTGGGGTTACTTCAAAAAATGAATTAAAACTGTGTGAAAAATCCTTTCTTTAGTGACAAAGCTCATTACCCACACACGTACTGTATATCAGGGGGTTGCAGGCCTCATTTCGTTTTCAGGCGGTTTTGAGTTGTTCAAAGGTACAAGATGAATACAGGTAGGGGCTGGAAGCTAGACTACTGTTTGTCTGATTAAAAAGCCCAGCAGTAAGGAGAAGGGACTGATGCATAATGAGACAAAGATCAGTGTCAAACAGCACATGTGCAACATGTTATTCCCTGGTGTTTCTATGAGGTTTAAATCATAATGGTTGTTCCTATCTGAGCGTAGGAGAAAAGCATCCAATTAAAATATTAAAATGGCTGGAAGTATGTATCTGTGAAGAAAATAGAAGGTTACGTATGCCTGCTCTTTTTGGTCACCTGATAAGATGACCATTTTCTACTCCTGTGAAACTCTATTATAAAACTGAATTCAATTTATTCAACACCAACTTTAATGCAAACCCTATTTTCTCTCACTCACACTCCTGTTTACTGATATATACACGCACACACGCACGCACACACGCATGAACGCCAGCAGCAGCACCACACAAAAGCTTAGTCTTTGCTGGTTTAAGTGTCAGTGTTCCCCATTTCCAGTTTTCTGCAGTGCACTGCAACTTAGACATGTGTACACTTATACACTCGGGTGCCAATGACAGCATATTACAGGAAAACCTATTACACATTTCTCTCGCTTCCCCCTCTCTCTCCTCCTTTGGTTTTCTCTTAGGTTCTCTCTTGATCTCTGTGCTGGCTCTTACTTTATCTTTCTGTCTTTATCAGTCTCTCTATCACTTCCTTCTCTCTCATTTGCCAGCTAGATCTTCCAGTGATTGGAGTCTAACTTACTGAGAGAAAGGGCACGGCACAGTGCCAATGCTAATAGTTGGTTTATATCTGAAAGCAGCTGCATATGTGTGAGCAATAGATATGAGGACATCAACCAAGAGATTTGCTATATAAGTAAAGGGGCTGTAATGACTTGTGTTTGGCCGTACTTCGTCCAAAAAGAGAAGAGAAGGAGGAAAAAAAATAGAGAGGGGCAGAGCAAGGAGAGTGAGATAAGGAGAGGGACTGAGAGTGCAGATAAGACAGGGGCGCTTGACACTGGAACTGTGAATAAGTGTGTAATAAAAACGAATTCTCTGCCCTCTCAATCTCCACCTCGGCCTCCTCCCAACTCTACTTAACGCACAGATCCAGTTTTGCAAAGCTGTGCCCACCCCACACCCTCAAAACCCTTATTGCCTGAACTGACTGTTGAACACAGTTATCTCTAAATCCATTGTGGATGCAACTCCCCTCCATTGAGAGAAAACCAGTGACCTCAACTCACTTAGAGTCAAATGGGCTCAGAGCTCCTAGGGGACATGTTAGGACACCTGGAGCTATAAATAGATGGTGAAACTCACTAAAAGAAAAACACTCTCAGCTTGCACAGTGTGGGTATAGCTTCAAGTGTCACTTGTGGTGACCCCCCATAATCACCACCTCATTCTGCGGTCCTCTTCAGGTCTTCTGGCATATTTCAGCTCACTGTTTTGGTTTATGACCTGCAACTTGTGCTACACGCTCACTGCTCTCCTGGTGAAGTGTTCAACCACAATGAGCAGCTGTTTTCAGTGAAAAAGCTCTAAAAACCCACTGTATGGTTAATACTTAACAGCTAAAAAAAAACACGTTGTCATATTTTATGTATTTACCTTTAGACATAGCAACAGGACTTAATGGTAATTGAATGTCTGTGCTTTTCTATACACTAATGAGCTGTTGGAAAATAACTCTATATTTTCACTGAGGGCTTATTTGAACTAGGGGCAAATCTGCAAAACCCCCTTTTGGAGATTTAAGTGGCCAGACAATTGCTGGATGTCTGGATAAATAAAACTAAGCTGGTGCAGAGGAACACAAAAGACCTAAACATCTTTTTGCTGTTTATTTGTCTTGCAAACCTGCATCTAATTCATCTTTTTTCTCAAACAGGGTTTTGACTAGCCCTCCCACACTCCTGGCAGAAAGCATTGGAAACAGGCACTGCCTTTCACCTTACACATGTGTTAGTGAGCTTAATTGGAGCATTTACTGTAATACACATCAGAGGTCAAAAACATTTGCATAGCTTTTGTTCTGTGTTAATAAAATCGTATTATTTTTGTCTTTTTCTTATGATAGCAAGAGAGAGAAAGAAAACGAGAGCCAGAAAGAAAGGGGGGTTTGGCTTTGAAGCCATTATGCTTGAAAAATATGTGATTCCTTTGGGGTCTTGTACAAAGACCACAGTCAGCCACCCTGGGCTGGATTTCAACTTTAAACTGAGCTGAGCTGCCCACTTTTGGCCAACCACCGCTCCAGGCCATGAGGACAAATTACCCACGTCACACCTGTTCATATTTCTGCTCTGTATCAGCACAGTGCAGCAGGTCTATACAGGGGAAATAAATGTGACAGCGCTGAGAAAGGAGAAAGCAAACGCTGGCACATGTCGCATCAATCATCTGTCAGAGACTCAGTCGAGGTTTGTCTATACATGCCAGCACAGAAAGTATGCAAACCCAGTAAAAGGTGTCAAAGTAGGCGTGAACGGAAAAGTGTGAGGCCGTTTTGATTAGCGTTTGTATAGTGCTATATGATAATGATGGAAGTAGCAATTAGCGCATCACTTGGAGAAAATTTGGCAATTGGGAGCCAGTGGAAAGGTAAAAGCTGGTAGTTACAGGAAGGAACGATGCTGTCTAAATGTTGCCTCCGACAGACACAACATCACATTTCTATTTCTACCATTATTTTGATTTCCTCCATGTTTCCTCAGGTGGTAGCACCAGAGAGGATAGCTTCTTGGCTTTGCCTGTTGTCACTTCACAGTTAACAATCCAATGCTGCACCCTGGCTTGATTAAAACCCATGTAACAGTGTGACTGAATATGGATTCAGCCTAAGTTTGATTCACCTCTCGCACAAACTGAAATAGCCTCAGAGGCTCTCTGTGCTCTTTTCAGCCCACTGACTATTGTTTGCTGTGAGCCAGGTAAAGTCTAGTTGAGGCTCTCTGCCAGCTCCACTCAACAACTGCAGACGCTCTGCTGAGTACCCCGAACAAAGACCCACTGTGTTGACTTAACAGCAACAGTGCAGAGAGTCTGCAGGATGAAAATCAAAGATGAAATAAAAGGTTCACACCGTCAATATCTGGCAAGAACAGAGAGGACTATGCAAGGACACTCCTTTGACACATGAATGCACACAGAAAGCAAACAAGCCACTGTATATATGAGAGAGAGTGTCGGCGCACACACCAAGAGTGACACCAGTGTGTCTTCCTCATTGAGGGCAACATCATTTTCATAAATTAGCAAGCTTGAGTAACAACACAGAACAAAAAAATTATTATCAATTTAAGGTGCAAAATAGAACCTTGTTGCATCAGTTGAAAAGCATAACCCTTTAATTAACAGGAAGAAAAGCAATTTACTCCTGCTTCAGAGCACAGCATCCCTCTCTCCCTATTCCTCTTGGCATCTTTTAGGATTGTTTTAATTATTTCCTGGCACACTGACTGTATGACTAAAGCCGCTCCCTTACACCCACTCTGTCTTCCTCGCTGTCTCTCTCTCTCTCTCTCCCCCACCCTTTTACCTCACGTTTGGCATGCCTTTACTCAGCCGCTATAAATGAGAAACAAATCAAACGTCTGATTAGCCTGTAATCAGCCCCTCCATGTCCCAGAAGGACAGCGACAGAAGAGACAAAGAAAATGGAGAAGCCTGTGTGACTCACTGTATCTCGCAGCACACGGTGACTTTAAAAATGAAAAGCTGCAACTCATATCCTTGAAAAGTTTCTCTAAGACAGCTCATCTCACTTAAGATGATGCAAGTGAGCTTCAAACAATATGGCAGCAACACTGCCCTGCCCGACTCTGGGTGGCAGTTTGGTTAAGTATCTGCAGAAAAATAGAATAATCTTTCTGGTGCAATTTTAATACGTCTAATGCAATTAAAACTAACTCCTGTGGTTCATGTATTTGTAGCTGTGTTAAGATTACAAATACACATACATCGTGTTTTCAGCTTCTGGTGATGGAGGACAGGTACAGAGAATTAGTTCAAATTTCAAACTGCTCCTCCTCCTCCTCTTCTTCCTGTCCTCTCTTCATTATGACAACATTGATTTCTGTATTGATATCTGTGCAAAAAAAAAACAAAAAAACACATTATATCAGAAACACGTCCTTCAGCATCCATGCTTCCATTGTCTCCATGTCTGAGGTGAGTACCAGCATAAATGAGAAGATGCTTGAACACATTGGTGCATTTTACAAAACTAAATAACAGGACACATTTTCAGACACATGATTTTTTTTTTTTTCATTCTACATGCCATTAGTTGCAGTTTCTTACAGGTGAAGCCCTCATCACATTTAACACCACCCACTGTACTATGTGGGCACAGTGGGAAGAATAGTGGAATAGATTACTGATCTCTAGTGTTGGGATAGCCTTTAAACTGCCTGGATTGATTGAATTGAATTTAAAAATGCTGGTCTAATAACTACACTGATAAACTTAGCTTAGACTGAAAAATACACCTGCTGGGATCTTGGACCCTTCGTCATATGAGCAAGTGGTTTCTGTGAGCATACTGGTGGATATAGCCGTGATTAAGGACCTGTCATTTTGGCATTTTATTTTGTGCCTTTTCTCAAATTACATACACTTTGGTTGAGACACGATCACCTGCTCCTAATGCACAAATAAGATGCACAAGGGCAAGCATCCAAGCTTCTGGCCTTTTATTAACAGGTCAGAAATGAAAAGAAAAAGAAAAAGAAAGGAAGTGTAGATTTCAGATATTGCACTCATTGTTGTGCAGATGACTAAAGAACTGTAAAAAAAACCGTTGTCTCCTGTAACACTATGGTTGAACTCTGAAGACTTTGCCTACACACAGAATTTGTTACGCTTTGTGGGTGACTGAGTTAGTGGATCTGCACTGTTTTTTTTAACAGGGTTAATTTTTAATGTGATGTGTTGAGAGAAAGGGATAGAGACATAGAGTGGTTGTAGGCTAAATCCATTTAGTTGTGTTTCACTTCTTTGTGGTAAACTTCTGCTGTTGTGTGTACATGGCCACTTTGGACTTTGGACTAACTTTTGGAATTAGTTAGCAAAAGTTCATTATTGATTTTCCTCTACTTTCCTGTTTCATCACCATCACCATTCTGTTTGTGCACTTTGAAGCAACCAGCATTATTTGACTGGCCCACCATATCTGGCTGGACACATTTGCAGCCAATCAAATCTTCACTAATGTCAATTTACTATAATCATTCGTTCGTCTGGAAGTCAGTGGGGAAATTGATATCCACTGCATTACATTCTCCTCCCCAGTTTGCTCTCTTGGTGTGTCTGGCCCTTGTCTTTCTCTCATGTCCTGCATCCTTTCTACCTCGCTCTCTTTCCTCCTGCCTTGGTTATCCTGTGCAGACAATTTTCAGGCTGATCGGAAGGTGATCACAATGTCTGACCTCTCTCAAATCAGCCTTAGTAGCATTCAACACTCCAGACACACACACACACACACACACACACACACACACACACACACTGTCATTTTTGCAGTCTCTCTGTCCAATCTGTCTCACACTCTCACTTTCCTCATCTCTTCACTTAACTCACCTCCTCAAAGCTACCTGCCAGTTTTGGAGCCTGACATTCCAGCTCCCCATCCCTCTTCTTTTAAGTCCCATTCCTTTTAACTTGAATATGACCACAGTGAGAAGTGAAAGTAGACAGGTACCTACTGAATAATGGATGACCAAACTGTTTGAGATTCGCTCTATTTTCAAAAGTGAGGCAAAGAACACAACTTAAGAGTATTTTGGAGGAAATGTAGAAGTCGCAGTGGCGAAGTGGCCGAGAGTCTGGAGACCCCTGAGCTTCGGGTAAACTGGGAAGTATGGCGATGTGTAACAACATGTACATCCAGAAATACACCAGAAATGGCTTTAATTTTGTTGCTATTACAATTTTTTTCCCTTCAATTTTTCCATCAAATCTTTATTCATGCCATTCTGTTCCTTTACAGCTTCTCCAAACAAGACCAAATAACAACACAGCAAATGAAAATAAAAGCTCAATTTTCTTGTCTCGCTAATGTTAGTCTCAACTCTACAGAGATGTTTTAAGCTGCTGTGTTAAATCTAGAGTGCAGGTGAGGGTCCTTATTTTCTGCTGAAAACACAGTCTCCTTTTCCAATCAAGCACAAATTATGTGAATGTAAATAGTTATTCGAACTGATGAAAGTCCTGTCGTTGGAAATGAGACCTAATTAAATTAGGCAAACTTCCTAATGACACTTCAAATTATTTGCTCCTCTCTTCACAGCCTACCAGATTGGCACCACAGCCGCGTGAAGAGTCGAAGATGTGAAGAATATCAGAGTAAACTTACTGACTAAACTTTCTTCAAAATTTCAGGGTACAAATCTACCCTGAAGTGCAATACATTTTCTCAATGTCAAGTGCCCACGCATCAAGCAAGACACTTGCAGTTGGAGGTTTACCAGAGCCGAAAAAAACAAGTCCAACTTTGCCTGTCTCCCATCCACCCTGTCGCTGTCTGTCTGGTGTCTTCCTCAGCACTCTCACAAAACCACTTTTGCTTAACTAAAACGTAAAACCAGCAAAGAGGACTTGAAAACTTCTTCAGCAGTAACATGAGTCAAATCCCCCACAGCCTAATAGTTTGGCCTAAATACTGAACAGGATTAAAACGACTCATATTTGGTGTAATTGTGTAACTTGTCTGTTTACGAAGGAGAACAGGAGTAGGCGCTGTGTAGGGCCAGTTTGGGGGAAGGAGCGGCATAGAGTGATGCATCAGGAAACAGACAAACAGCTCTGTTTTTGTTTTAATCATTCATTTCACTCGTGTGCTAAATGATGTAAATTAAAAACATAACTCTTGTTTGCCCTGAGCAATGTTTTAATTAATGCTATTTAACATTAAAAAAGAAACTATTAATAGTTGTATCATGTGACTCATGTTAAGCAAAGATGTGTGTGTGTGTGTGTGTGTGTGTGTGTGTAACATTTCTTTTATCATTCAGATTTAATTATATGTCCAGAAAATACTTCCCTTCAGACCATCACTGTTATGAAAGGAGGGCAGGAAAGTGATCAGATCAATAACAACTAGGAGACCCTTCTGGACTCATCAGACTCCATGCTACTTCAAAGTGTTTGTGGTCAAAGTGTAACAGATTTCATTTATTGGCTGAAATGTTACACCCTTGCGGGCAAATAACCTGTTTCTCAACAACATTAAGAAAAAAACAGGTAAAGGAAAGCAGCGTAATAACCTGGATAATGAGATAGCCATGACTAACCCTGCTTGACTGTGGGCTAGAAATCAGGCTTAATGAGAAACTTTCACAGCACAGCCAGATCCTTCTTACCATTACACTGTTTGACGGATATTCCTGCCATCTCCAACTTTGAATACAATCAACTGTCGATTGTTCAATCAGATTGAGTGATAAAACCTCAAATTACTGTCGTCTTGAGGCCTGATCTTCATTCTGTTATCCACTCAAAAACATGTATGACAAGTGAAACTGCAGTTTTTTAAGGCTTCATTAGGTTATTTGTGGTGAAATCTTTAGTCAAAATGACTTCCACTGAGGATTATTCCCTGACTTTGCTGATAGGGGACACTGTGATATGCCACAGTAGAGGAAGCACAGGTATAAATAATAAAACATGTGATAAGTGAATTCCATTTAGCTGCATGGCTTTCAAGGTCTTGGTAATATGCATGTTGTCTTATTGCTATTGGCCTATTGACCTTTTTACCTTTAGACTACACATTTTCATGGCAGACGTTCTTAGCCTTTTTAGTGTTTAGTGTAACTAGTAGCTTGAAGGATGGCTCTGTCACATTTAGGAATGCAAAAATCCCAAACACTGTTTTGAATAATTGCATCTTTTTCTCAAGAGATAATCTGCTAAAAAGCAAAAATTTTCCAATGAACCCACCTGCTTTCGTATTTTAAAAGGATGATGAACAATTTTGGTCTTTGTTGGCTTGGTTCTAAATAAATGTTGCTTTCATTTGTCTCAAACCTGAACAGGCAGCCTAACTTCATTAAAATGAAAATTTATGTGTCCAAGTAGAAAGTCACAACAGAAAAACCAGGATGCACAAAAAGTGCAGTGGAAATGGCATACACTTACAATTACAATACAGTGACAATTAATGTTTTTACCTGTGCTTCTCGTGACAGGTCAGAATATCTCTCGTGAAAAGGTGAACATCTTTTAGAGTTTCCTAGATTCTGAGTGTAAAACGTCCTCCTGAATGTTGACAGAGTGGTGAGCAAATTTACCTGAAGTGCTCACTAAATATATTTCAGTGACACTGGTGATTTTAAAATGCAAGTAATGATCTGGTTAACATTTATATCTGGCACAATTTGACAGTAGGAATGGTACAGTTTTACAGACATTTATGGATGTTAGTAGGTCATATAGGCTTTTTAAAGTAAATGTGTCTCCCGCAGGTTTTGAGTGAGTTGTGTGTTGACACTGGAAGAGTGACAAAATGAAGTACACTCAATAACGTCAGCATGCATGTTAAAAATGCCTGATGGGCACTCCTCCCACAGTGCAATGCACAATGACAGTGATGGAGCTCACAGCTGGAAAACATTATAACTGATTGTGGGTGGTGGTGGTGAAACAGCTTTGTGAATGCAAATGAAAGATTATTCAAAAATATTGAACTGCAAACATGACAATTAGTGTATAGAACATTTATAGTGTCTATAGTTGGAACAAAATAATTGTCTCCAATTTTATCAGTGTGAAACTTTGCCCTGATTTTACTGAGCTCAGTTCACAAGGAGACACACACCATTTTTCAGCAGACTACATGATAAACTGCCTCCTGTAATTGGCGCTGGCTAAAAAGCCACCTGCATTGAAGAATTGAGTTAAAGCAGCATGGCAAATAGTTCATTCCCCACCGGAGTTTTAATTCTATCTGGGTGGGACCTGGTGCTACTTTTGGGACGAGCTGCTCTCCAGAAATGTCACACATGGCAGATTTGCACAGGTTTAAGAACATGGATGACCACTCTAATCATTATAATTCACAGGAGGACTCCAGGTAACAATGGTCCTCAGCACTGAGTTGAGTTACTTAAACAAATGTAGCAGCTGGTTACTTTATGACTGTCCATATGTTGTTTATCAACAAAAAGCACACAGAGGAGGCTATCATGCATGAGTAGCTCTCTTAATGTGCATTTCTACATCCCATGTTAATGATTATGACATTTTAATGGTAAAGAAAATGAATATCACTGTGCCGGACCATGATTCAAGTCATTCTGATTGTGTGCATGTCAAATGCATTTGATGTACACAACCCAGGGGCAGACACACTGAAACAAACACACATGCTACCCGCACAATAATGCAGAGAGAGGAAGGGAAGGGGAGAAAAGGGAAAACAGATCTCTCTCTTTTTTTCTCTTGCTATTTCATTCGGTACATGCTACCTCTTTATTTCCACCTCTCCAACTGTCTGTCTTTCACAGTATCCTCAACCTGCAGGTCACAGTTATGACACTTCAAAATCACAGTTATTCCCAAAATGTCACAGGATGAAATAACAACAAACAGAGAGGCCATGAAATAAATACAGAAATGTATGCGGAAGATAAGAGGAGCAGAGCAGGAAGGATAAAGTTAGATGCAGATCTATGCCTTGAAAGATGAGTCAAAGACGGAGCAAAGTTTCAAAAACACAGATCCTTCTGTGGTTATAGATAGAAGTAACGTCACCAAAATCTTGGGAGAACACTTTTATGTGATCAATATAACTTTAAAAAAATCAACCTGAGCAAGTAATATAGAAAATCTTGCTGATACACAGTGTTCGTTCAATGACAGCATACCACGGAAACTTTGTCTCGCATCGTTGGAAAGTTTTTCTCTTGTGAGTGCTATTCAGAAGCAGTGTATGGGTTACTGAAGGACAAGTAAATAAGACGTAAGACTGAATGCACTGAGAAGAAAAAGAATATAAAACTGTTTTCTACCTCACACTGGGTTTGTCTGAGGTTCTCCTCTTGTCTGAATGGTCTTATGCATAAAACAGTGTTTACATAAAAAAAAGAGGGAAACTGGCTTTTAAATTTTACGTCTCTGTCTAGACATCTCTGCCTTAAGTGATATCAGTGAAATCTTCCAGTGGTATCAATTTAGAAGCGCGCTACAGGGTACTGCTGGTCTATGATCCTTTTTAGCCATGGCTGTACCGTCGATCTATGGATGGCTCTGTCAGTCAGTCCACCACAAAGAACCAGACAAACATATCAGTAGCTTTTGAAATTTGGTACAGATACTCACAGTATCCAAAGAAAGGATGACAGCTTTGGTGATCCTGTCACTTCTGGTTGATACTTGTAGTTTTGGGTGAAATGACATGCTCCATGAAACTTTTGGATGGACTGCCAAGGAGTCGGTTCAATACTTTCATTTACTCTACAGCATCATTTATTTTTTGATCTAGCGCCACCAACTAGTCATATTTCCATCAGTCTCAGCTGTACTTTATATTTAGTTCTGATTTTCAAATGTTAGTATGTCACATAATACACCATTATGACAAACTGCTATGTCAATATGAGCATGTTAGCAAGATGATGTAAGCATTTAGCTCCTAATACCTCTTTGTCTGAGGAACAACTGAAAGAGCAGCTAGTGTCATTTAAGAGGCCTCAGGCCTCAGGCAGATGCTCCACACTGTTCAGAGCAAGTTTCATAAAAGTATTCAAGTTTGTGAGACCAGCTTGTGCACGTTTTTAGGTATATATGGTCAGATGACCTGATGGGTCATTTCAGTGCTAATGCCACGTTATGTAGCATTTGATCCTGACAAAATGAGCACACATTTTACAGCACATAAACCTCCGTCAACATTTTAAAATAAAGTCACGAACTGGTGGGTTTTATTTCCCTGGGTCATTATAATCCCCAGTGTGTTTACTTAACACTATTTTTACATGATATACAACGCCAAGGGTGCAGAAAAAGAGCAATCTAAATTGAGTAAATTTACTCTGAAAGCCAATAAATGCAATGATGAGTTCTCCATCTTGTAAAAGTAAGTGCAACACACGCTATGGGGCTCCGTCTGGCAGCAAGAGGAAAGAATTTTATTGTAGCATATAGTGAAACTAATAGCCCTCCTGTTATGATAGTAATATTTGAGATGGGGCTTTTTCTGTAACAGAATTAAAATTAATGAGCTGTCCCACTTTGACTTTACGCTTGACTGGGGTGAACGGTTTGACCTGTGTCAGTAAATTGTGGATTGTCCAGGCAATATATTTCACCAGTTTACACAAAACAGGGAGATATAGCAGCCTAACAGGCCAAAGAAAGCACTGCAGATGAGGAATGCAGTCACAGAATCAGGATGAGGAGATAAAGAGTGTTGATGGCTCAGAAACACACGACAGAGGTGAGACCTGACAGATTGAGATGTCCAGACAGCAGGAAAATTATGATCTGGCAAGATAAAACTGTGCTTCTTTGAAACATGCTAGATCACCTATTAGAATTATCTGACAGGGAGATTATTGAAAACCTCAGTGACAAAATAAAACTGCCTTTACATGAGAGAAAGCTTTAAAAAATCCTGCTCGAACAGACCCATTAGAAAGCAATTCTTGATAACACTCCTCAACCGAGCGGAGTGAAACTGAATGAAAATCAGAAAGCTCATTACTGACAATTCTGAGCAGCGAGCTACAGCACATGACATTCAATCACACAACACAAACAAGCTCTCTCTCACGCTTTTTCTCTCATCCCATTTTCTTATACACAAAACAAGCAAAAAAAAAAAAAAAAAATCCTGCTGCCCAATTTCAGTTAGTCTCACTTCGACTCTTACCTGACGCTCTGTATCTGTAATATATCTGGATCTGTGGCATTGAGGGAGGCCACAAAGCTGCCCACAGGGATGTTTTCCATCTTGGTGACTGTCAGGGGATCGGGGAAGAAAACAGGGCCCTCGTTGACGTCCAGAACTGTGACATGGACAGTGGCTGTGGCGCTGGGGCCATAGCCTACATCAGCAACCAGAGGATCCTCATTCTCCACTTTGATGAGTAGTGTGCGGAATGCCGTGGCCTCATAGTCCAGGGGCTGAATGGAGAAAAAGATTGGTAAGGTAATGGAAGGGTGATAATGTAATCTAGTGCATTATAAAAAGTCACTTATACTTTACCTTGACAACTGACAGCATTCCCTCATTGTTGTCTGGGTTGGTTTGGATCTCAAAGCTCTGTGTAGGGTCTCCACTTATTATCGAATAGATGGCTCTCCATGCCTCTGTGGCTGGATCATCTCTGTCATCTACTGTCAGGTTGACCACCACCCCTGTCGAGCCCTCATTCACAGAAGCCTCAAACTGTTAGTGCGATGGTGAGGAGAAAGATAAAAAACTATCAGTGAGAGAGCACAGACAATACCTGAACAGACATGGGAGCGATTAAGAGTTTTTTTTTTTTTTTTTATAAGGAGCTGATTTAGCTGCTGTAAATTTAAATGTGTGCTCAGACTGAATGTGAAGTGAATGCACAATGTTAAAGTTCTGCTCTGCCCTCTCCTCACTCCTGTGTGTTTTCATTGAGTCCTTTGTCCTGGTGTTTTCTGTCTGGCCTTGGTTTTGTCTGTGTGCTCCAACAGGCCTCTGGCATGACATTTTCTCAGCTGTTGAGCTTCCTCCCTCCTACACATAAGTGCACTTGAGCCACACCCTGTGATGCTCTGCAGATCAGCTGATTGACAGCTGATTGCCTGATTGATAAAGGAGTGAAAATATTCAAATTATATCACACATCCCTGCTTCCCTTAACTGGGAGAGCACCAATGTAAACCTACTGCAGGTAATGCAATGGCTGTACCTCATACAATCCCACATCAAATAACCACAACTGTGACTTTAAATCCCTGCAAAATCTGAAGGAAGCAGGACATGACACATTGATGAATCTACCGCCATAAAGCACAGGTGTCCACTGTTTACCTTGACTAAATCACATGGAGGTGGAAGCAGGCGGCTACAAAATGAGCCCACACACCACAACAACTCAGTTTAAGTGGTTTATCAATCTCGTGAGTCACTGCCTCCTTTTCCAACAGTCGTTTTAGCAAAAGTGGTGTTTCATGTTGTATCCGTGAAACGCATATCAGTGCAAATTCTGCAGTGTCGTGTTTTAAGATATGATGTGACAGTTTATGTTATTAGAGACAATAGAACTGAAATTGAAATAGTCAGATTGATGTGGCCACATAAATGGTTTCATCACATTTTATAATTATTTTTCTTTTTTTTATCCCTATCATTGCTGTAGGAATAAATGAAAAACCACAGCACAACCATCTGCCTTGTTGCAGACGTGTCGTGCTATGGCTTCACATCATGTCGCACTGCAGCACCCATATGAAAATATGATTTCCAGAGGAACCAACTTTTTGTTTGTCGAGCTGTTGACATTATGCGTCACTGCTATGAACAGCATTGATGTGACTGGCTTAGTGTGAGTGCATTTGTTAATCACTGCTTTATAAATTTATCAACTGCCCTTGTCACGTCTCTTTTGTGCACCGAAGGCCTACTGCTTTGTACTGGTGGTTTAGAGGGCACCTGGGAGTGTCTCTGCTGTCAAATGAATTCATTCGAACAGAGTATGTAAAGACATTGTTGATATATTGCGGTCACATATTCTGCAGACAAATCCGAGCCAAAACATTTGCCTAAACATTAATTCACAGGACAGTAAATGCCTTAATCCACGGACAAACAGCAGACACAGCAAAATACACACTATCCATGTTTTTCCATCACTGATTCCTCAAAGTGCATCTCATTTATTTTTCAGTTCCAGCCACTCCCCACCTCTCTGCTAATTGTTGTCAGCGGGCCTCAGTCAGATTATCAGTGCAGTCTCCCACTAAAGACGACTTTGTGAACAGGGATACCCTTGCAGAAGCTCCAGGAAGCTAAAGCAATTTTGTGAGTGTGTGTATGTGTCTTTGTGTCAGGACCATTACAGTGTCAGAGCTTACAGTGTAATCTTTCCGACACAGAACACTCTGTTTAAGGATAGCGCGGGTCCAGCCTAGATTACTGCGTCTCCTGTCAGCCCACGGTATTGTTGTTTCACAGATTACCCTTTTACCGCCTTACACTGCCTGGCTCCATGCATTTATCTGAAGAGAGACAAACATTGATTGCTTCTCTTTCCTTCCTTTTCTGCCTTTTGTTATTCATCCAAAGCTTGCTTTTCAAAAACAACAACAACAACACTTTGAACCATCCACAGTCATTTAGGGCACAGAGGATGGAAACACAGTGTTCTTTAGTAGGAGGTTATGTTTGGATCCAAACAGGCAACGTTGGTCCTTTTGTCCAGTGAACCCGCAGCGTTCTGCTAAAAAAGCATTACGTGAAAATTAAGAAACTGTTGAAAGAACTTGTCGCTTATTTTTTTAAACCAGTGGGATGCACTGGAATTTTAATTCAAACAGCAGCTACGAGGTCTTATCGAGGTAACCTGAAGTTATGAAAACCATTTTTACAAATACTACTCACAGGCAGGGGTTAAGGTGGGCCAGAGCAAGAAGCCCAGCACCTTCAATTAATAAGTTATTAAATCTAAGTGTCTAAACAAGGAGTGAGACAGAGGAGAGGGCAGGCGCGCATACACACACACAAAAGCCACTCTGGCAGAAAATAAAGGTCCTTTTAACTCTGAAAAAGCGATGGCCCACTTAACGCATAAAAAGCTGTAAAATATAAATTCAAGAAGTCATCATGCAAAGACTGGCTCTCAGAACAAGAACCTTGTTAACACACACACAAGTGTGAACAGCCAAGCTACTGTTCACTTGACACAGAGCCGGACTGACATTGAATAAAACCCCTGATTCTTAGGTTTCCCCACCTGCCAGCTCCCAGTTTAACCTCCTCCTACATGGCCCCGGCGCACACACTCAAGCACATGAGCAATGTGATCAGAAACAAATGCAAGTCATTGGCATTGCTCTTCACCCCTCTTCTGGACTCCAAAGTGCAGATAAGACACACTCCAATAGAACATCTGCAGGCCGTCTCTCTCTCTCTTACCATCCTGCAAACACACACACACACACACACACACACACACACACATCCCATCCACACGCACACAAATAAAGTACAGTCACACAGACAACAGCCAGGCAGATTGGGTTTAATCATGTGGGGCAGTCATGCGGTTGGAGGAAATGCTGTATTCTGTGTGATGTGGCCACTGGGCCCCTGCCCTGCCGCTGATAAGGCCCCAATTCCACCTGGAGCACAAAGCAACCAGTCACCTGAAAGACTAGGAGGAAATGACTAACTACGAGGCAGAGCTCTTGGCCCGAAATGACTTAAACGCATTAAGTCAGAGGGAGAGAGAGAGAGAGAGAGAGAGAGAGAGAGAGAGAGAGAGAGAGAGAGATGGAAAAAGAAGATGAGGGAAAAGGGTCTACCTTCAAGTTTGCCTTCATTCATGAGCAGGCCAAATACAGACACACAAACACACAGGATGAGAGAGAAATACACTCACACTGTAAGTAGGGTGGATGGGTGGGTGGATGGATGGATGGATGGATGGATGGAAAGATGAACGGATGGATGGGTGCATGGATGGATGGATGGATGGATGGATATGGACAGAGTTACCATAAATAAAAAAGCATTTGACATTCCAAGGAGTAAAAACACAGTGTGGCATTGATTTTCTGTTTCCTGTCTCCTTTTATGTCTGACTTTTCAATAATCTGTCCCATAAATCTTCAGGGTAATGCCATGCTGCCAAGAGATAACCTGGTGTTAGTCATTTCAGGCACAACACCCAAGGAAGACAAGCTAAATAAATGGATAATGTCAAAGTTTCAGTTGACAGCTTCGTCACTGTACATTTCATTTGTTCTCTTCCAAACCTAGGACTTTGATGCCGAGTCGTGTTCTTGTGCATGTATTTTGACCTCTCTTTGCTTTTCATGTGAACATGCTGCAGAAACACACAACACTAGCTGAAAGTTTATTTTTGCACTTCAAGGACAAGTACGTTTTTCAAGATCACACACTGTATGTTACAGCACAGACATTTTAAATATATTTTTCCTCCTGCACTAAGCATCCTGGTGGGTATTAATACCAACATAAACATCTACCAGGACTTCAGACTTGCTTCTTTGTCTCATCCATCACAGTGAAGTCATGTCTGCATTCATTTATGTCAAAGATTCATTATTGTTACGAGGTAATGCAGGGCAGAGTGTTTATTTCAAATCAATCTGCACTTGTGCTACATTACTAGACGACAGCACTGTAACATTCACAAAAGAATAGTTGCTGACTTGGCAATCAATGTGACAGACAAGACCGATCAACATAGTTCTGATTGATTTTCATGCAATAAAGAAGTAAATAGAAATGAACCTCTCTGAAGCAGCAGGAAAAGCACATCCAAATCCTTAAACTGGATGACATGCATTACAAAAGGGTCAGAAAGTATGTAAAGTTTATGAGCTGCAGTTAAAACCTTAAGTTTGATACTGCAGTGAGCACGGCTGAATAAATATTTACCTCACTCTCCTACCTTTGCAATTTCCTGCCTCATACACAATATATCACTTAAACTGCATTGGTCCCTTCAGTGGATGAATAGTTAAGGTTGTAAATGACACGGCCAGTCTCAGGCTTTGCCCACTCATGTCTCATTTAAAAGGAATAACCAGGGGTTGGTTGCTGATTGTGTGAACAGATCCTAATGAGCACAGCAACTTTTCACTGCTACAGGATACGTTTTAATGAGAAACAAATAAATAGAACTAAAACTGGGCTCAAGAATCTGGGCTGTGATTATTGTACAATTACTTCAACATATGATTGTACCATAGGATGACATATTGTGGATACACATCATCTCATGAGGTAATTAAACCTTCTTGCAGCAGGTTTGGGTTTTACAAGGTCAGAGATGTTTTGGTGAAGCTGGAGACATGACTGTGGCAAGGCTAATCTGTCAGTCGGTCTACCACTTGGATCCATGCTTTGACAACTCAGAGGGATTACCATGAAAATGTATCCACACCTTCATAGTCACAAGAGGAAGCAACTCATCTGATCTCCTGGAATTCAGTGCAAAAAATACTACAACTATATTTTGGGCTCCAATATGGCAGAATGTTTTAATACAAAACCTGAAGTTGTAAACATCTGCAAGGTGAGGCAACACATCTGAGTGATTTCTGAAAAGACAATGTAATATCACACAACCTCCATCATGACACTGTCAACAACCTTCTGTGTGCCTTGTCTCAAACAGATGGAGGTGCAAGGGGAGTCTGAAACTCTGGTAAAGAGCTTGAGAAAGAGATGTGAGGTTTTAGAAGAATATACACATCTGTCAGCTTTACCGAGTAACACTAAATGGGCTCTGGCTCATTAACACTACTATGGAAATTGCCTCTTATTTCTTATACAGGCTTTTAATTTGTCTTTCATTGCCAGATGGCATTGTTTGCCTGTTATAAACCACTGACCCAGAGCTTTTTCTTCTACTCAAGAAAGAAAGAAAGAAAAGGAAGGAAGGAAGGAAGGAAGGAAGGAAGGAAGGAAGGAAGGAAGGAATCAGCAGATTGGCAGATTTAAGATTAATAGTGGTAGTTTTGAGTGTGATGCTCGGTGCTATAAATCATCAGATGCTCACCATATTCTTCACCCCACATACGCTCACAGACGCACACACAAACTGAGATGAATGGAGATCAACTTATTCCATTCCTGGATGTCTGTCAGAGTGTTTTTATGAATACAGATGGCAGCTGGGCCTGCACTGACAGGTAGCCAGACAGACAGTTGAGCAGCTGTTCATTTGTCCTAATGGAAAGTACTTTGTGACACATCCCTGCTGCGCCAAATATTTTCTCTGACATGGAACACATACCCACAGCCCATCACATTAAATCCCCCAACACAAGACCTTTTCTGCCCCCAAGTAGCTCCATTGCCACGTCACAGCATGGACGCACTGCAATATTTGAAGTTTGTCATACTGGGCATGTGGGCTGCTTTCTCTATGTCTCTCTGAGTAGGTTTATCCCTTTTATCACAGACTCTTGGTCCATCCACATTTTTGATCCTCCCTATATGGTGGATAAATCCCATCACTTGTTCTAGAGGAGAAAAATCATACACAAATGGAAAAAAAATGTTGCACCTGAGATGTAGCATCTCACAAAGTCAAAAACTCTGAATAATGGAGACATGTGCTAATTTACATTTCTGGGCCACTTTGTAATGGAATACAAAAGGTTGACGTCACAGAGATAAAAGTCAAATTTAGAAAGAAATCCCAGGGAATTTAACATAAATCATGTACATTTTCAAGCAGGTACTTGTGTTTCCTTTATCTGCTTTCAAAAGCAGCTTAACTCTCAGCAGAAGGTGGTGAAGACAGAAATCTGAAAAAAAAGAGAGAGACACTATTTTCATGGTGCCAGCGTGAAGCTGAAATGAAACCAAGTGCACATGATCATTCATCTTCCCACACAACCCTATACAGTGTCTGTGTATGGAATTGGCAATTTGCCGCTCTGTCTAACCCCCCACCTTACTTTTTACCCTTCCCCCTGTCTTTAATCCCTCATACAGTAAGTGTGCCTAGAGAGTTAATGAGCTTACCTGTGTCTTTATTAAATTTTAACAGCTTCTGCTCAGGCTGTTTCCAAAGACAGATTTTTGATGACATTCGGCAAAGCCTCTTTTCTACCTTTGCACAGCATTGCAGTCCTCATATTTGTCAGTGCAGGTGAGTTAAGAAAAAAAAAAATCTTCAAGCAATACAACTACAGAGAGTGTTAAATATAACCACATGCTTCAAAAGCACTGACAGTCATTTTAGTGTTACAGCTGATGAATTACATTGGCTGGTGTTGGATAGTCCCTCTTCAGTGGTCAGACTGGAGTGTTCTTCTTCTGTGAGTCCTTAACTCTCTGACAACCAACAATCTGACACTTAACACCTACTTTCTGTCACAGTTCACTGTCCTCCCCATGAGAGGTGCAAGTTTCCACTGTTCATATCAAAAGGTCTACCATCAGACAACCGCTGCTAAACTGCACACCATTAATAACTTCATCATTTTAATACAAGACAATTCTAACATTTGATTATATAGGCTATTGATCAAGTCAAGAAATTGATTGTTTACTTTTTCACTGTCATCATTTTTTCATCTGCACAATCATTGAAAATACATCATCACACCCTTGAAGCTATTATCCTTGGTATTCCTACTTGAGGTATAGGTTTCATCTGTACTGGACTCAGTCTTCACACCATTGTGATAAATTTATACATAATTTGATTTGACAGAATGTCTCCTGTGTGCAGAAATTTTAGGTTTCCCATAACACTGCAACGGCAGCTCTGAAGTGTTTTTCACAGAAACAATGCCACAGCAGGTCTTATATATAAACATATATATAGCTTGAAAATTAAGAGAAGACAAGGGTTATGACTGTGATCCAAAGAGCAAAAAAATAACCTTATTGTTCAGGATACATCATGTTAGGCTTGTGCCCTACAATAGGAGTGTTGCCAGTGACTGATCTATCAGGATTTTTAGTCTTTTGTATATTTTATTTGTCATAGTGAGAAAAGCACAGGTGTTTGCAGTAACATCGCCTGGGTCTTCTCTGTGTCCCAGTAAACCATGACTGTGACAGTGAGGCAGCATGCAGCACAACAGGATCTGAATCTAACTCAGTGATCTTCTTTTTCATGATTTACACCTCTGTTCTACCTGCTGTGGCATCGCTTCCTTAAAGACATTTCTACTGAAATTCTGTTTTATCTCTTGAGTTATCATCTTTGTCATTGTCATTTTCCTTCTGCATCAGCATACAACACAATGGTACATTACTGCAGCCACCTGTGGCGGAAGTAAGGTTGAACAGGTCGGCCACTAATGAAAGGGTCAGTGGTTTGGTCCTCGGTCAAGATACTGAACCCCAAATTACCTCTGATGGATGCTACACCAGAGTGCATGTATGAATATTTTGTCTGAATGTGTGACTGAGTGGATAAATGTAGCAAGTACTTTGAGTGTTTGTTAAGACTAAACCAGCAGAGAGTTGCTATTAATATTGTTATGATTACAGCAAGTATGTATTTAAGGTATTAAGATATTTATTGAAGTGGTTCAACACAATCTAGTGTTTGACTTAATCAGGAATTTATCAGAGTTTATCTCAAGGCACTTTTTAAATAGAGAAAGTCTAGACCTTCTCTTCATAATAACAATTCCCACCAAGAGCAATCATTTGGCAACAGTGGAGAGGAAAAACTTCCTTTTATGAGACAGAAACCTCGAGCAGAGCCAGACTCAGGGTGAGCGGTCATTTGCCTTGACCATTGGTTCAGAGAGGAAGAGATGGAGCGAGACAGAACTGAAGAAATGGCAGCAATAAAAGTAATAGTAGTCGTAATATTAACAATGATGGTGATAATAGCAGTAATATTAAGGTAACTATTTCCATCTTAATACTGTAGATGTCCACAAACTCAACTTGGATATTCATATAATTTAATTAATAAACTCAGAAGTAACAAATAAAAGATGAAATACTGAAAAAAAACAACATTTCTATGGTTTAAACATGATCATATACTGTAGTACTAGAGATAACTCAGTCTTCTCTTCACTTGCCAGGTCACTGCAAGGCTACTGGTTTATTATTGATAGGATGCTTATTTGTAGTTCACAAGTGTAAAGAACTGATAAAAACATCTTCAATATTACAAGCAGACTGCTAATTAACATTAAGTCTGACATAGCTGGCAAATTACCAAAAAATGGCATTTGATGAAAGCAATGAGCGGGGCTAACCCTAACCCTGGAGAAAATAGAAAACTGTGAAAAGCTCACCACCTTTTCAGATAAGCCCACAGTGAGTGCGTGTGGAGACGTGCAGCTGGTTTCTAACACATTACTATTCCTCAGAGTAAACTTAACACTTGATAGACAACATGGCTTGCTACTTTAAGTGGACCCTTATGTTTCTTTCTAGTAGGTCTTCAGTCTTTGTCAAAAGGACAGAGGTGTCAAGAGGCATCACACTATTTGCATTTGAATAGAATTACCTAGTGATACCATTCTTGGAATACATGTTTATGGTCCACTGTTGCTTGGCATGCAGTAATAACAGTGTGTACAGATTAAGACCAAATAATGTATGAAAAAATAACAAATATTCAAGAATGACTGAAATGATTGTGCTGTACTGTATGTGCCACTGATTTAATCTTGTTGCACTTTAAGATTATGTTTTCATGTAAGGTGTGTTAGAAATAAAATTCATTATTGTTATTATAGAACAAAGACAAAGCAAAAGTGTCGTGGACACACTTACACACATTCTCTTCTAACTTAATTCATTTGTGTGTTCTCTGTATCCAAACATGTTGTCAAACAGATGCATATGTACAATTGTCCTTTGTAACCTTCCTCGAACCTGACAGACAGGGCACAAAATCCTGCCCCATCCCTTCGTCTTTGTGACAGAGATTTCCGGCCAACTATGCCACTGTATCACCCAGGGTAAACACAGCGTGTATCTCAGAGTTAGTGAAGCAATCATGCAAGGCCCGGACTAATCTGTGACACCCGTGAGCCATTCCCCAAGACAGACCAGTACTGACAGGGCCCTGCTGCCCTGCGCCTGGCGCTACACCCATCACTGCTAACGTCTTTATCAGCAGGACAGATGGATTGCAGGCAAACATATTCTCCTGGTCATCATGGGGAGAGAGGTAAGGGAAAAGAGGGAGAGACGGAGTGCAGACAGAAAGACAGACAGGGACTGAGAAAGACAGCAAAATTGAGTGTGAAAAAAAAGAAAGAAAAAAGAAAAATACAGAGATTGGCTGTCAGGAAGTTTGAGTGACAGGAGTGATAAGGTCCATCATGGTCTTGTTATGAGGAGCTGGGGGAAATATGGCGTAGAATTAGCAGAGCCAGAGAGGAGACCAGACAGGGAGAGCAAGTGCTGAGGAAGAGAATGAAGACGGGATGAGGACAGTGGAAGACAAGGAAGAATGAAATAACAGAGAACACAAAAAATGTGAAGGGCAAAAGCTGTTCAGAGTGGGCCAGTGGACAAATGTATGTCAGTGTCCCCTCAGATACCCACAGCAACGGTGCAAAATTTAACAACATCCACAAAAATCCCAAAGTACAGTGTAATATCAAATTCAATGCAGCACAAAATGTCCCAGAGACAGTGGACCTAAAACTGAAAGTAAACACACAGAGATAATATAACACCAGCTGCGATTGAGATAAGAAATTCATCAGGAGAAATATCCATTTCCGTTACAGGACCATACATATCCAAAACTTTCAGACAACAGATCTATCGAGGGAATCTGTATCAGTTTTTTCTTGTTTCTCCTCCTTTAAAAAAAAAAAAAAAAGGCAGGATTAGCCTCTCGCTATAAAAATTAATCAGGTCTGAGCCCAATCCCCTACAGAAGCACTCTTCCAGCAAAATGTAATACATTTCCAAGTAAGTAATAACAGTATCTTAGCAGTAAGGATACCTTAGCTTGTGATTTTTATGATTTAAAAAATGGAAGAAACATTACACGGATTCATTCATCCTTAAAAAGGGCTAAATAAGGGGAAAAGAAATGGTAGTTCAGCATGCTGTTTAACTAATTATAAATCTTACAGGAAAGGCTTTAAAGGTCCCTTGTTGATGTGCAAATTTTCAATATCTGTTTTGATTATACAGCAGGTAAAAGAGTCGTATGTTATGTTATGTTACGTGCTGTGTTATAATACTGTGAAGATATCAAAGCACTTAAGGCCCTTTCACACCGGGGACGTGACGAATAAATGACACGAAATTGCGGAATATTCAGCAGCAAATATTTCGCATCAAATCCATTCACACCAGTGGCAACGTGAATACGCGACAGCTGCGACAATCATAAACCAAAGTTTCATTTTGCGTCAGGTGGTTTTCCACCTCCACTTTGTGCCTGAAAACCATTTAACACAACTACTGGTTGACTATCCCTCATGTATTCAACACCTGCTGTGCCACTGTCGTCTTGTTACCAATTTTACTATATCCAACTCAGCAGCTCACTGTCCTGCCAGTGCCATGCAAGACAGGATGGTGAAAGACACAGGTTGTTGACATTGTTGTCATGGTGTTGTGACGTGGGGTTGTGATGTGCCCCTTTTCACGCTACATGATTGGTTGATGTGTTTATTCGCTGGGCGAAAGCTCCGAAAAATCGACCTCACTCACTCACTCACTCGACACTCACCTCAAAAAATTACATTGCATTTTTGCTGCGTAACATTCGCAGCCAGTGTGAAAGGACTCATGATGAAAACTGGAGTTTGAAAAAAAAAATACTGATGTGCGAAGTATTTGCCCCCAGTGTGAAAGCACCTTTAGTCTATGGAAAAATGCATCAGGCTGTACTCAGAAACCTAGCCATCAGGACTTCTGTGACATTGTGATGTAACAACTAAACTCTCGCCACACTCAGCTCCAAGTCATGTCCACCCACACCCACTGTCCACCCTGCAGGATTTGCTTTCTATGAGTGTTTAAATGTACTCTGCTATGTTCTGGGTCACTCAGCAGCCAGTAAGTCAGAGAAAAGGCTCAGAGAGTCCCTATCATAGACTATGTCCTACAAAAAATGGAGGGTAGCAAGTTGAGCTGACCAGACCCGACAAAGATACTTGTTGCCATTAGCTGTTACTCAACCATACTCTATATTCTGTTTGTCCTGTATTGTACAAAGGAAGGAGGACCTAGCTGTCTCTCCATAATGGTACCAGAAGAAAACACAAGCTCAGTAGGGACGAACCAAAGTCTAACAATAAAATTTGTCTTTTTAGTAACAACACCAAAGAAAGCATTCTGCAGAGAAACATCTGGATCAGTGATCATTCGGTATCCACAGTCACCTTCTCATTTACATGTCAGTCTGCTGATCACAAGAGAAGCTCAAATGTTTAATGTTGTTGTTTGTTAATTGTACATTAATTGTTCAACCAATACTATCTTGTATCTTGTAACAGGGTGGTGACACGTCCCAGTTAGTAGTGTAGTCCTGGTGTGTCTCACAGGAACACTGGCTCTTAAATATTAACTGCTGCCAGTGGCCTGAAGCTTCACAGCTGTGTCCTGAGTGGATGTCAACATATTGTCATGGCTCTCACAGAACAAGAGGCTCCAAATAATGACTTTCAAAATAACACAAATCCGACTGGAAACCATTGCAAGATGTGGTTTAAACTAAATTTCTTTCTTGTCTGTTTCTGTTTGTTAATAAATAAACCCCCAAAGACATCTAATATAGACCATATTCAGAAGCTGAGAATTATTCCATTTCAAAGCAGAAAAATGTTCTTCATATGTTATGTAATTCTTGAACAATACAACTTCAAAAACTTCAATACAGAAAGATGAGGAAAAGAACAGAGTCCCTGGATCTAAGCAGAAGTCGAGTGGTGCTCTGAAGTTATGAATAGCTCTCTATGCATAGAGCTGCGGTAGGTACATCTGAGGGAAAACATAGGCCTTACATGGGCATTAATGTTAGCTGAATTCAAACAAAATGCCAACTCATAAAACCCTGCAATAGTGGATTTAATGAATAACAACAGGGTGGAAGACATCTCCTGCACATTCATATGCCTGCTTATTTCTTTTCCTCTCTTTGTGTCGTCTTTGTTGGAATTTTTATTACTTATCTTTTCATCCTTCTCTCTATCTTTCTCTGCTTGAGTTTGGCTCACAGACTGGAAGTAGGGCTCTCAAGGCTTACATCTGATCTGTCGGAGGTGGTGTCTTCAGAAAAAAGCAACCCCAGATTCTTCTAAAGGGAAGGGTTTTGGAAAGCTCTATGAAAAGATGTAAGTATTTAGTTAAATAATTCATATGGTGAAAGCTTGTGAGGTGCCACTGACACAGACTAAGCACCTACACACACTCACAAACACACACACAATATGATGCTGGTCATCTCAGAGGTCATAGATGATTTATCGGCATGTTGAGATCGGTCAGGGAGAGTGGAGGGTAGAGGATTTATACACGGAGCTTAGCACCTTCAAACACTTGTTTTTTAAAAGCTCAATTTCTCCACGCAGTTAAACGGATCTCTTCCTGCTGAGAAATGAGAACATTAACTGGGACATGGACATGGTGCACTCTGCATGGCCCTGCCGAGCCCTCTGAGCTGTAACATTTCACATCTGAGCTGCGCTCCTTACAAGCTCCACTGACACCCCAATGCATCATGGAAGGACTGTAGGGAAAGTTTGGTTGGGGCAAAGCATGATGTGTCTCAAAATCTGACAACAGCTGTGGGCATTTCCATTAAAAACCACACAACTCAATGTTACAACTGCACCTTAAGGTGCAAGGAGAGTCTTTTTTTTTCTATTTTATATATTTATTTTTCTACAGGACCCTTATTTTTTTCTGTTTTCCCACCTCCAGAGGTGAGAAGGAGGGATGAAAAGGAAAAAGAACTGACATAGTAGCAGCCTTTGACAAATTCATCATGAGTTGACACAAACAGGCAATAGATGCAATTCATTGTCTGCTATGTTCAGTTGTTTTGTCATGTACATTTTATTTTATTTTATAGCGTGACTTGCAGGCGCCCGTTTAGTCTATTAGCTTTTCACTAATACCCCAAGGCACTGCTGACTAAACAAACCATCAGTGAACCACAACACATCGACTCCCACTCCTTCTCACAGATTCCCTTATCTTGCCTCTGCTGCACCCCTATCACCCAGTTACAATGTTGTGTCCTTACATTCCACATACATGATTTGAACATATGCACATCCACAAGGTGTGTGAAGCTGAGACATGAAGGAGTGTACCAGTAGCCTAGATGTGCATCACCAGTTTGTTTTGCGGCCTCGGGCACACTGTTTTTAGGTTGTCCATTTGCCCCATTCTTCTGGATGACTTTGTAACAGAATTTCTTATGGTACAAACATTCACCAGATTTCAAAGATTAACTGAATAGACTTTAGTGGTCAAAGGTCAAAGATCAAAGGTCAAAGATCAAAGATCAAATGTTAAGGTTATGATGATCTCAAAAAACATAGGTTGGGCCTTTATAACATGGTTAACACAGTAACACCTTAAATGAACCTCTTTCAATTTGGCACAAAGGTCCAACCAAACCCCAGGATAAAGTGATAAGTTTTTTGTAGGTTACAGTGACTTCAAAAAACATGGTTTTGACCTTGCAAATGCACTGGAAATTTTCAAAGGAAATCCTTTTGCAGAAATGTCCACTTAGGCTCAAGGACAAACTTTGACAGCTTTGTTAGTCAAAGGTCCAAATCGCAAGTCCATAACGCATTGAGGAAATTTCTTTAAATCTGGTTCAAAAGTCAACCTCTGTCACTTTTTAGCCATTATTCAAGACTTAACACAACAACCATGACAAAATGTGGAAGAGGCAGACAGCCACGAGGCAGTAATTCCTGTTATTTATTCTTGTTGTTATTGTTAATAGTAACATGAGTAGTAGTAGTAACAGAAAGGTTAGGATTCACTCCTGATAGATAAAAACTTTACAGGTGTATCCTCACTTGTGCCACATGGCAAAAAATATCTTATGCTCACCAGCAACAGCAGTGTCAGGTCAGAGGGTATTTCTGAAGCTGGGGAGGTAATTTATAAGAAGACCAAGCATTTCTTGCCAGACACAGGGAAGAAAGTTCTGATTTTAAATTAAAATCAATAAAACTGTCCCCTTCTGTCTTTCCCCAAACACTGTACTACTGAGTGTGGCCCCTGCAAGCACTGCATGCCAACACAAATGGCACCTGCTGTTCATACTTATTAACAACTCTTCATAAATATGTTTAATAATTAATGATTCAATGACAGTGAGAAGCACAGTGGTAACAGATGGGGAAGCAGGGCCTTATTGTTTTCTTCCTCACAGCTTCTTGTGGCATCACTACCTGAGATCTGCACTGGATTTTTCCTGAGCTTTACCTTTAGCAGATGGGGACAGAAATGTTTTTATATGAGAAAGCTAAAGGCCACCACCAACACATGTCTTTGAATTGGTGAATGCATGTGTATATAAAATATGGGGGCAACTGAGCGTACTGCAGGTGACTTGTTTCTTGGAGAGGTTAGGTGTGTGACTGTGCAGTGATGTCTGCTGGGGATTTAAGTAGTTGGTCCATCTGTCAAGCAATATCAAGGTGTAAAAGTTCAACTCCCCATAAGCCACCGTTACAGTATGTACTAGTGATGTGCAGGTTGAGCTATAACCCATGAGTCAGGCAGGTTCTGGCAATTTTACGAACAAATATCATTAAAAAAAAGACAACTTTGTGTTATACTGTATGCTCTGAATTATGTGAGTAAGGTCACACTGTGATTACAGGTCCATCTTTTTCTCTCTCTCTCTCTCTCTCTCTCTCTCTCTCCTCCCTCCCTCACACACAAACACACACACCAGACACACGTAACAAAGAGAACAGGTCCTGTTATGCTATGGCTGTCAGTGATCTACATCAAAGTATGAGGTAACTTACATCTATCACATATCTCTCTGAACCAAGGCATATAATTTAAGATGCATTAGGCATATGTAAGAGAGAGAGGAAGAAAGAGGGAGAGAGAGAGAGAGAGAGAGAGATAAAAGTTGGTGGGTAGTGGATCTGGGTTGGGAAGTGGTGGTTCATAACCTGTCAGGTGGCTTGTGGGTATTAACAACCCCTCATCAGTACCTCACAGGTATGTAGATTAGCATCAGAATAGGTTAAGTCCCTAGGTGTTGAGAGTGCTACTGGCTGGAGCTTAACACAGGGCAAAAAAGAATGACAAAGTAACAGCAGATGTAATTAATGTCTGGTAAAAATATCTTTTATCCTAAAATTGGTGGTTCATCTGCTGTTTCTAAAACACAATGATTTACTGTTTTTTTTTTGTTCTGTTTTTATCTGTCCCTTATTACCACTGGATATTATTTGAATAGACTAATTATGGCAATAATTGTAGTGCTTGACCTCCTGTTTGTTGAATGTAATTTTACTTTTAACTGTGCCACCAAGTACCAGAAACTATCCACAATCAGAACAAGTGAAAACAACATTGCTATTCAAAATGTCATATTCACAACCATGTCATTTATAAAGCAAATTAAAGTGGAAGTGGCATTTTAGACTAAAAAAATCTTCACAGGGCTGACCACATGCCTCAGTAATTCCTACAATTAGTTGCAGAACTTGGCCCGTACCAGGCTAACCTTCGTTTTAACTTGGTATTGGGAAAATCTGCTGTGTTGATGTGTTTTAAGTCCTCGAAGAAATGCATTATATCTAACTTTGACTGACCTTGACCTCTGACATCCCCAGAGGGGTAAACAAACACTGTTTTCCCGAATAATGTCTGTAGATCTTATGTGTGAGCAGCAAAGGGATAAAAAGGAAGATGCATCACTTAAAAGAGATAGAGAGGAGAAAGACATGTTTCTCACCAGCGGATGTGTGAACTCAGGGGCATGATCGTTCTCATCTGTGATGGTAATGGTAGCTGTGGCAGTTCCTGTTAGGCCCACCTCACTTCCTGCCATGTCCTTAGCCACGATCTCCAACTCATAGGTTGTGGTTGGGAGCGTCTGCAGAATAAAGACACAGTGACGCAGAGTTAAAAAAGAGAAGACGTGAATAAAGAAAGGACAGTGTTGCAACATTTGGAGTCAAAGAAACATGCAGAATAACAGAGAACGTACTGTAGTCAAGTATTAGACAGGAGGCTACACAGGAGAAAATGCACTAACACACAAAACAATGAGCACAAAAGCAACGCAAATACGCAGAGAAAGGAAGTCACAGAGTTTATCCCTGAGAATATATTTGTGACGCGAATCATGGAAAAATCATTAATCGATGAATAATTAGCTACGTGAGTGATTGAATTAATCCACTCAAACCAAAAGCTAACACTTAGCGTCACGTTCCACATTAATGTAAGACACTTTAACAAAGCTTGAAAGCTCCAGTAACAGTCCACTAAAGGTTTGAGCCTTCTATCAAATTGGCTGCATGAGGCAAAGAAAAAAAAAAAATCACCACACTGTAAATATGCGCTCTCACGCTCCCATACTAGTGTTCAAAGCTCCGGTAAACACTTGCCACATCTCTAGGGGAAAGGCCAGGAAATCACATTTTCAAATTCATACATGTAAGGACAGATAGGATGGGTAAAAAAAAAAAGGGAAGAAAAAGTGTCCCTAAAGCTATGCCATGTGGGATCAAAGTGTAAGCATACAATGCAAAGTTTACGCTCATCCGTTTTTAAGATTCCCAAGAGCTCAGAGCTGGATTTTACACACATCTCCCACAATGCTTTGGGGCACCGAAGATCAAGACAAACTATTTTCCTCAACATAATCTGTAAAATTACAGCGATCATTCAGGGTCCTTGAGATTTTCAAACTGTGCTTGTAGAGTCTCCGCACACCATTTTCATTTGCTGGTTCAATACTGGAGATAAAAGAATGACTCACAAAATAATAAAACCTAAAGTTACCCCATGTTCCCTCATGCATGCAACACAAATTAAATCTAATCATTTTGCATTGCTACATTACGCAAACTAGGGAGGACTGTCATTATAAAAAAGCTTTCTCAAAGCTAGAGTGCAAAGCTCCAAATAAGATACAAAATCAATTTACTGGCTTTCCAGCATCTGCAATCTATATAACAACTGGAGAATTATAGCTTATACATACAGTAAGGGGATGGCATTCATAATGATCATAGCAGCAATAATCATTTGCTGCCATAATTCAAACCTAATAGTAATGTTGACTGTTGTATATAAATACCAGGAGGCAGGGGCTGGTAAAGCCAACATTTATTTATCCGCAGCAGTGTTTTCTCCCTGCTGGAGGTGTTAACTGTCACATGCTTAATAAACTTCATCCATCTGTCTCACTGAGAATGCTGCTGGAGCTCTCTCCTACATTGTAGATTCACCTTTGAGCACGTGTCGACTTGTCTCATCGACCCCTGTTACAAAACACAGAGGAGGAAGATGATCCATGCACATCAGCCCAGTAGAATATGCACTTTTACACACACACACACACAAAGGAAACAAATCAATCTGGTTGCTGCAATTTGAATCAGTCAATCAAACAAACTTACTCATTTTGTTGTTGTTTTGGTCATAAAGACAAGATCTTTCTTTAACATCCTAACTAAAGTGCCTATAGGAGAGTGTTTATGGAGCAGCTGATGGCCATTAATGTACCATTCAAGCTGAGCCAGCTTCTCAGTTATATTGGACAACTGTTCAAGCTCTTTATGAAAATGTTTCGCTAGTTAGTGATTTCAAGTCTTGTTTACAGCATTAAATGATTCCATTTAAGCAGCAAGACCAGAAGCAAATTGTTACTAGTGATATTATATTATATTATTTTAATTTCGTAATTTCACATATGTTTTTTTTTTCTTTTTTATGCTTTCAGTCATGTAGCAGCTCAAAGTCAGCAGGAACAAAACAATTTTTATTTTGTTTAAGATTGTGTAGATTCGTCACCCTCCTTGCTAATCTAAACCCACCAGTGTGTTTATGATTTTCTCTGCCTCTTTATTGTTTATAATACGGTTTACTGAGGACGACTCGTGACCCACCATCACTTTATTATTACTCTTTATTAGTGGGATCTGAAAACTGGAGTCTGACAGTTTAGTGGGGACCGAATGCTGAATCCCAATGTCAGTACAGTTTATGTGTGTGTGTGTGTCGTCTTTGTTCACCTGTTCTTATCATAGATGGTGCTCTGTAAGGCAGGCAAGGGGAGATCAAATGATCAATGGTCAGACACCTTGAGGGTTGTTTTAATTATCATCAGTTGGAAGACTATTAGGTGAAATGACACACTGAGGTCAGCAGCAACATAATGTGCTAAGGGTCAATATCTTGTACTATGTACTAAACTCCTTTTCAAAAAGTACTGTGATCAAGACAGGAATTTTAAATGTACAAAAGGTGAGCCCTCGCATTATTAACATAAAATTAAGTATGCTATGTGTATCACTACATAAAAATCCCATGAAAGTCAAATGAACTAAAAACAGGAAAAGATTTGAATATAATGAGTGACAGGGGTGTCCCTCACAAGCAGCTCCTGCTCAATCAAACACCGGGCAGGCAGATGGTGTTCCACGGACCCGTGAGTTTATTAAACCCATGCACACAATCACACATGAATGCACGCACACACACACAAACACACACACAAATGTACCAGTTTTGCCCTCCAGCTGGAGAAGAGCAGGGCTCTGGGATACCTGCAGTCTCTGTGGTGTCTAAACACATTGAGCGTGGCCTCCTCTGGTGACTGACAACGTCTTAATGAGTATTTCCTGAGTCTCAACTCAATTATAAACTCCCTGGCAGTACTCGGCCAAGAAAAGATGTTCACATTCACTCTGGGTGGGAGTTACAGCAACAGGGAATTTTCCCTCCAGGTGTCAGAAAACTTCTGGCTGGCCTGGTGTTGATTGAGACACTCTCAGTGAAACTTTTCATTTTTTAGCTCTTTGCTAGTTTGTCTGCCAATCTTTAATTAAACTTTTATGAGCAGCAATGGCGTAACAGTTAAAGTGCATGGGAAAAAAGTAACTTTTTAGCTCATTTTTCCCCCAGTGGGATTCGAGACACAAAACAAGCAAGAATATGATCATTACATTTTGAGATAATTACAGGAAGTACCCAGACAAACATGCTAAAGTTTACTAGAGTTTGCTGTGATATGTAGGTTGCTCATGTGAGTTTGACCACGATGCTGGGGTCCCCAAACTTCAAGAAAACAAACAAGTGAAACAATAATGCCCAAACCTAATTTCATGACAACTCTCTGATTAGTTTGGTGATATAGAGCAAAGCTGATGATGCATGTCAGTACGTGCAATTTTATTACCGACCATCCAGTAGCTGTTGAGATATTACTATCTGGACCAAATGTGATCTTTGGCCAAGCCTTGGACCATCAGAGGAACTGATGAATGTCAGAATGGAAGAAGTCACTGTATCCACATGAAGAATAGAGCTGCTTTCTTTCCAATGTAATGGATAATTTTCTTTGTAAAACACAAGTGGGAGAAAAACTAGGAAGCCACAAGTGATTTCCCTGAGCGATTGTGTTTGTGAGAGCTGACATGAAACTGAACAAAGAGCTAATGAAGTCGAGCATACCAAATGATATGACAGGCCTTGTTTCAGAGACATTTGATCTGAGAATGACATTTCAGACCGTCACATTCTGTCTTGAAAGGATTTCATCAAAGCCCTTCGAGTGAGGGCTGATCCTCAGCACAAAGCAAAGAGAAAGAAAAAGGATGAGAGTAAGAGACAGAGGAACGTAGAGGAGAAAGGGGGAAAGTGAAACAGAGCTGCCTGACATCTGAGACACCACATTAACTCTCTGAATAGGTGTGATATTATAATCAAATTGCCAGAGGGTTCTTTGTTCTGTCCTAGCCCTTCACTAGTTCTTGCTCTCAGCACCAAACCACTGGCTATTGTACAGGCCTCTTCAAATGCTTAGAGAAATAATGACACACATAAAAAGGCTTAGGAGTAAAAAAAAAAAAATCAAGAGAGCAGAGACAGATGAAAACCTACTGGTGACAGCATTTCCACAAGTGCAACACTGTTCCTCTCAACTTCATGTCTTCATCTCCCTCGTCTTTATACCTGTCTTCCTTTATTCTTGGTGGAAATCTTGTTTTCACTAAAATTCAGACATTTCCTTTTTCCTTGGCATTGAAAACACAGCCTCATTATGTGACAAATAATCCGTGTTCTCAGGCTTTCAAAATGACTCTGGTCCCATTTTGTGTTTCTCACTCATCATAGGCTTTTGTTTGGTGATATTCACAAGCAAAAATAATACATATAAGTCATACCAAAGAATGGCTGTCCAGGATGCAAAGTTAATTTTGTGTTAGTAAAATGCTTCACTCTGGATTGTTTCCGCTGGTGGTTTCATCCATCATTGTCAAAGCCTGTTCATATTTGCATCTGCATCCCTGTGATGTGCAGGAACTGCTCCACTAATATTTATACAGCTTTAGGACTGAAAGCATCAACTGACCGCTTCTCTGTCAGCATCACTCAAGTCAGAGCGCAAGCGGCTGCAAACAAGACGAGGGGCTCAATTTCAACAATCCAAAGCACATGTACATTTATGCTGTGTCCATTTTGCTATTTTAACAGCAGTCAAAACAGTCACCACTCCAGGCACATTGAACCATGTGCCTGGAGTGGTGACTGTTTTGAAGGCATAACATCAAAACACTGCCATCTCCCATTCTCTTTTAAAGCCAGGTGTGCTTACACCTTGGTGTACGGTAATTCTAGGTGCAATGTTTCACACAGGGACACCTACATCTATTTGTGGTCAGCTGATTAAATATTGTGACTGACTAAACTCTACAGCCAAACTAGTGGTGAGGACACAGTGGTTTGAGCTAAAATGCTACAGCCTGCAAGATGACATGTTTACAATGAAGACATTTACCAGGTATAATCTACAGTACTGTGTTATTATGTTCACATCTTCTAATTAGCAGAGTTTCAATCTGGGTCATTGTGTCCTCAATCTATGTGATATCACTCATCTATCCATCTATCATCTATCCATTGTCTATACTGCTTATCTGTGCAAGGTTGCTGGAGCCAATCCCAGCTGGGTACACTCTGGACAGGTTACCAAAGCAACCTCACACGCCCACATTCACGTTTATGAGCAATTTAGAGTCATAGCATTCATGTCTTATCACTGTGGGAGGAAGCCGGAGAACCCAGAGAGAACACATGCATTGATAGCACTGAAATAATATTCTGTCAAACAGCTAGACTTCACTCTGCTTCAATTTCACATCTTTGATCTTAATATAATTAGCCTTCTTCCAGACATTCAAAACTTTTAGCAGGATCATATTGCTGGACAGTAGAGCAAACAGCTTATTAGATAATGGCATGCTGCCTGCAGCTGCAGATGGATTACTCAGACAGATGCAGATCACAGATCAACCGGAGCACATCCAAATTACAGTAAGGTGCATCTGAGTTCACTAGTGTACTCTCATTTTAACTTTACTTCATCTTTAGAGGGTATAAGCTTGGTAAGTAATCAGCATGTTAGGTTGCAGGTGACATTGTCATGCCAGTTTAGAAGACACTCTTTCATGTTTTGTAATGCACGATATTAATGCAGTGATTTTTTTCTTTTAAAGATTTTATTCCAAAATCTTACTTAAATATTTTAGCTCCACTTCACCTCACAGGTGGCTGGCAGCCTCCTGCTCTGCACTCCACCTCTATAGAAATATGATTAATCACTTTGACAATGGTTAATTACAGAAGGATGGCAGCCACGTGAGGCTCTTATCTGGGCCACGGCAACCTACGCAAGTGATCTATTTCTTTCATCAGCCTCTTAAGCATGGTTAGCATTCACCCAGAGGACAGAGCAAGAGAAATATGGGGGGTAGCAGTGGGAGGGTGACATATTGATAACAGTGTTTAATATGTTCTTTTTTGCCTCCCCTTCCTTCTATACAATCCGACTCAAAAGATACTGATAGCTTTTACACTGAACAGAAAAAAAAGTCACTCCAAGAGACTGTAAGGTTTCATTCTGAAGTCTTAGCACTGATGCAAAAGAAATATTACATGGAAAATTAATGACAGGATATTAATTATTTTTATAAGTCTTACATATGTAGAGCAGGAGCACAGTGATGTAAAAGGCTATAGACTGTGAAGTGCCCTGTTCGCGCTTGATATTAAATAATAATTTTCTATGTCAGGGGTGCTATTTTCTTAACGCATCTAGTCTTGGAGGATTCAAACCATTTTAGGTGGATGATACATGGTTTTTGACATCTTTTCTAAATGTAAAATGTTTTGAAATGGATATTAATTTTTTATTGTTTGTATTTATTTATTTATTCATGTTTTTTTCCTCTGATTTTCATTTCAGATGTCGGCCTTGCAAAGTAGCCATCCCTCTGCACCGACCATGTCCCTGTGGTCCCCTGTGGAGTTCAATATGAAGTAAATAAATTAGTGAGTTCCATACTGAGATGTTCTTCAATGGGAGAAACTACACCTGTGTTTAGCATACAGAATGTACAACTACACTTACTGCACAGGGTTCACTGGATATCTGTTGGGTAAAATTCACATGCTTTTATCTTCAGCCTCCATCACTGGTAAACAACATCACTGCATACAAATGAGAGGATAGTTAATTGACCAGAAGACTGCCTGGCAGTGTAAACTCGCCTAAAAAGACGTAGAGGTTTTAAAGGTAACAGTCAAAAAGACAAAGTGAATGCTTCTCAAGGCTCTGATATAATCCTAAAAGGTCCCCTGAGGGAAACTAATACTGTCAGTTGTTTTTCTCCCTTTTTATAAACACACCACTGCTGCATGTTCAACACACAGTGTATTGGTACGTTGTCAATCATTGACTATTACCATCAACAAAATATCAAATAAAAGTTCCAATTGGTATTTTACAGCCTTGGGACTGACAAAGTACCAGTTGAAACTGGTCTTTCCCCCTCAGAAGGGAAAGACAGAAAACATCAATATAGTCTCTAAATATTTCAGATGGATGGAACTCTGAATCATAAGCAGAAATACTAGAAACAAACATCAAATTGTGTGATTAAATCGTGTTGTAATTATTGCATGGATTTTTGATTCATAACCAAAAGTGGCTTTTGTTACGTCACAATGACCTTTGGCCACCAGCATCCCATCCTCAAGCTCATTGGTAACAAATCTGAAGACAATGAAATAGAACAGGATGGATGGAACAGAATGATTTCAGCACTTTTTTCATTCAAATCAATATTTCTGACTGCAGAGACAGGGATGAAGAGAGAGGAACCTTTACTCTTAAATACCTGCTGATACAACTCTCAAACACCTTCTTATCAAAAATATCACCAGACGACCTTTTACAACAGGAAAAAGGTTCAGCACGACCTTAAATAGGCTTACAGTACCAGGAGAATGATTACACTGTAGTCTCAGTATCAGCTCATTCCACAACAGCAGCTGTAAGGTACTAAAACATTACTGTAGTGTGCTAGTATTATTGTAGTATGTTCCATAAAATCTTACTGTGTAGAAGATTAAATATGTAAATGGGCCAAGATCCAAAATGACTAAAACATAATTTCATGGATTTGACTGAAGTGCAATTTCTAATATTCTTTCAGGAAACCAGCCCAGGGCTTGAAGACACAAGTTAATCATATTAAATGCCTTCAAATTTTGTTGAGTAGTGCTGTAAAAGTAACAGCTACAAATCCTCCTGCGCCTTATCTCTTGTAGCTGCTGATATCAAGTTAAGATTTATCGGGCTGAAGCTTTGTCCACTAATCAGTGAAGTGACACAAACAGGCGGATTCAGTGTCTGTTGCTAATTTTATCATTTTAATTACAAAATGAAAGTTTGTCGTGTTGGCATTTGGGTGAGATTATGGTTGATTCTCACTAACACAGCCAGGCTACATATGCAATGTAAAATCACCCTGTTTGGCACAGGCAGAGAGCCAATTGATTTAGAAGCATCCATTTGGCCGACGTTCCTCTTCTTGCTCTAATGGAAATACACTGCGCCCTGTCCAGTTGACTTTCTGTGTCCTGCAGCATGTTTGCAGCACACCTGGGGTCTGTGTCATTCACGGTGTTGCTCCTTTGCAACAAGCAGCTTTGCTCCCTCGGTCACCTCTTTAACAAAACAAACAAAAAAAAAAAAAACAACTTGTGCCCAGAAAAAATGAATCACCGTGGCCAGGTTTCTCTTTCGACAGGTGTACAGCACCAGACCTCTGCAGCAGACACTGACACTCAGACTTTGCCTCTTCGTGTTTTTGGTTCTAATCTTTGGCTTGGTTCTTGAGGTGAAGTTTGAAATATAATTAAGCTGTATTTGGAGTGTCTGCCATGTAATCCAAAACACTGTGGTCATCCATAATTTTGTTCTATGGAGATGTGAGGTAAACCAGTCACTGTGTATCTTCATTAAATGAGTCCTCCTCCAGTTTAATGCACTTCCTCCTCTGTAGCAGTGACGTTCACTTTTTCAAAATGACCTCCTTAAGCACACGTGGGAGGGAAACTTGAAAACATTGAATTACTGCACTTTTTTGCTTGCAGTTTGAAACAGCCGAGGTAACTTTGCTTGTTTGTGGTAGGGATAGAAAAATAAAATTTGTGTTGAAATGCTGAAGGCCATGAAGTAGATTTAAAAAATGTTTGACTGAAACATTTTACTGACATCTGTTCATAAAGCTGAGAGCTCTGCTAACCCTGAAATGCTGAAATGTAAAATTCAACAAGTTGTTTGAATTTGCACCTGTCCATTTGAATGACTTGTGGTTGGAGGGTTAAGAATGAATTAAGATCATTAGAGCAAGTAATTGACATTGAATCATATCAGTTATAGTTTGCAGTGGCTTGCTTGTCAATCTAGCTTGCATATGGCCACAACACAGAGCATCACGCAGGAAATAAAAAAGAAATTTAATGAGCCGTTGTGGCAGGATTACAGTCTGTATGCTTTACTACAACAAGATATCCATGCACATAGTAAATACAAGTATAAGTGTCAGGCTACCATGATTCTAGCTCTTCTCTACAGAGAACAAAATGAATAGTTCAAACGATTCAGCTGGAGAGAAACTCTGCAAAACAGAGAGCAATTCAACATGCACTCAAGTGAAACAAGTCCCAATTTTCCCCCACAGCTGATGCTCAAAGGACTGTCAAGTATGCTCTGTGGCTCTATATTTCTTTCTTTTCCTTCCTGCTTTCCCCAGATTTCATCTCTTCCCCTCTTGTGCACACTCCTCTAACCTAAGACTTTATAAGTACAGTTGCAAGGATCTGCAGATTATGTATCTTAATACTAATCTCTTTTTTTGTTCTGTAAACATGTGGTGTTGGATTCCCATTTGCCAGGAGAGCAGCACAGATTTCTCAAGGCATGTATTGAACAGGGTGCTGGAAATGATCCACAGTGAATATGATCCATGCTGATTCAGTCACACCAATAATACACTGTAAATTTCTGCAGATTATGTAACTACATGTGCGTTCTGCCAACATCCAAGCGAGTGAATAGAGGGTGCCATGCTAGGCTGGGATATTGAACTGTGGGATATGACAGATGTTACAGATGAGATGGTACATTTTCCTGCTGAAATCATCCACCTCCCCGAAACCAGTCGCTGCCAATGGGCAACTTTGGCTGTTAACCCCAAATACATGACACATCTCCAGGCAGAGCTGAGTGTTATCTCATTAGTACCCTGCAATATACATACAATAAATACCAGCCAAATCTGACTGTATTTTCCTCGCTTAAATCTGTGTAATGGGATGGTTTCCAGTCCATCAAGACCCTGACAAGGACAAAGGATGGATGGATGAATGGATGGATGGATGGATGGAGATATTTAAACAACACAAGAATGATAATGCAGAACTACAGTGTTTTTTCACTTATCAATAGCTAAATGTGCTTCCAACACAAAAGACGAGATTGCAATTAAGAGATATTCCGCCAAATCAAAGGCACCTCAGCATGATGGAAAGACATTCAATTTGATCAGCACCTGCTGAAACCCTGGTTTTTCTAATTAGCAGCACAATATGTGCTAACAACTTAAGTGTGCATAAATACACCATGGTTTGCCAAGGTTGTCAGTTTTGGTTGCTCTAGTCCAAATAAACAGTGTTGACTTTCTGCAGCAAATGTGAAACAAACAACAGTCTCCTTCTCCCAATGTCACCCTCTGGATGACAGTCTTTCTCTGTTTTGTTGGCTTTATCTGAGCCCTTCTCATTGATATAATGGAGGAGTGTGAGGTGAGCAAGAGTTGCGAGATGGTGATGTCATGTTGAGTTTTTGTGCACAAATCAGAATTTAACATTTGAATTAAAATATGATCACAGTAGTGGGATTTGCCCACATCAGTTATATGTGATATAGCCATACCCACACAGTCCTGATGAATCAGATGACAATAGATTTTGAGTGTTTAACTCAAAACTTGAGTGTCTGGATAAATGAGGTTCTTTTTTATTTGAATTATGGTTATTGTAAATATACTAATGAGGCTTTACTGTTTCAGAGGTACCACAACAAATAATCAATTAATTTTAGTCAGCGAGTCAACAGAGAAGCAAAGATCCAACCTTGTGCTGTTTTCTCCTCATAAAACATCCACTTTACTGTTGATGTGCTCCACCTTTCTCATCTTGCTCTCCTTTGACAGGAGACTAAATTTCATGTGCTGCAGCCCATCTGCTTCTTTGTTTGATGATTTGTGTCGTCTTACACTCTGCAGAGAATTACATCTGAGCTGCTGTTTTCCCGTCCAACTGTTTTGAATGAGGCTTGCCTCCTCTCTCATCGATGTGGCTTTTTTTTTATTGCAGCGCTGACTAGATGTGCTTTGTTTATTTCATAAATCTGTGTAAACAACAGAAGCTGTAACTCACTTATTTTGTGGGATGTGGTAACCAACACAGTAAAAATCAAGTTACTTTCACAATACTTAAATCACAGTTTTCATTTAGTTAAACACCGGAACCTGAAATAATAAAGCCTGTCTGAATGCTTTATATAAATACAAAATCTCACTCACTGTTGCAGCCAGATGCTTGTACAGATGGAGATATACACCACTGAAACAACATGCTGCTGTGCATTTTTTGTCCTTCACTCTTACACACCAGAAATGATTTGCATCTACTGCAGATGCATTAGACCTACACTGGAGGTAGAGTAGATAATTTTCAGTTGTCTCCATTCATAGAGACACCAGAGACATGACAGATTAACCACAACATTGCATTAAAAACCGAGTAAAATTACATCATCTTCTTCTCTTAGAAAGGTTGGTGAGGTAACATAAAATAAAACTTAACCAGACAAAATTCAGACAGCAGCACTCATCATGAAGAGGTTTGCTCTGGTGTCTTGGCCCATTCACATCAACCACCAACCCAGATGCATCCACTGCCGATATGACAGCGGGCAGCAAGATTTAATAAGATTAGATTGACTGTAATAAAACATTTAAGGATGATTAAAGAGGGCCGATTATTGTTTGGTTTGAGTATGAGTAATAAAAATGCACATCTGTCCTCTCTCTCTCTCTCTCACTGCCTCTGTGCTCTTTTTTTTCTTCTTTCCATTTATTTCACTTTCACACTGTACGTATTGATTAGAGGGGCCTGCATTGACCATATTTATAACGCTTCATCAGGCCAATTAGTAGCAGGATGATAAGCTGCTGCAGCACCAGTGTCCCTTAGCTCTCTATCTGATGAGTGTGGGTCTAATTGGGGTCAAGGTTGGGTTCAAGGCTGCGGCGAGTTGGAGCAGAAAGCGCAAGCTGAGGCTAATCTAATCAGGTGCACCATCAGACCACAGTCTAATCGCATCATTTAGTGAGCAACTAGATGTATATTGGAGACTGAGAAAGTTGCCTAATACCACATAGCCCCTCAATAAAAAGCACATATATTTTCAGCATGCCAGCGTGCAGAAGTGCATGACTGCCACATTATGGGTGTGTGTGTGAGAGTGATTGAGTTAAGTGCAATCACCATCCCGTGCCTGCCACCATCAGAGCTATCAAAGACACATCTGGGAAAGTCTGTATGCATGTATAAATGTGTATGTGTGTATAAGTATGTGTGTTTGAGTGTGTGATGTGATGGCAGGCACAGATCCGTCAGTGAAGAGCCCAGGTGTTGCTGTTAAAGTGTTAATTAGATTAGCGCAGATCAAACAGGGGTGGCAATCGCCGGGGAGTAGAGGTGGTGAGGGCATCCCGCTGGGGCAGCAGCTCCAAATACTCCTCGTCATCCACCAATTAGGGTGAATTAATCATTCACTGGACTCATTTGATTGGTTCTCCTGAAATGAGTGGTGACCCAAGAAGGGAGGGTATGCAAATTTTCCATAGAGGAGGGGAACTGTTGTGATACAGCGAGAGGCCACAAGACTGTGGGCTGTTTATGGGAAATGCAGGGACAGAGAGAAGAGGAATGACATACAGCAAACAGTCCAGCCAGCGAGACGTCAAACCAAGGGCTTGCTGCTCAGAGCATTTACCCCCAGTGTGTGCCCTGACATTTAATCAAGGTGTTTATGTAGCAAGAGTAACGCACATCTGTCCAGTGACATGTGCCTGTTATATTTGAGAGGTACAGTATGGGAGTCATTCTATTTCACATTGTTTACTTTTTATCATTTATCTATTAACAAAAGTTATCAGCTGAAATGATGTGAAAACTGAATGTCACCAAAAGCAAGACTGTGAGACACTGCAACTTTTAAGCTGAACAGCTGGAGTGTAATGAGAATGAGATGTTAAAGACGTACTGTATATTTTTATATGGCCAGTTGACATCTGATGTCTATGATGTGTCTCTAAGCAATCTGCTGTCTGTTGTTACAGTTGTGATTATTTACCGCCAACAAATTATATGTTTCATAACCTGAATGTCAATTCTTTGTCAATTTCGATGATGATTTTTATTGATTCTGATAACATTGTAGCTGTAGAGATACGGGAAAATAGTGATGCAGCAAAACAAAGCTCTGAGTTTGGCATTGAAATGCTGGTTGTGTGCACAGTGAGGTAGATCCAGATTAAAAACAGTTGCAGCTTGGCAAAACGAAATAGCTGTTGAAGTTGGTGAATTTTGCAAACACTTTTTTTTTAATTGCACAATGTGATGAAAATTGACTCTTACTCATAACCTGCACTCCCAGCCCAAGTGTTTATGCTACGCACTCTTTTTTAAAATCTGTGTTGAGTGGAGACCTTGTGACAATATCTTAACACTGAGGAGTTCATTCAAAATGTTTCCAAGGTTTGCAAAACTACAAAAACATCCTAATTTACCAAAAACAATAAATAAATAATGAAATTAAAATTATTATAAAAATTAAAAGATTTAATACACAACAACTAACAAAAGAGAACATAGATTCAGATTCACTAATGAAGTCCACACGAAGTGTAAAGGTCCAGAAGAAAACTAACTAGGCAAGGTCATTCATCTCCATAACCTCACTGTTGTCACTTCATGAAAAAAATAAAAATAAATAAAATGTCATATCTTATTGCTTGTTACAATCCCATTGGTCTAATATTGTAACAAAATTCCGGTGATTTCCTAATAAACTGGCAAGCAGAGAACTGCATGCAGAGCCTGAAGTATGGACCTAATTTAAGTAAGCCCATTAAAAGTCCTTCAGGCAAAATCTGTCTCAGATCAGAGACAAAGACAGAGAAAGACAAACCACACCTGTGCACTCACACACTCACACACACACACACACACACACACACACACACACACAAACACTTAATCTCAGTGGGTTGCCTTTTCCTTTATCCAAGTCCAGAAACATTTCACAAACAAACTGAGCCAAATGTGGCTGCGTTCCCACAGAGCCATAGGCACAGAGTACAAGGAACAGGAAGACACATCAGTGGTAGCACACTTCAATTCCACATCAAGTAGCACCTACTGATGTGGATTTGTCTGTAGTACACAACAGGGAATGATTTCAGATGTTTGCTCAAACTCTTGAAATGTTTGTATGTTCCTTTTTTTTTCACTATACAATTACTAACATCACCTAATGGGTCAAGAAGCTGTTGTGCCTTCACTGCAGTTACGTGGCGATCGGTGGGAAACTTTTGCACCAATTTGTCAATGAACGTTGTCCTGTCAAAGAGACTATTTTTACAGTCTTCAATGACACCCACTCAAATTTGCTATTTTCTATTCATCGTGAACACGTTAACTACATCTAATGATTGGCTGCCCCCACCAGTTTCAGTGTAATTGCACAATTTTATATTGGAGTAGGGAAAAAAAAAAAAAAAGACATCAATAAATAAACACATGGCCTACATGCATTCATGCCATCTGTTATCAGTCAAACAGCCAACACTTGAGACACACAATACAGACCCCATCAAGTTGACAAAAGGATTTCAATTAGAATTCACTGATCAGACTGATGCCAAACTGACACTAGGGTCTTACTGAAAAGTTCCCTGTCAGTTGTCACAGCCTCGCAGTTTGATTTGCTGTTCTAGCTTCTTCACTTTCCTTGCTAGGTTCATACTGACAAACTGACACAAAGTCAAAGAGGTATCTATGTAACTGTGCTTGAATCAAGCACACGTCTTATCATCTGTACAATCCGAGAGCTGTGCCCATCCTGGTGTACTAACTGATGCTATTTATGCCTCTGAAGCAGTGGATTTTCAAAGTGAGAGGCGTTCCTCCCCGGGGGATGCCAGAGAACTTCAGGGAAGGCACAGTGTGGGAAAATAATAAACACCTGGTGCATGTGGCAAGATGGATCAATGTTTAGTACCTACAGTGAGAGAGGAGGCAGTTTGTAGAGAGCAGAGAACATAGGAACAGAGGTGCTTGCTCTAAGACTGCAAGAGAAGTTCTGCTTCCTCTAAAACTTCAAAAAAAAAAAAAAAAAGGTCAAATATGAACTATTGTGTTTACATTTCTGTAAACATTTCTGACTAAAAATTTGTTATTCAACTCTAAGAGGAGTTCATTCAGAATCAGCTACTTATCGCAGGTCGAATCACATGATCTTCTCATACATTCCTGTAGCATCACAGTGCATTAAACCTGATGAAGCTCAGCGTCACTTCAATGGGGCAGCATGTCACAAGATACAACACAAGTGTCCTTTCTAGTTTCAGACTGACTCAGTAGTTTTTCTCCTGTTTAGCACCAATGCTATTTAAACAGCAAATACTGTGGTCTGAAGTCAGTGGCCCAGTATTTGACTGTTTAGGATATTTTAATATGTGCCTCCATAGACAGGCAAACAGTGTGCATACACTGCTCGTTACACAGAGGCAAAGTGAGCTGGAAATGAGCTCAGCTTTCAGCCTTTATGTTCTCTCAGGGGGTGCCCAATTACCCACACTTTGAAACCCCCCTGTTCTTGAGGATTTAAAATGATCATGTAAACAAACCTTGAAATGTTTGCTAACTTCCTGGATGAAAATTTGATTTTTGACATTAAGAAGTGAAATTGGGAGATCATTGCCTTGAGTTTCCACAAAGCAGCCATTCAACAGTCATTATCACCTTGCTTATTGTGTACCTTTATTGCCATTTGGTACACAATATGAAAACACATAAATAACTGTCTCTGCATACAAACTGTGCTCTATATCACTGTACATGTGCAGCTCATTATAACTTTTACAGTATACTGCCCGTTACTATTCTGCAAATGCAATTACTCCATGCAATTACCAGTGCAATTAGTCTGTCAATAAATGTCTGAAACAGCCCATTAATTCAGGGCTCATGTCCATATGCCAGAGGGTGCTGAAATAATCTTTGTTATGACCTTACAAAGTACATGATAAATGTTACGACAATGAAAGTCATCTACAGTAACATCAGTTCAGTGTGTGACACAATATTTATATAATAATACAGTAACACAAATGCTACTGAAGTATTGCCTGACAAAACTGTATTTTCACGCTGCTTTATACATCCATCCATCCATCCATTTTCTTCCACTTATCCTGGACCGGTGGGGCCGGTGCTTTGTGGTTTGGGTGGCAGTCGTGGGCGGGGGCCCCGGCGACCCAATCCCTGGACAACGACTCTGGCTGCTTTATACAATAAGAATAAATTCCGTCACCTTGCCATTGCTCGACTAGAAAGTAGTGGAAAGTCAGTTTTATCTGTACAGCCCAATATTACATGCAATATCCTGTGCAAGGGCCATAGTGATAGTGTATCTAATATCTTTTTGTTGTTTACATGCCAGCATCAGCTACGGCTCCTGACCCAAAGAAACCTCTCCAAGAGGTACAGATACAGATAAAGAATTGGTTAAAATACAGCTTCCACTTGAAAAATGGAGTTGCACTACAGCTTTTCTAAAAAACTTCCAAGGTTGTAATAGTTTCAGTTAAAGCACTGGAAAGAGAGAAATTTAAATGCACTAAGAAATGCATTGAAATGAGTGGAGGTGTCAGGTGAAGTGTCAGTGCTCAAAGGAGGAGGACGTGTTATCAGAGGAGTAAACACTGTGAATGTCAGCAGCACTGATGGATCTGGATCTTGAGGTGTAGCTGAATGTTCTGGTATTAAAAAAACAAAACAAAACAAACAATGTTTCTAAAAACTGAAAACAGAAAGATTGATCAAACCTCTGTGATGTTATGAGTGGAATTTCCCACTGGACTTCAAAGGTTGAGTGGCAGAAGTATAAAGGTGTACTCAGACAGAAAGCAAAACAGCAGGTTCCCAGCCCCAGATGAATTTGATCACTTATTGTAAAGTACCGTACTACTCAAGTTGTCGGTTCTGACTTTGCAAGCATTTCTCTGCGGGGTTCTTCAGTTTCTTTGTCTCAGAGATTTTGTTTCAAACCAGAGTACTGGCATGGAGGAGCATTCAAACTGCCAGAAGTATCAGCACATGGCAAGCTGTATCTGTCACCCCCTACAAACCTGAGCCTGTGTATTTAACATCATTCTGTGCTCTGAGACAGTATTATCCATGTAGAAAAACACTGGTGCTGTGCTTTCCTCTAAATACCTCCCAAACCACCACGGAAATAATGCATGTTACATTGGAGCCAATTATATTGTACTCGCATCAGAACAGAGAGTAGCTTTTAATGTGCAGCCCAGCATCTAGGGAGCCTACTGTTTGTTTTTTGTCTTCTCTTCACCACTGAGGCGCTCTTTCATTAGAGACGAAGGAATACAGTGGCACGACCACATACTGAGAGCTTAAGTCTGCCTTGTCGACTGAAGTCTGTTTCACCACATCTCTCCAAGGAGGTTGAGGTTGTTTTCGATGGGGATAAAGTAAAAAATGCTGGCACAGTAAAAGTGTATAAATATGCACCATCAAACATAACATGTCTGTGCTGTGACGTAAAAGACACACGTATATATTTATATTCTTCTGGTGGGCAATTTTACTTTGCTTTTTTAAATCTTACATTTTAACCACTTTCCTCATTCCCAATATGGATATTTCCAATATATTTAATTTGAAATTAACAATGACATGGTGCCTCTTTTCTAGCATCTTTTTAAATGAACCATTACACATTGTAAATATTATTAGTCTCTTCATTGTCATATTGAAATATTCTTCTGTCCCATGGGAGCTCTATGTTGTTGCAGTGGCACTTGGGGGCCAATGGAGTGATATGTCTCCAGTTCCTGGTGAAACGGGGACAGCTTACTTATAATTGCTGCAAAATGTCACCACAGTTGATTACCAGTGATTTGTACCACGGCAAAGAAAATCCAAATAAAAAGTAGAGTTGATGAGTGCATATTTAATGAGGCTCATGCATACTAATGCAGGAATCTCATTCCGCTCTATTTCCTCGTATAAACACATGCAAATTCATGGTACAAGTCAGTGAAAACATAAGAAGTCATCCTAATGAATGAAACACGGAGATATGAGCATTCATAATATCAGCTAAGTGGTCAATGTGGAATTATTTCCATTTAGTGCTTCCAACTGTCAAAAATGTCCACAACAGATTGTGCATGCCTTCAAACCAGTACTCAGGGAAAAAACGGACACATTTATACACCTTGATATAATTGAATTATACATATTTTCCTAGTGAGAAATCCTGATGAATGATACAGCAGAAATAGATCAAATGTCAGCAGTGCCTTCTACATTCTGCAATGCAAACAGAGCATTTTATGTGAAAATAAGAGATGTGTGCTAAAACAAATGGAGGTGCCCATATACCATTTCTGTGTACTGATTAAACCAAAAAATAGAAAACAGAAAAGGGGGAACAGAATAGAAAAAAAGTCATTTAATTAGCATTTGCTTGAAGCAACAAAATGAATTTGACTATAATAATTACTTGTACCAAGATTTTTAATTTTGGGGAGAAATTGCCAAATAGAAGGCCACTCGACTCTTGCTGAGCAGTCATTAAGCCTCCTGGTAATAAAACAAGTACATTATCAGTAGATTAGTGGTTTCAAATCTTGGAAGAAAGGAAAAAAAAAAAAAAAAGGAGCTCAATTTGTATGCGAGTGTTTACACAGAGTCTTTGCTGGACCCCTTGTGAGAGTCTAATGAAACAGTTTCTTTCTTTGACACAGACAGACACACACACACAGACAGACACACACACAGACACACAGACACACCTCATGTTAGGACAAATCCTGCCTGTCCTGAAAAGTAAAGGACACAGATCTCCTGATGGAACCACATAAATTATTCTTGTCATGGCAGGCACATGGGCTCTTTATAGAACATATGGTATTTGAGTAACATACATACACACACACTAGGCAGGAGAGTAATCAATGTTATGGTGTCTGCATTGGTTTCAGGCTCAGAACAACGTTGAACACACATGCTTGATGCTATAATTTGATGTTCAGAGCCGAGGTCGGCAGTCCATTTCCTTGATAGTTTTCCCTATATGCACCATGTCTACAACAAGCTGTTGACCTGCCACGCTTTATTTCACATGCACACGTTTGGATTCACCAATATGTAAATCTGCCCAACTCTGAGGGTCCATCAGCATCTGCTGGGTGCCAGGCTGGGAATACAGATGCAGGCAGATAGGTGTTTAGGAAAGCTTCTCACGTCTGCCTGAGGAGCAGCACAACAACTTGGCCACAGCCCCAGCAGCTCCGACACTCCCATTCTTCAACTGGATTGATTCTCACAAACCACTGGCAATCTGACTCATCAATATTCAGAATCACACTGCCCTAAAATAGCTCCAGCCTCAGGATTTTAACCCTTTGAGTGAAGTGATTACCATGGGAAATAAAGAAGAGGGAGTTAAGGCTGGACTGTAGAAAGGGGATAATCAGAGTGATTTCAGATATTTGGATTGTCATCATGGTAACATAGTAATTAAACTGCTCATCTGTTTCAGTTTCTTACAGCCATTTTTAACTTTGAACCTTTGACTGATAAAGAGCTTGCAGCTGTGACACCGTGAGGTTCTCGGAGATTTGAATGATCTGTGTGAAAAAAAGAAACAAACAAAAAAAAAAGGTGGTAAATCAGAAGCAGACTGAGGGCTGTGGAATCAAAAAATTAAGTGTGGAAGCAAAGTCAGGCTAAAGAGTTATTTGGGCCTCTGGAGTATTATTTCTTGTTCACTGATGATCCGGGTTAAGTGGCGAACTATCAAGCCCACTGGAAAGGAATCCCAGTGGGCACATCCATTAACAGGTCTTTTTTCATTAGGAGATAAATTTAAGCTCAGTTTATTTCACAGCACATCCTTACTTAGGTTTCTGATTCCTTTTATTTGATTCGTTTTATTTTGTCTAATTTTGTGAAGACTGCTATCTGTTATTTATTGAATCTAGTCTGGTATCAATTTTGTTGTGTTGTTAAACTGCTTGGTAAGTCATACTTTCCATTAGCAAGGAGATATGTGGTTCTATGTCACAACAGACTGGCTCAATGTCTACAGAAAATGTGAAGTCCATTATGAACGAATAAGTATGAGGAGCTCATCGTCTTTGTTAAGTGAGTTGTGAGGATTCTGTCAACCTGCAATTGTAGACATGCCACACCTTCTCTCTTGAATCCTGCCAACAATAAAACTCTCTGAACTTCATTCATCAAAAAACAGGGAAAAAACACCAAGGTGTTTATTCTCAACCAGTTGAAGATGAAAAATACTTCAGTCCAATAGTGTAAACAGATGGGAATGTATCTCTTCAATATAAAAATCTGAAACTCAAATAGCAGAAAGTTGTGTATGATGTTTAATGAAGGACTGACACTACAAAACAGGATTTTATGTGATGCAAAGATGAAATTTTGCATTCTGTCTTGTACTGTCCCTGCAGCCACAGTGTAAGCAACATATTCAAATGAAATTTGCAGAGCAAATGAAAAAAAGGAAGTTTCTTATAGATTCAAATACTTGATGCTTGCCTGTTGCCAGTGCCACATCCTGCTGCAGACTGAATTTGACTGGTGAAAGTCAGTGACCAGACTGTGTGGCATAGCTGCACTTGTGTAAGGATCAATGAGTATCTTGTGCGCAGTGAACCCAACTGACTGACTCTGTTATAATTAGTAACTTTATAATGAGTCCTCTGTGCATCCAGATTTGTTTCTCCATGAACCTTCAACCTGTTAGCAGTGAACATTTTAAGATCATTCCCCAAGAAACGAGCCATCTTATATGCCTTCATTAACATGTTTACTGCAGGGTTATTGCCATTAGAACTGTTGCTTAATGAAAGTAATACTTCTCAGTGAAGTGGAAGCCAAGTATCTACCTGTATATAACTACTTGCATCTATCTTCCACCTCAATATCTCTGCAGTTCTCATCTGGTACATTATAGCACTCATTGAACTGGCTGCTCGACATTGGTTGACAATTACTCACACAGCAGCTACATGTGTAATATAGTTCAAATGAAAAATGTTGTGTGTCTTTCTCTCTTTGAGGGATTTATATCAAAGTCAAATTGGGCAATGCCTCATCCACAAAGAGTGTGTAAGCTTTTGAATTGGATCTGCTCAAATCTCCATAATCCTTGACACCAAAATTAAACTGTACCGTTTGATCGTTGAAGACATACTCCCCTAGAGCCTCTCCTCCCACTTCAGTAAAACAGACAGATAGACAGACGCATTAGAAAAAAAAAAAAAAAAAGTGCCGCGGTGCCAGAGCAACACTCTGCCAATTTAATTGTCAAAGACCTGTTACTTTTGATGGATGTACAGTACCTTTAGCTGTCATAGGTATCATTTCACATTAGTTAAGAGAAAGCTGTTTTTCTTACTTCAGATAGCATATTTCCTCTATATGCTACACAAATCTATAAAAATCACTGCACCAATGTTGGAAAATGTTGGTATAATTAGTTATTGAAGGGGAAAAGAAGTCTTCATGTTTGTACTAATTGTCATGTCCGATTCATCATTTACATTTACAGTCCTTCATATCAGGATCAGACATCGTTGGAAATGATACTGTCTGTTAAAGAGAGCTATCACCACATATCACTGTATAACATTCACCTGGATGAATGCAAATGCAGTAATATAGGCAAGACATTCTCACAGCTACACATTATGTACATATAGGTCTTCCATTCCCCAGATCCATATGCACATTATTTACATGGATAAATCCATTTTCCCAGTAGTCTAGTTTTCATATACAGTCATTCAAGGAGACTTTAACAACCTAGTCATTTTACAGGTAGTCATTTGATACAGGAATGGAGGGTTTAGTATATCATTTTCTGCCATAAAATTAGAGAGAAAGACGAAGTAGAAATTGATCTCCAATCGCACCTGATGGGAGGATGTTATGTGTCCCCCTTATAAATTGCGTATATGGCCTGGTAATAGCATTTATCAACACATTAATCGAAAGGGATGATTGACAATATTAAGATGATTACTAAATTTAGAAAGCTATAGCTTACTTGCTGTTTAGCTGCAGCCAAGCTGACAAGACTGACCATTATGTTCCCATCTGGTCCTGCCAGAAACCCACTGCATCATGAAGATTCAAATATTTTGCACAGAAAAAGTCTGCATGTGTGATGTATCTGTGTGTGTGTGTGTGTGAAGTGCGTCCATGCTCCAATAACCTCTTTTCCTCTTGAACACCATGGTCAGTGATGAAACAGAAATAATCAGATTTCTCTGCAAAAAGTGACTGCAGATATTCATGTGGTGTCTGTGTGTGTGTGTGTGTTTTCTTCTGACCATAAATTTGTACATAGTGAGTTTGTGAGTGACTTGCATTCTTTTTTCCTTGTCAGGGTGCTGCTCTTATCTTTGCGGCCCAGAGGCCACAGGATTTAACAGGCACACATTCATCCATGCAGGTCACTGCCTGAGCCCAGAAACGCTCCCCCACAGCTGGTTATGGCTTCCATACAAAACTCCGTCCCAGGTTTGTACTTAGAAAAAAAAAAAAAAAAAAAAAAATCAAATATTGACTCCTATTCACTGAACAAACTTCAGAGAAGTTTCCGTGGTGACTGTCTCACAGTGAGGTTGCTGTGTAGCTCCAGAAGCTTGCCAAGGCACAGGACTCTGTATCTTCAGCTTTCAGAGAGATAAGGAAGTCTCTTTTGCTTTCTGCCACTAGCCTCACATGCCCTTTGAACAAATGCCATAATATTCACAGAATCCAGAATGCCCTTTTTGGATTCATTGTGAATATAGCTTATAATGCACCCACTGGTGAATTGAAGAATATAATGGACAAGCTCTAGACCATGGACATGAAAGTGGTTGACTTGACAGTATACTAGAGAAACTGCCATCGCAAGACATTATACAAATAGTTTGACATTTTAGGAAATACACTTATTTGAGTCTTTGCTGTGAGTCAAGTGAGGAATTTGAAACAACTCTCACATCTGTAGCCTACAGTCAATACATAGAAAGAAAACAGCTCCCTTACCTGTGTATAAAGATTGGAAACATAAGGTCAGAGCTGACTTGGCTTCGTTTAAAGGTATAAAAATCTGCTGACGACAACCACCTCTAATCCTCACTAATTACAATGTTGTTTCTCATTTATTTAATCCATGAAGAAAAAAAAACATAGTGTACAAAGAACAATTCATTTCTTTTACTTGGGGTTACATGCCAGAATATTTCCTGACTGGGAGACTGTTGCCAGGAAACCAGCAGAGAGTTAAGAAAGTTGGTGCTGCTGGTCAAGAAACTGTTGTTTTCATACTTGGATTTTTGTACAAAATAATAATAAAAAAAAAACGGAAGTTGTTGAGTGTATTTCTTATTTTAGGACAGAGGCTGCCTGTTTCCCAAGTTTTAAAATCTCAGTGCTACATTAAGACAGCCAGCAACAACTATATGCTGTACAAACTGGCATCAATGAGAGGATCTTCTCACGCAACTCTGCAAGGTCAAAGACACACATTGTAAAGCCCACAGGGCCCTTTGTTTCACACTACTTTGAGTCTTCCCATACACTATACATACTGTCCATGAGCAGGTATGAAAATTTCATTATCTACATTGGAAACAAGGGAGATTACAACTGGGTAAATTCAGATATTCCCCCACAAAATAAAGAGATACCAAAGATATAAACTACCAACATCATGGTCGATATTCATGTTTTGCAATGCATTTATGTTGCACACAGTTATTGTGGCTTTATTTCCTAGACATTGCTGTTTCCTGTGGCATTCTGCTGAGTACATTGCAAGCAGACATGGACAAAACAGAAAAGAAACCAATGTCTTCTCTGTATTTATAGTCAAGAAAAAAATGTTCAAGAGAGAAAAGTTGGAAGACGATGTTTGAGTGCATTCAATCAAACTTTGACTCAGACTGGCTACAAATAGACTGCAGTGGATTAAACAGAAAGGGTCAAGACACAATGTTTAAGTCACCATTTGATCCCGCTGCTGGGCTCCACATGGAGAATTACTGTATGACCTCAGCACATATACCACAATTTGTGTCAATGCCAAATTCCTCTTCTCATTTTTTGTCTTTTACAGCTGAATTAAACTCAAATCCTTCTTGTAGATAGCAGATATATGTCTGCACTGAAGGAGGGGGTGCAGATGGCAATTTGGAGGGATCTATAACAGTGCTGTTAAAGACGGTGACCTAAACAGAGATAATCCCCCGACAGGATTGTGTCTGCTTTAACAGAAGCAATGAACCACATTAAATTTCATCAGCCAAGAGAAAGTGGCATGGTAAAGGGAACAATAAAAAAGTACTAAGCACATAACAGAAAACTTTTCAAATCAATGCAGTTTCTCATGGAGACGGGGTAAAATTAATTCTTGCCTGAAGGGCTATTGTAGGAGAGAGATTCACAAGAGAGTATGTGCTGTTGCTGTTCATCCTCAGGTCATTGAGAGTGGGAAAAAATAAAGGATGGGAGAGAAAAAAGAGGGGAGACAGCAGAGGGAAGGCTTGTGAAGACTGAGACAGCAGGATGTAAAGAGAAGACCAATAAGAGGGAAGTCAGAAGTGAGAGGAAGAGCCATTGACAGCGAGGTAAGAGTGTTGAAGCTCTCTCTAAGCCTAATGACAGTGTAGCATCACCAGGACCTCCCTGACATTACTGAAGCCCTCAATTCCACTTAGCATTGACGTGTCCCTCGTCGCAGCGAGTGGTTGTCTCACCCTAATTATTCCACCCTCCACCTGCCTCACTCTGCTTGCCACTCTCCTTCGTCTCTCTATTCTCTGGTCTCACCCCTCTGTCCTTTCCTTTCGCCTTCTCTGCGCTGCCCTTTTAATACCTCCTTAGGACACAGGAAAAGTCAGAGCTCTCCACTCTCCAAGATAACTTCTGAATTTTAAAAAGGTCTCGTGTTTTTTCTGTGAGCACAGTAATTTGAATGAGCCAATATTTGTGCTCCCCTAATATTTAGCATCTATTGCCATTTTAGCCAAGAAATTATGTACCTTTAAGTCTTTCTGACAGCTTTTAAAGAGACAGTTGTGAGACAGTTTTTTTTCTTCTTCTTCTAAATCCTAAGTTTTGACAGTTGTCTTTTGGTACTGCTGCATTTGACTTTATCATTCATACTTTCCCTTGTACAATTCTACATACAAAACATAGCTTGCCCTATAAAAAAAATCATTGCATTGCTCAAATGAAACCTCTAAATGTTTTTTTTTGTTGTTGTTTTGTTTTTTCAACTCTACTCTAGTTGGAGGTAAGAGTCTTTGTTACAAGAGTTATATCAAATGAGAATGACACTATTCTCTGTAGAGCTCTGCTTTGACTGGTTACAGCAATAAACTGCTGCTCATGCACTGATTTATCACCAATCTAATATTGATCTAATGTCAGAATTACTATCTGAATATAATATATTTTTACTCATGAAGTAGAAATGAAAATATCTATATTACTAATTGATTGCTATTTTTTTTTAACTCATCTATTTTAAATGATCTAAATACTTCTGTGCAATGTCAGAAATTAGAAAGGTAGAAAAACATGAGGTGCTGACTTGAACTGAAAATCCCCAGCATTCAGGTGGTCCCCCATAAACAGTGGAAAGGGAGTTAAACGTGGTACTTCAGTAATTCACTGATACACTTCCACAAAGCCAGGGATCAAAAAGTGGCAGACTCTATACTGTTCATATCAAGCTGCATTTCCCATGATGCAAACAATCTTTCTCTGAGACTCTTCCTGCCCAGTTGACACACTTTTCCAATCCCTGCAGTTTCTCGTATCGACTTTCTGTCATAATTTTGTTGTTTCCATGTCTGTATAACACTGGTTTTAATGAACTGACTGACTTATGTGTAAATTTGGTGGCGGGCCCCTTTAAGGTGATGATGTTACTATTGCTTCTATTATTACATCCTTCAGCACTTAATATTTCATTTCATCATCTCAGATCTAATTCTTTAATCACAGCTTGACGTGAGGCAATTCACAGACAGCAGTTGACAGACAGAAGTTTTCCATCATCTGCCAGCCTCTCAAGTTTTAAACTCTGAACAGATTATGTGGCGGCAGCAGCTCTACTACCATGTCACATGGACATAAACACTGAGTGGTTGAAAAGTCATTGCGACACTCTGGGATGCCAAGCATGGTCACTGAATGTGTGCAGCAGGAGGTCAGAGTAGCCAAGAGGGAGGAGATGTCTTAGCTGTCATTCTTTAACTGTGAAGATGTATCTCCCAAGAAAAGTGATTGGTCAGATTCAAGGAAATTGAGATGTTTTTCAGATGGCCCTGAGCGCTATAGAGACAGACAACTTTTGACCTGAGACAGTCAACCAAAGCCCTGAAGCATTTCATTTCATTGTTTTTCAATTAATTACCAAGCCTGTCAAATTGGTGAAAATTAAAATATGAATCAAGACATAGTGTCATAATGTGAAGAGAGAAATTTTAATGAAAATGACAAAATATTAACTATTTCTGACAAAGTGTGTAAACTTCATTTTAAAATGGAATCGTTTTTCTTTGATTGACTTGTACTTCTCACTTTGTTTTAGCCCCCGTTATCAAATTTGTCCCACCTTATTTCTTTCTGTTGTTTCTCAGTATCTTAATGATCCAATTTTTCACCGTCATCCTTCTCATTTCCATTTTCTGTTAAAACCATGCATCTCTTGTCTGCTCCTCTGGTGAATATAATTCTCTACCTTGTTGTTTTCTCTGGTCCTGGGCTTTCATTGACTACTGTTGGTGAGACTCAATTAAAACGATTGGAGTAGGGGAGTGGGGGGTAAAATTCACAGCAGACACTTTAACCCACAGTGCCCAGGGGACTCAATTTATCTTGAGGAATGCTCAGCCTAAAAAAAAAAGTGTGATTGACACCTCTAACCTTCATTGGGATGTAATCTTCATCTTTAGCACTCAGAGATCTAATTAATTAGGGGGAATCTCATTTCCTCACTAATGCAACTGGACAGAGCCATGATAGAGGAGGGAGAGAAGGCAGGGGGAGGAGGAAGATGCTGAGGAGAGGAAGGATTGAGATGGAGGGGGAAAAGAGAGGTGCCATATTTCATCAATGCCTGCGAACGGTGTCCACCTTGTTCATTTCAGGGAGGAACAAGAGAACGTGAGGTGGCTGGGTTCACACCAACTACACTGTATTGATTACAACTGCCACGACTCTGGCTGCTGGCCATCACATATGGAGACACTACAGTAACACTCATAATAGGATCTCTTGGTAATACACTCAAGTGTTTTACTTTCTTTTCTAGACTTCTTCTCTGAGTTAAAGTCATCATCTAACAGTGGTGAAGCTGCCTGTACCTGACTGTAACTGGTTTTATCTTCTCACGGCACTGCAAGCAACGTGCATAAATTTAACCCCTTTACAAGTCGTTAACACTAAACTGCAGCAGCTGAGAAGTCTGGCACAGCCTTTTTAATCCATCCACACCAACATAGATGAAGGGAGGTATTTGAGTTTCAATGCTAAACTCATGAGTGATATAATAAATGTTTTTTGTTTGTTTTTCTTTGATTATCAGCTTGGGTAGTCACAATTGTTGAATGCTAGAGAAAAGCTTTTGAAGAAAGGTCAGGAGCATTAAGAATTTCTATCTCGGTTGGTTTCATTTTTTTGTGTAAAACCCCCGTCAAACACGACTGTTCAATATGCAGAGAGCTGTAGTCATAGGATCAGTATTTATTTACCATAAACTTTATTATCTGCAGTCATCTATCAGATCCAATTTAATACCTGTGCAGGCAAAAATGCAGTATTTATTATTTTAAGCCTTTGGGTCGTTCAGGTGATCTATAATCATAATTAATATTAATCAAGCTTTGTTGCTAATGAAAATGTATTTCAGCCGTTCAGAACTCTGGAGACCAGTAACACACACACACACACACACAGGCAAACAAACATTTGTATGTGCTGCATCTGAATTAAAACAGACACAACAAATCTCAAAAGATTTTTTTTTTTTTTTTTTTTTTTTTTAATCAACAGCAAACCTATCAAGTGAGTGAGTGAACAGCGGCCACCACTCTCCCTTCTTTATATGCACACATGACTTCAAGCTAGATAAAAGTTCACAGCAGCCACTTCATGCAGGAAGCAACAAAATACAGAAGAAACATTCAGTATTGACTGTTAGAAGGGAAAAAATACCTATGAATATATTTCACACTATGGCTGTAGTTTATTAATGTACTCTGGCTGTAGTTCACTTACACACTGTATAGGTCTTGATTCTCTCAGTTCTCTGCGATAAACACTTCTGTATCTTTAAATTACTTCCACACGACTATGAAGCTTGTGGCTACAGATATGGTTGAAAAAAGATTTTCAACAGTGGAGCGGACATAGCGATTTAGCTTCATTGTTGTTGCCATGGACAAAAAAAGAGAAAAATCACAATGCTGTTGCTAAAAATTGTTGTTCCCTCTGCCACCGCCTCTGCACCAATGAGCCGACTCAAGTCCCACTTCTCCATTGAGCTGTTTCCACAGCAGCTTGATCTCTAAGCAGATATTGAACAGCCACTTCACTGTCCCACTCTGACCATTTGTCCTTCTTGTCAGACCACCTCACATGGCAATGCTACATGACTTAAGACAGACACCAGACCAGTCTCTTCCAACCCTCTTTCCTCCTGTGTCCATTCTTACCTGCATCTCTTCCCACGCAGCTCATCTACTCACACCTTTCCAATCTCCACATCATAATAGGGGAATGAAAGGGAGCTTATAAACTGAAGTGAACATCAGATCTACTGTAATGAAATCTTATCAATGTGTTCCCTGTGCTATATTATTTGCATATAAATGACATAATATAATAACTCTCTTCGGCCTCTACCAGGGAGGAGTAAATATTTCTCTGTCTGCTTTGTCTCGTTGCTGTGACACGAGAAAGCGAGACGCTAATTGAAGAGAGGAAAGCATCTTTATGTGACGACTGACATTCAATTATGTTTGGGGGATCAGATTAGGTGGTGGCCCCAGAAATGTTTGAAAACAACATTTTGCAGAGCGGCAACTCTGTAGGCAGCCGAGGGTGTAATTTGAATGGCTGTTTGAGGCCTGCGCTGAATGGCACCGCTCTGAATGGAATCACTATGCTATGACCTGCAAGTAATTGGATGTCCGGAGTGAAGTGTTGACAGAGAGGGGGAGCAACGCTGACAGAAACAAAACAAAAAAAAAAGAGACTGACACTTAGGCAGGAAGACAAAGACAGAAAACAAGACAAAATGAAAATGAGCAAGACAACGATGCGATGAATTGGCACAGCAAGGGGCCAAAAAACAATAAAAGAGGGGGAAATAATTACCCCAATGAAAGCAGAGAAAATGTATGTAGTTTTCCTTAAGAGTTTAACCTGCCAAAACTTCAGCTGTCATTCATCACAGTGCACAGGCTCGTAGCCACTCTGGCCATGGAGCCAAATAAGCCATTAGATGGGATAAGCTTTCTTCTCAGGCCAGCGCTGTCAGGAAGCACACTGCCAAGGTTGCACCGAACAAACATCACTGCATTCCATGTACCCTGTTGAACAAGGCTAGTTGTGTGCATTCATCCATCTACCTGTCACTCTGGATTTGTACTAGTTAAGCAGAGCAGAGCAGAGCAGATAATGGAAAGTAAGTCCTTAAAATGCACAACATACCACTAAAAGATCATTTGTTGACAGATGATGTGTCTGCCTCAACAAGGCACATAACCTGATCTGTCTACACAGATTACTTTTAATGTATACAGTACAACAGGCTGCTCACTGTCACACTGGCTAAGACTCAAGAAGGATGATTTTGTCACATTGTCAGGAAAATTGTTTTCTAAGCGTGGTATGTCATAGATAAATAAAAGAATACAATATGTTGTTGTACTGCTGTTCGTTAAGATGTGTGTGAAGGCAGAATGAAAAGATTTAACAGGTGCTCACAACAAATCACAACAGATGGATGGGGTAAAATAAATAATAGTAATAACAATAATAATAATAATGATAATAATGATAAAAAACTAAAATTTTAAGGAATCATCCAGTTCTATCAACTTGAATATAAACATGACAGTTTCACAATAAACACACAGACATCAATTTTATCTCTATGTTATTCACCTTTGTAGAACATGGAGGGGGACAGAGGGGTCGGCCGAGTCCATCGATTGGCTATCCTTACCGGTGACAGTTCCCAAATTGGCCAGAGAGCATTACAGAGGCAGAAAGTCACACTGCCATTAGCAATCTGTCCTCTCTGGTTACAGCCTGCCTGCACATGGACACTCCATACTCTAAAATAGATTACAATGATCGGTGTGGGTGTGTGTGCCTGTGTCTGTGTGTATAGTAGAGACAGATGCCTGTGTCTATATGCATGCCTAGGAAGTGTGATCACTGTACTTCAAGTATATTCTACATGAACTTAGAGCCTATAACCTTTGCACTAGACTTTCATCTTTCTTATTCAGTGTACAGTGTGTCATTATGTCCCTGAACGTCCCCTCCCCATCTTTGCAGCATGGGAAATGTTTTACGTCTTCACAGAAGTACATATTCATCTTGTCGCTAAAGACAGTACACATCAGAGTATATGAAGGAGAAGACCAGAGAGTGTTTCCTCAGCTGAATATTCATGTTACTGTATATACTGTAGCTGAGTACAAATGAATTCCATGAGTAGATCTGATTATATTCAGAGGACCTTCTTATTTTGTAAGCTAAAGAAAAATCAAATTATTTCCTGCTTCATCCTAATCAGAAACTATAATGTGTAAGACAGGAATCCCTTTGTTTTCTATATTGACTTTTCTGATCCAATTTAACGTTCATCTGCATGTGCAAAAATGTGAAATAATCCCAATTCCACTGTGAGCAGTAAGTGCTGGCACACTGCACACCCTCAGGTCAAACAGAGAACTTTTCAGTTGTTTTAAGAAAGCAGGTTGAGACGGACATTTTTGTAAAGTAGACAGATTTCTACCACCAGTATTCTGATGATTAAGGGCGATTTCAATGTGTATCCAGTCAAAGATATGAACACTCCACCATTCTTTCAGACTTATGAAAATGGCCTCAACCCGGCAGCAATATTAGCTGTCAAAAATTACAGCCCGCCATTGATCCAACAGCGTCGCGTGTCAGAATAATATAAGACAGTGAGAGGAATGTGTCTAAAGTAAAGGGAGGAGAAAACACAGAGCAGTGGAATAAATGTGCATATCAAGACAGGATTTTACGCCTCAGAGAAAGCACTAGAGGGAAAATCAAACTGATTTCGATGTGACAAAATTGATTTTCCAATTTTCTCCGGATTGCTTTCTGCCTCCCCCTGGGCAGGTGAGGTGTCTATTGAAATGCACTAAAAGCTCCAGCTGAATTATGTCTGAGGAATTTGAAGAACAGATTGGCAAAGTTTGCCTGTCTCTCGTCCGCTTTTTTCTCTTCCTCTCTTTCTGCTTTGTTTTGCTGTGTAAAACTCTCTGTCGCACACTGCACACATATGCCGGACATGCTGTCTTCAAAAACTTCAAACTTCAAAAACTACACTCTGGCTGGAATCGATGATTGTCGTGCAGGGACTGTATTTATGAGAATGTGCTGAAGAAGCTGGGTTTAAATCTCTGCAGACCTTGAGGAGGACAGTACAAAACTTATGCCTTCTGCACTTCCATCTGGCTCTGCTGTCTCACTGTGCTTTTGAAGAAGTCTCTTTCTTTTCTCCTCACAGAGATACTGCACTGCGACTGGACTATTCCTATACTCCCCTGAGGTTGTTTTAATTTTTCCAGAAAAATAAATGATGTCAGTGAGGGGGGATAGATCCTTGTAGATACAAAGTCAAAGACAATCATACACGGAGCTTCAGGCCTGTGCTGCTTTTAGGTGGCCACATCTGCAATCATGTTAACAAAGCCAGCTCGCATTGCAGACTGGATTAGTCATCGCTATATTGATGTTTGGAGGGGAAAATGGCATTTGAAATGAAAGAGATTTCATAGACTGTGACAATTCTTCTTGTCACACAGACTCACTACTAAAGAAAACATTTCAAGCCGGGGTAGACAGTGGAGTTTTGGCACCAATGGACGAAAAAAAAAAAGCATTTTAGCCTATTGTAAGTTTTCTCATAATTTATCATCTTTATAATTTCTTGAACACATACCACATTAAGTGCAGCCTGTATCCATGCAGGTCTCAACAAACTTAAAATTGGCTCCAACTGGTCACACCAATAATGACAAAAATCTTTCCATCCTTGTTCTTCTTAACAGATGAAAATGTGACAGTAGCAGCTGTGGACTCCCAGGTAAAAATAATGTGTCTAGTCAAACCCAATATGGCCACCACGCCACCTAAGGTGCTCATTCAATGAACAGTGTAAGTGAAATGATCAACCATGACTCCGATGTGATTCTGCTGATATACAGAGACAAGTGAGTTTAGATCTGAGGTGTTTGCGTTAATAACTCCAACAGTTTATCACCTGCAGAGAATAAAGTGAAAGGAAGAATCTGCTTTTTTAAGAGATTTATAGAGGCAACAAACAGGCTGACAATTTGGCAGGGTGCCTTCTTCAAAGGCATTCAACTGCACATTTTAACACCAGCCTGTGAGTGGTTGCAATAAATCCTGGCTGCAGAAAAGAGGAGGTGCACGCTTCATGGAGAGAATTGAGAGAATCTTTTGAATATCCTGGAGGTGATAAACTTCAGAAGTCTCACTTTTCTGTTACTGCAGAGAAACTACAATAACCAACACGCAACTCTCACATGGTTCAGTCTTTCAGTCACCTCACAAAACCACACTAACAGAGCTCACTGCATTGATTACATCTCATTTCAATTACGCTGCTATTAAACAGTTTACTGTAGCTCAGGGAGCGGCTCATCAGGACGGTTAGCTGCTGTGGTTCCAGCAGTTCCGGATGGGAGGTTTTCAGCCAAGCTTGTTGGACACCACCAGAGCCAGCGGATGAGTGTGTATCACCTCAATTAAACTATGCGCTAAGTGTCTGACAACAGCTAATATTCCTCTTCCACCAGCGAACCCAATCGATGTTCTGGCATTCGTCACCCTGCTGAAAAAGCAATCATCCCGTTGTCTCGCTCCGGTTAGACGGGGGAATGGAAAGACGCTTGTCTGACTTCTGCGCCTGCTCACTGGGACGCACCAGCACCCATTCTCACAAAGAAACACACACACATATAACTGGTATAAAAGACACACATGTTCATACTGTATATACCTACTGACACGTTGAGAAGAAGAGGACATAGAAGAAGATGCATCTCAGAAAAACTCATAGAACACTTCATTGAGAAAAGAAGAAGAGGAGATTGCCCCTTAATGCAGAGTGACACACACACACAGGGTTTGCCAAGTGTACCCACCTCTCTGTCAAGTAACGTGGGGGAGATGACGGTGACAATGTCGCCTTTTTCTGCATCGATGTAGAACATGTTCGGGGACGGTTTGTCTGGTGACTGCCTGACAATGTTGTAGCGCAACGCTGCATTATCGGTGGCGGGGTCGTCTGCGTCGAACGCTGTCATTCTCATCACTGTGGTTCCTGGATAAGGCAGACAGCAAAGGACAGGGTGGAGTCTGGACTTAATCACAGAGAAGGAAAAATGTGATAAAAAGAAAAAAAATATAGAGTAGATTTTTTTTTTTTTTACCCTAGACATCAAATTAGCAGTAAAACAGGTTAGGTTTCATCACATCAGTTGCATTCCTCTTGTGTAACCAAAACATGAAAGAGAAAAGCCTCTGAAATAAATCTCATAAATAGAACCGTATGAAACTAATATAGTTTAATAACACTCCTGTTTGATCTATGCAGATTTCAAAGATATCCAATATTTCACATCCTAATTATAAAATTCTGATAATCATTGGAATGTATGTTTATGCTCCCAGGTGAGACGAGTTTACCTTATCATCTACATGGTATCTCTTATGTACTACCTACAATATGTATTGTGTTTGGTGTTCTAAAATTAGAGCACTCATGTCAGCAGGTGTGCAAAAAGTACAATTTCAAACCACTGCTGCCCAGACAGCCACTTAAAAAGTTAGCCTTTCCTATTAATGTGTTTTCAAACTCATGTCAGCTCTAACAGCAGGTTGCATTTTATTTGGTAATGGGAACAAAAATGGAAATCCTGCCGCCACACCTGAGCTGAAAATGGGAGGCAATACTTGACATACCCTCAACCCTCAATATCTGTCTCTTGTCGCGTAGATTCATATGGGCTCATGAAAATGCACAAGTGTGTGTTTCCAAGGCATGGACGGATACACACACACACACACACACACCACCAGACACCATGTTAGGTTGTGTCTCTTCTGCTCAGTGTTTTATAAACTGGATTATCATTCAAGTTCTTGCTGTCACTGACATCTCTGGTTAAAATTTCATTGCCTGAGTACCTCTTCAGTTTGTTTAAGTTGCGAGTTTGCCTCATTCTCAGAGAGATGTGTGACTACATCCTGATGAGATGCTTTGTTTGGGACACAGATGAAAACTTCAGATGAGTGGGGGATGTCCGACACACTCGAAAAGGATGATTTTGTGGGTGTGAAATGTGAAGTGACATTTTTTCCAGAGAATTATAATCAGTAAATCTTAGTTGGAAAAACAAACTATAATTCTAAAATGACACAACAAATCAATGTAGATGATGTGATTCTGCTTCTGCTTTCAGCTTTTTAACAATATGAGATCTGACACAGACACCCGCCAAGCATTTATTTTACAAAAACCCTCTCTGAGTTGCCTCACACAAAGCACATTCATTCTTCTCTGAAATTATTATTACACTGACTTAAATGTTAGATTTTCTGACAAGAAACCCTGTGTGATTCATGTTTGACCCATATGAAAAAAAAAAAAAAAAATTTGTAAGTACCACATACCAGCGCTGTGTAGCACGGCTCATAACCATCGATCTCTTTTCATGCTTCCTCTTAATACCTGGCAGTACTTTGCCACAGTGCATTAGCCTAACTGCTCAAATAAGACACAAAAGGGCTACAGGAAAATATGCAAAGTCTACATTAAATAACAGTGGCTTAGCAGCAAATGTCTTAAGTCCAGTTGGAACTAATGAGGGGCAAAAAGGTGTGGGTTTTATCCCCTTGCCATTTGCACTTCAAGGTGAACCATTAATGGTTAAGTAAACCAGTAATCCTGCCTCTGCAGAATAATTACACAGTCCCATCTCCTTCATTACCTATACTCTGTTCCACTTCACACCTCAAAAGAGACACACACAGATGATTCAGTGAGTGTGCGCACGCACACACACACACACACACACACACACACACACACACACAGTATTGCCCTCTGACACACCAACTGGCACCAAATTAGAGAGTTAAAAACGATGACTAAATTGGTTATCTTGAACAGATCTCAGTGAATTATGTTCTCATTTCGCTGGCAAACTGAGGTCTCCTGAACGCACCACAATCATATTACATGTTTTATCTGATATCAGAGTCAAGCTGACCCTCTCAGTCCTCACTGACTTCATCAGATACCATAATTCCACTCACCATTGTAGATCATGTAACCAGGAAGCATTTGTCAGCCCAGAATGCAACAGTGATCAGTATAAGTCAGCTTGCATGATAAATATCTAGCATTCTGTAACTGGACAATGGGACTGAGTATATCTCTAACACCAACGTCCGTTGTGTTTGATATCATATGGGTGGTCACGGTGAAGACTCATTGCCCTCTCTTATCATCTTCATCCTCTGGCAGGAGCCAAGGCTTAATCAATCTTAACTACATTTAATGGTTATGTGGTGGGACGGAGGTGACTGCACAGGACTAACATTACTACACTATCATGGGGATCCATCTGCTGTGCTGCTGCTGGATGACACCAGTTTAGGCTGGATGAAGAAAGAGAAGTGATACAATAAAGCTGGAAAAGGCAGGCAGAGTCAGTAAACACTGTGTGATGCATGGCTAAAAACTTACTGGATCATGAGATGTACATACTGTGTATGTGACAGCCGGGCAGAAAAAAGAGAGTGAGAAAAGGAGTGGAGAACAGGCCTGTAACGTAAAACATCACCAATTCACACATGAAAAGACACACTGATTGACACAGAAAAAGAAAGTGCCCACAGATACACGATGTGGATTGATTTCATCACACATGCTGGTGGGACATGGTGTTGTTGCCTACAGCTAACCCCTATATCTTCCTCAAACACCAAGGGAAATCAGTGGGAGCCGGCAGATCTGTGGGTTCCAATGGGGAATTGACACATGGTGAAAAGTCAAGATGAGGCGAAGATGAAGATGAAGAGCACATAGACAAGATTGAAAAAAGGAGGGTAAATATGATGCTAGTACATGTTTTAGCCTAGTGTGTGTTGCGTGCACACCCGGACTGTGTGTCCCACAGTGAATCTGCATGAGTGTTAGCGATTGGAGTTTCCATTTCAATTATTCACCACGCACAATAGACATTTCAAATCCTGAAATGGAATTTATATTAATCAGACTCAAGTGACTGAAAAAAAGACCAGGAGCTGACCCGTCCTTTTCTCAGGTGGGAATGAGATCAAAAGAAGTTCAAAGATGAATCATCTTATCCCTTACCAATACTGCTGAGACACATGATTATGAATAACAAGTACATATTCATAAGAAGCAGAACACAATGGAGAGGTGGCACCAGAAGTTAGTGTATGTGAAAATGCTTGAGAGTAAATCACAAGGTGAGAGAGAGAAAGAGAAGAAGACAACTATAGAAGGAAAACATCAGGATAGAAACTGAACATCTGGTTAACTCGATTATAGGTTGGAGGTCCAAACAAAAGTCTGAGTGAAAGTGTGTTTGAGATGATAGAATATATATCTGCCAGTGTTAATGCTCCACAGCTCAAGGTACGGCAGAAGGGGGTGGACATTTTTCCAAATCGCCCCTCAAATGAATCCTGGAGTCAGTATTCTAATTTCATTGGTTTATCTTCAGTAATAGATTGACAATTAAAACAGTGACAGCAGCAGTGACACACAAAGGCCACGAAAACCTATTTTTCTAAATTACTTTCTTTTAATGAGTGAAGAGTTTCAGCTAAATTAAGAAGAGTTTTGATTATTTCTAATGACAGATTCACGCTTTTGTATATTTCAACTTCCTTTTCTCTCTAGTTTGAAGTGGACAGGGTTCAGCTGGAAAATGATGTTTTCTTGTTGCCAACTCTGCCATTGATCAAAATACAAGCATGAAAACAGATGAGTTTTAACACTACATTTTTAAGTGTTAAAACTCTTACTCCTCGGACTTGTATTGTAATATTTCAAGTAACCTTAGCTTTGTTCATCTCTTTCTGAGATCCTATTGCTATAGAGGGGCATGTGCATTCAACATCAACTTATCATGGGCTTTAAAACATATACAGCAATGCAAAATCCTATTTTTTCACATATTTCAACCTTATTTTGCCCCTTTGTAGCCTTGTGCTTAAATTTGTATTTCTTTGACAGTGGATCACTTGACGCTTGGCTCATTTATATCCTTACTGAATGCTCTGTTAGTTCTACAGCATCCAACTAGTGATGAGGGTCATGACTTCATTCAGTATGACTTTGAAGGGTCATGAGGAAAAAAGTTTGTTTACCTCTGATCTAATGGTTTATTTTGATCTAAATCTGCCCAGCCTTTTTTTTAATAATCAGGAAAAAGAAAACAAACCTGACCTGGTGCAATGCCAGTGGTTAACACAAACACAGACAAACATTTAAATGAAAGAGAATGACTAGATAATGTTTACCTTGTCAACAACGCAACACAACATCACACTGGTGATGGAACAGCTACACAAGGTAGGAGTTACAGAACCAGTGAGTGCGTCTGTCTGTGGTTTCCATTGTCTGAATGGCTTCCTATTCCCACACACATCTACAATTTCTATTTCCTGTGCAGCCGCAATTACATGTCAATTAAGTGTAAAGGTGATAGCTGTGGAAGTAGTGCTGTTACATGGACGAAGCAGCTTTGTCTATTTGACTGAATGGCACAATGTGCTTGGTCTGTCTACACTGTTTGCTTGCCTATTGTTACCACTACACTTTCCTTCAGTGCTTAGATGCTGGCCTGTCTGCTTCTTTTGTGAAACTTGTCATTTCAAAAGGGATGATTCTAAAGATCTGCTTTTTCTTTTTCTTTAGGTCAAATTACTCTATGCTTGAAGCTGAAAATGGCTGTTATGACTTAAAACTGTCTAACTTTTTACTTTCCAGACTTTGCAATCTATTGCTTGTGTGCATGGCGTAACAGGGTTGTGTCACACTGAGGGCACTTTCTTATTGGATTTTGATGATTTTAATGACAGTTTGAGAGAAGACACATTATTTTGTGCATTTTGTCTTTGAATATTTCTTTAAAAGATCAAATGTTAAGAAACGCTGTAATTTATGTCTGGGTCTATCGTCACTCTGAAAGTATGCAGTACTACAATCCTCTGTACCACTGCCTGTAAACCAGCTTTTTATTCCATTAGACTATTGCCTGTCCTCCTGTTTACCTGCCTGGTTGCCTGTCTGTCTGGAACACTGACATCCGTCTGCACTCCCCTACCAGTCTGTAACAATCTCCAGACAGCCTTGTGTTAAACAGGCCAGGCATTGTTGATATTAAGTGGCTCATTCTCAAAAACCTGGCAATATAAATAAAATAAAAGAAAAAGCACAAAGTCAGATGAGCACATTTTTAGGTGCAGTATAAACAAAAGAAAACAAAACAAAATGGACTGACATTTCTTCTGCTTTTCAGAAACAATGTATTTATGATGAAGCCGGCGAGGATGCTGTCACATGGTGTTTCACTGATTTCCTGTAGTAACTGCACAAACAAATATTGTAAACAAGTGGAAGAACCAGAAAAAAGACAAGCACTGTCTAAAAGCACTGTATATTTAGTGGTTATTTTTACAAAACATTTTGACCCTGAGTAGCATCTTATAAAGTACATCCTAACTTAGGCTTTTTAAAACATATGACTAAATATGTGCATCACTACTTGTTATCCAGTTAAACATGAGGAAAAACTACTATCATTACTTGAGTTGCATTACTTGGTTTTAATGATGGCTTCAAAATCACTACTTGTTGTTGTTGTTGTTGTTGTTGTTTTGTTCTTCAATCTAGCGGATGTCAAGAAACCCACCCAGAGCATGACATGGAAGACAATGTAAAGTGTAACTGACAACTGACTTTTATAAAAACTCTAAGGAGGAGAGTAGTAGAGTGATTTAATGTGCTCATGCATTAGTCGGTTTTTTCATTTCCAATTCCAGGTGAAAACCCTACTGAGCAATGGCTATTACACCATGAAATAACAGAGGATCCAACTATGATAGTGCATTTCCTCTGTTCCCTTAATACAATACAGTTGTTGTTGTTGTTTTTTTTATCAAGATAAATTGATTATTTGACTTTTTTATTTCCTTAAAAGCTTGACCCAACATCACTGGCTTACTCCACTGATCATGAGAGTGACTTATAGTGAACTCCTGCGTTAGCAGACAATTCTGTCAAACAGCCAGATGGGAAATTTACTCAAATAATTGATCCCTGCAGTCAAAACTGTTTACTATAAAGTTGTTCTCTCTCAGACTTTACTCAGGAAATGGTCCACTGTCAGCCGCACATGTACATGTTTTCACATTGTGCCCAAATCCATTTGCAACTTGATTTTATTTTGTATATTTTTCAGTTAGCTGCATAAATGTTGATGTGAATCGTCTTATACAGCTAGGAACTGAATCATCATTGTTTTGCCAAAAGTTTTGCTATTCAGTTAGTCATAAAATGTTTCTCAATAAATTAGTTTAGATTCACTAACAGCAGTTGCTGAGGCTGGAGATGTGAAAAGCTGTTGTGGAGCTCTGCGGCATGGATACTAAATATGAGATAATGAGCTCTGAGCTGCCAGTCGAGTGAATGGAGTGAAATACAGTCCAGCTGCCCTTTCCTGCCTCCTTCACAATGCAGTTTCTCCATTCTATCTTGTCAGCCACTGTCTGCTCATGCCACATCTGGACCACTGGCAAAAGCCTGATAATGAACAATTTATGCTGGATGCAACCCAGTGTAGTCCGTGAAGAGAAGAAGAACCAAATACATACATACAAAGGCTTGTGAGGGAGAAAATCAGTGTGATTTGCAAACTGACTTTATGGATTGAAGAAATTATGATGTTATATTATACTGCAGATAGACACAGAGACACGCTTGAGCTGGCGCTTGTTTTTGAGCAGAGTTTCAAAATGAAATGACTGACAGAAGGACAGTTATCTCTTTCATCGTAGCATACCAATGACACATTTCCTGCTGAGAATATAAATAACTGGCTAATGAGAATATAAATAACACACAAGCTAATGAACAGAGGAGCTTGGCAAACAACTCCAGTCAACACAATGATGATCAAAGCTGGTAATGAAATCATATCTTAAGTTGATAATTGAAAAATTTAATGAATTGTATTAAGTCATTTGCAGGGGAAAAAAGAGAGATAGAGAGACTGTGAGAAGGGTGGCGGTGGCCTGAAGGTTAGAGGAGAAAAGGCAGGATGCAGAAGTGCAAAAAGCAGCACTCATCAAATCCTCATCAACACCACTGTGGTGCCCTTGAGCAGGGCTCTTAACCCTTAACTGCTCCAGTGGAGCTGCTCAATGGCCCGCAGCTTCCAGGTGTGAATGTGACCAGGATGTTCCTGTAAAAAGAGACCTGAGAAGTGTCTCAGCAGAACTACCATGAATTATTAAAGGTTCCAAAAGGAGCATATGCAAGACAAGAGTCATAAACAGCTGGCTTCTAGCTATGTTTATAGTATATGTTAAGTTTATAATATCTATATGTAAGCATGTCAGTGGATCAAAGTCTACATGGACCAGAATATTCATGTGAGTAAAAGTCAGACAATAGCTCAACACTGTTCAACTTTCAACCATTTTCACTTTAAATGGTTCAATTCAATCATCCCTGACATACACAAGTCAAAACTGATATTTACTCTAACCCACCCTCGTTAATACTTGTGTTGAAGTGGTCTTCATTTCACAACAGAGGAAAGGATTTAGATACACATTTATTTCATATATTTAGGGTGAATGCTGAAAGCATCCATACTATTGTTCTTCAAATCTTTATACTTATGGTATTCCCTTTTTCTGCATCTAACTTCTCCTTCATACTTTGTGCTATTTCAACAATTCATATATCAAAACGTGTGGCTTTTTCTGGACAGGTGGGCTATCATTTTTCTCTTTCAAACTATTTATACTTTTTAAAATATTTTTCTCATTAAGAATGAATGGAAACAATCTTCAAATTCTTTAAATCTTCTGCTTCTTTGAACTTCAACTTCTTCAGCGTACTTTCAGCTACAGACTTCATTCGACCTTTAAAACATTCAAAAAACTTTCAACTATTCAGCCATCACTCAGCTTATTGATATCTTCAACAGTTTTTGATTGATGACAGTTTAAATTCATTCAAATTTCTGACAAAATTCAAATTTATAATGGGTGCGTATTGCGCAGAATGTTCTGGGCTAGAGTGGGTGACATCATCAGCTAGAGTGGAGCAGGTCTAAAAATCGTCTGAAACTTTTCTCTTTCTCTCGTCCTCCTGGCCACGAATTACACTCTACACACATGATTTTTTCCACAGTTGTATTCAAACCTGCCCTGTCCTGACCTTTAAAATAGACCATACATGAATAGAAATAACCAATAAGGAGTAAGGTGGTTCGTAAGCTGTGTCTGATTAGGTGACCAGGTGAGGATCACCTTAAAGGTCCAGGGCACCATAGACAGAGAGTAGTCATCTGGACAAAAAGCATTACTAAGAACTACACATAAAACGGCCTGTAGGAAACACTGAGGGTCTTATTCAGTAGAAGCCTCGATAAATATACATACACATACATATGCAAATCAATGCAAATACATACACATGCCTATATACATATACAAGGATGAGCCAAAGCTATGTCAGTGGGCTGCCATGAGATAATCCCAACAGGGTAGATAGTACACTGGAAAACATTAGACAGAAAGATGATTCAGCCAGAGTAAAGGGGCTCCTCCAAGGAGCTTCAATGGCTGGATAACAGAAAAAACAACATATTAGGTAGGTAGCTCATCCTGAGCTGCAGGGACTGCAGCTGAAAATTAGCAACTTTGCTAACGCTGGTATATTTACAGTTTTTGCCCATATATGTTTATTACTGTTGATTGATATGCACTGTCCCTGACCAAATAAACACAACAAAGTAAAGTAAAATTCAGAGCATAATACAGCTCATCATTAAGGCCTTTAGAAGCAAGAGTTTGTAAAGTGAAGATCCAATAGGCTTCATGTCTCTTGAGTAGCAGGTCATGATTACCTCCTCTGGGTGGTAATGACACTTTTTTCTATACCAGTGAAACGTAGAGAGGAGATGTCATGTTTAACATCAGTCAAGTGTACCACAACCGGATAATCCCTGTGGTTCCTGCAGATGGAGCTCTTATGTTCACTAATGCTTTGTTTTAAATTTCTGGTGGTTTTGCTGACATAAGCCAAACCACTAGTACAATGTAGTACTTAAAAACTTATTTTGTTTTTTATTACTTGTGCTTAAAAGTTCAGTGTGAGGTTTTTGGAGTCCTGAGTTGTAAGCTTGGTCAAAACACTGGATATCCTCGCTGAACAAATCTGGCGAAGGTCACACTGACCGAAACGTTGCTCTGTCCAGGATTAAAAGACCTCATGCAAGTTCACAGTGTGCGGGAATCTTTCTTCTGTTTTTGATCTACTCTACTTTTTCCTACGCACCTGATCAGATGATGTCAGTTAGGACATCTATACGGTCCTGTACCTGTCCTGTCCTGTGTAGGCTATGCCTACACTCAGGTGTGTCTGGTATGTGACCGTTAAACTTGGAACAGACCTTCTCCATCCCCTGAGCCGTTACATTCCATGTAGGTCACAGACACACCATCCGTTATCTGTTCTGCTCTTGTGCTTTTCATGCTATTTATCTTTCATCTTGCAACTTTTGCTTTTAGTTTTCAGCTATAAATCGAGTCTTTTCAACATTGTGTAAGCAATGTCTTCAGCTAATTCACCATTGCTCTACCCTCTTTAACGTTTCTACAGCTTTGAGCCCTTTTAAAGCCATTCATATAACAGATTTCAAGTTATACATTTCAGCTGTAGCATCAGCCATTTCAACATTGCTTCAGAAACTTCTTCAGTTAATTTAGCATTGCTTCAGCAAGTTTTTCAACTAATTCAGTATTGCTTCAGCAATGGTGTTCAGCTGCTTTCAGCATTCACACACATTTCCTGCTGGAAATGCTTGCTTTTTCGACTTTTAATATATGCTCCTTTTTGTTTACAGTCAACCATCCCTGTATTCTGATTTGGCTCCGACCTTGCAAAAACACTTCATTTTCCATATGAATAATAAACTGGTATTGATGTCTGAGAAAACACATTCTCCTGGAAACAGTTGTGAACTGAAAATTTTACCTGTCATTTTCTGAAAGTGCACTTACAACCCCAGAAAGTGACACTGCATTGTTAATTAAAACACAGATTATAACTACTTGTACAAATTACTTTACTGTAATACGAATGCTTTCTCATTCAAACACTCCGCAAACTGACACAATTTAAAACAGTTTTTGTGCTTGTTTATATATTTTGTTTTGTTTTGTTGCCTCATTGTTTACTCAAATATTGAATAAACAGCCAAAGGCCAAACATGAAGCCTTTCCATTTTTTTCATTTTGTGCTGAGTTTCCACGATGCCTACAGTGATGCCTCCGGTAATTCAGTTTCTACACCTTAAAAAAGCTAAACAATGATTCATTACTCTGCTAATTCTTTTAACAGGCTCATTTCAATTCATAGTCACACGGGAGTGGAGGTAAGCACCGTCTCTACAGGCAACACTTTGGGGCAATTTACTGTCAATCATGTCACCTGAGTTGAAGATCTTTGTTTTCAGAAGGGAAGCCCAAGTAGTCATAGAAACAGCACAACATGCAAAACTGCACAACTTAACCATCATGCTCAGGAAATCAGGAAAATAATAGAATGTCTACTTTGTCCTCTGACTGATACAATTTGTGCACACATGCACACACTACACAACTATGTAATTTGGGATTTTAATCAGAGTTTTCCCCTTCGTAGCTGACTTCACTCTGTCCTACATTTGCATATCTGCACGTCCCCTCCTCTACCGCTGGCATAATGAATGCTACAGGTCCCATGGTGGAGCCAAATGTCAGGCCCTGAGGCTGGCAGACAGTCCTCAGAGCATAATGACCAGATGAACCACCTCCTCTCATGACCCTGAACAGAGCAGAGCGAAGAGAAAAGTCAACTAGATGTGACAGGAAGAAAAAGGAAAGAATTAAGACGAGACCAGAGCACTGAAATGGCATGAGAGAGAAGAGAGAGAAGTTAAACAGAAAATAAACCAAATCATTTAGCAAAGAGGAGACAAACAAATTGTATACAGTATGTTGCAAGGACAGAGAGACAGACAGAAGATCAACACAGAGATCAAAGTTAAGGGAAGACAAAGGTGAAAAATGTGAGATTTTCTGAACGAATCAGAGCTGTTGACTCAGCTGTGCAAAGTACACAGCTTAAACAGTAATCAGCAAACTCAATAACAACCTAGGGTGTATTGATTATGGGAAAACTTCAGCAGCCACACCACATGATCCCATCATCATTAAAGAAAATCTAATTACCCTGTGGCTGTGATGCCACCAGACATGTCCAAATGCTTCATGCTTTTAATGTTCTGCCAAAGCAACCCCCAGCCCCTTCACACACACACACAAACACACACACCACACCCCCACAGAAGATCATTTCAGAAAGCAAGTCATTAATCTGAGGAGGCACAGAAGTGACAAAATATTGCCTTCATTTTCTTAAGCTTAATTAATCATCTCTGTGTGTGCACAATTAGACAGCAGATGATGTCTGATCGTGCTCAGCACACGTAGCCAGCTGACACTACCATAAAGAAACTGATCCACAAAGATCCTGGCTAGATCCACAAAGCTGATCTCCACAGAGACTGGCAGAGACTCTGGATGAGAAGAGGAGGACTTCGCTGGGACAGGTGGGGAAAATAGTACACACCAACTCCACTGTTAGCAGGTTGACTCAGTTATAGCTTGTATTTTTCAAATGGAATGCGCAGTACATGAAATACACAAAGTATACCTTCATTTACACTAATTTGAAACCCATCAGCCCACAACTGCTTACACAACAGGCATTGGCCAAGAAGCAGGGTATAAATTCCCATTCCCAATAGCTGTTTCACAGTTCTTGACTAAAACAGTACTTGATGTGACTTGTCTATGTGAAGCACTTCTGTATGTCTCCCCACCCATCTCACACTTGGCTTTATGGGTGAGTTTCTGTGCCAAGGTTGAATCATAAGGTGAGACTTCTATCTTAACTAGACTAAGGAATATGGACTGAGGGCTCAAGGCAATTCATTAAAATGCAAGACCCTGGAGAGCAATTTGAATGAAAGATCACAACCTCTCATACAGGATTTTATCCAGGAAATATGCAGCTATTAGGAGACAGATTACAGACAATGGAAGATGTGCAGAAAGTAAAGTATGATTTCATGGAGCTTAGCAAAATTCAGGTAGAACACTTCATCCTTTCATCTTCTACTCCTTATGAGCCACGCCACACCACCTGGCTCTTATCCATGATATCTGCACACTGCCTCTGGTCAGCTTATATCTAAATAGCCTCTTGGTGCTGTTTTATGCCACGCCATTAAGCATGTGAATAGTCATTATTTTTAGTAAACCATACTGTATATGGACAGAGGGGTGAGCATGCTGTTTATGTGCAATCTTCAGTGGTGACAAATTAAAGGGAAAATCTGTATAATTAAGAGGATAAAATATATAGATACTTCAGGAGAAGTCACTTCATAGTGTTTTCATTTCTCCAGTGAAACATTCGAACATGTGGAGAAACTCTGCCAAGGAGCACTGAAGTGCTTGTGGAGGCTAAGACACCGGCTGGTTTCCCCTTAATTAGTCCTATATCTATACAGTACAGTACCTATTGTGCAATACTGTCAACTCTTGACATTAATGCCAACACAGCATGATGAAAATCATTCCATTATATATATTCACGAAGTTCCAATTATGACTCTCTGTCTCTAAAGTCATTTCTAATTTGAAATGACAGATGCAGGAAGTGGACATTGTGACTTGCAGCAGGAGGAGAGGGAGAAAGAGGAAGAGGAGAAACAGAGAGCGAGGTTGATTTAACACACTAAGATCAAGTTTGATCAACTTTCATCACCTTCTGATATTCACTCTGACCACCGGCGTACTACGCACATGTCCCACCCAGCCAGATACAGCAAAACTGTCATAGTCAGTCACTGCTGACAAATCCTGGTGGGGCATCATGGTCCAGGACTGGTTTCACCTCACGGATCCAAGCATCCATTTCGATTTTTTTTTTTTTTTTTTTTTTTTTTTTAGCCTGGGATTCCACTGTCAATGCCTCTGCTCAGCCATCTCCACTCAAGCTGCCTCAATTCACCAAACAGCTATTCTGGCTCTCACTATGCAAGGCACTGTCATTCAGTCTGCCTGTCCCCAGTTATCACCAGCCTCCCTCAGCCCTCATGTACTTTCACTAAATACATCCTTTATAACAAACTCTCTGTGTCTGCTTTTGGATAGCCTCAATCAGATCGTTTATCAGGACATTGACAACACCGACCACTCTATGAGATTAGTCAACCAGCTGTTGATCAGTATCTCAGTGAGATAATACTGAGTTGTCTAATATGACATTTAATACAATTTATCAGACCCATCTGTTATAAAACTTATCTGATCAGGAGGTAACTGAGGTGGTTAAATTAAAGTGTTAAAAGCCTTTAAACTGTTTCACTACATCAAAACGACAGAGAAAGCAGAAGTAAGTATTCTTGATAGCAATGCAAAGTGAGGGGACACAGTTTAAACTTTCCTTTGATGTTTTTTTATTTGCTAAATACACAAACCACACACTGTGTATTCCTTCCTCAAAATCATGGCAATACAACTGTTTTGAATACACTGAAATGAGGGAGCACAGATCTAGAAATTATCTATCAAATAAAGTGTTATGACTGTGTCTACAGATAATGCACCAAGAAGAAGTGTTACATATGTCAATGTGGGTGTATCTTGAACTTTTTTTTGTAAAATGCAGTTTTAAGTTTTGTTAGAAAAACAAAACTATATTTGTAAAAGACTGAAAAATGCAGTACCTCATACTTCATTGAATTCATGTAGCTATTTTTCAATCCATACCCTTCTTCCCAAAGACAGACAGAAAGCATGGTATATATTTTCTTAAGCCAATCGTTATGGCAACTCTGCATGTGCTCTATAGTAGTTGAGGCACCCACTGTTTAAATGTATCTGATATGTCTCACGAGTAGAGACATGCAAATTTGTACTATAGGCATATGTGTTTGTGTTTTAAGACAGTTGTCAGTCTGACTGAGCTGTGAGTGCACCAGCCATTGTTCTCTGGCTATGAGAGGATACTGCTGATTCCCAGTGGACAGGGACGTCTGAACAGAGACTGTAACCTCAGGGAGGAGGAACATAGGCAGTTCAACTCACCCTTCCCAAGGTGGCAACTCTCTGTGGAAAGTAAACATGCATGCGTACACGCAGGTTTGGAAATTTCAAAGGTAGAAACACAGTCACGTTGCATTCACACAGGTACCTGGATGTGCAGTGCACAGCTCAAACAAAAGCACAACATGTGACAGGTCTTTTTTGCTGGAGGTGCCAATTTTCACATTCCATTTGCTCTTTTGTGGACGGCTTTGCTTCTTTGCACCTCAAACTGCAATGTGAAATGGGAAGATATATCTGTATAGATAAAGTTATATTACATCAATGCACATATCCTTTGGTTAAGATTAATAATGCTCCATAGAGTCCCTTGACTACAGGGATGATAACTTCCTATAGAATTCTCCCAACGAACCCAGTAAGTCAGCTGGGAATGTGTGATTCACCAATTCACCAAGTTCCATCTAATGACTCCACTCACTAAATCAAGACAAAAGATACTTCCCCTTTAAAAGGACACTTTAATTAATTACCCCTGGAAAATCCCTCTAATTCTGTACTAGGGGCTCAGTGAATAAAACTGAAAACCCATTAGTGGGCATTCATCTGATCTCACCCAGGAAAAGGAGGCAATCAGTGCGGAGCAGCTCGCGACTGTACAGGAGAGCACATGGGGACAAGAAGGGAAAGGGATGCAGGGCTTGTGTGGAGTGTGTCATGACAGTAAAGCTACTGTAAAGGTGGGTGTTATCTGTTAAATTATAGGTTGCTCCGTTGTTAAATTCCTTTGACAGGCACTGACCATTAATAATGATTGACTGGAAGAACATGAAAAATAGAAAATATGGATTCTGTGTAAAAATATATAAAAAAAAAGAAGTTCCCTGCCCTGGAACTGAATTGGGTTTATACCTGAAAATAAATACTATTCATTTAAATCCCTTGCACTTTTGAGATGTAAAAAAAAAAAGTACACTGCAGTATATATACAGTCTAACACAAACATTAGGAGTCCTGCTAATATAGAGCTCAGAATGCTAACATAATAACAATGTGACATTGTTAATATGCTAATGTTTGCTACAAGTTTAACATGTTTGAATGTTAACATTTGCTGATTGTGTGTTTACTGAACACAAAATAAGCTGAGGTGCAAACAGGAATTTCTTCTGCAGGTGTTTGGTTGCAAACCAAGGTAACACATGCTGAAATCTTTTTGATCTGCTGACAGAAAAAAAAAAAGATGAAAAGTCAGGAGGATCATCACATAAAGTAGGTTTCACCCCGGGGGAACCGTGTATATGCAATCTGTACAAATGTTCATGGCAATCAGAGTAAATGTCAAGATGTTTTAATCTGGGCCAAAGTGATGGATGGACCGACCACAACACCAGCACGATTAGAGATTCTTACAAACGTGTAGCGTTTCAAGCGCTCTTATTAGCATATCACCACTGTTGAATAAAGGATTGTATGATTAAAGGAAATTGTGAAAATTCTGTGTGTGTGTGTGTGTGTCGGGGGGGGGGGGATAATGTTGTCAGTTGAACCACCAATCTATGTAAGAGGGTTACATCTCTACAGGGGATGATACGGCAAAGGAAACCAACAGCAGAGCAGTTGAGATAATGTCATTACCAAGTCCAATTCATGAAATGTGCTGTGCAGAGCAGAATAATCAAAAAAGAAGCACGGATCTTACAGTGTTAGTTTTCACCCCAAACGCACTTTTTTTCCTGAGTACAACATGCGATACGCTGGATGATAGGAGTTGTTCTGAGATAGTAGCAATGCACAAATACAGTAAGTCAGCAACTGATATGTATCTCTGTGAAAACTTAACAGCCCCTGGAGATCTTAGTATTTATTAAAACTAAGTAATAAACTTTGATATAGTTTTCCACAGCTGCAAACAACTCCTAGGAGGAGAAAAATGTTGAAGGGCAGTTATTCAAAAACAAAATGAGGCTGTAAAAGAACAAAATAGTACATGGACAAAACACCAGTATGCTCTCTCTCAACAGATCAACCACTTTAATTACTTGTAAACTTTAAAAAAGAGAGTCACAGCGCATGACTTTGTGAGAGTGGGACAAAGTCATGAATTAAGTGGCTCTTTGAAAGATATTTTGCTCTGCTATAGTTCTTGATTTATTTCCCTTAGCAACACAATCAATGGCATCAAAACAATCAAAACTTGAAGATACCCTTCATATGGAATACATTACTCAAACTCACAGGGCATGTATTCTTTGTCCTTGGATCTATTTGCCTCTTTATTCTTACAAGTGCTTACACGAATGATTGCAGGCGAGAAACATCAGATTGCTGGTGCTCCACTGTCATTTGTTTGTCCTTGACTTGGTGAGTTATGATCATGACCATTTGCAGTATTCACTGAGCCTGCTGCAGTATACAGTACAGGATGTTGGAGGACAGCACTCTGACGGTGACTGGAGGATGACATAGCAGCCTGTTAAAAAGAAAATGCTTTTTACACCCCTGTGTGGAAATGGTAAGCATGCTATTGTGAACCTGAAACAAAACCTACAGTATTTTGCACGTAAATGTCAATCAGATAGAAAGGACACCTGGTAGGTAATAAAAGTTCATACAAAAGATAAAGACATTTTTTTTTTCTTTTTTAATCACTGATGGTGTTTCACATAAAAACACTTTACGCAACACCCACCTTTTAATGATAACTTGTGTACTTTTTTTCCACATCTGAAAATTCCATCCCATCTACATGTCCTCTGTTGTTGAACAATCCAGACTCCCACTTCACTGAGTTTGGTTTAGGGGTTAATCCTAAACCTATAAAGTGAGCACAATTTCACCCTTCAGCAAAGTGATGTGGTTTCAATCTGTACATACACATTATTCTACACAGCCAAGGTCAAATGTCCAAGGGAAAAAAACCATTTGTCAGTGCAGGAAGGCTTTAATAAAACCGGAATAAAAAGAACAATATGGGCCATCAAGGCTGTCAGTGAGTTTCTGTTCAAGGTCTATGGTATTATAGTGTATGTCCACATTACAATGACAAAAGTTTAACGTTTAAATGATACAGCCTGTGTCAGAGACGGGGCTTAAGCGTTCAGCACACTGTGATCCTCAACTCAGTTTCTTACTGGATGGCTGGCTATGTGTAAAAGCCATAAGAGGTCTGCCAGTCTATTATTGTGACCATCACAGCTTGGCCAGTTAGACTTGGTATTTGAATTTTCTTACTGTCCAGAGACAGTTGTAGAGCCATCTGATTAGTCTTGTGGGGTTTTTGTTGTGTCATCTTAATGCCTTAGCATTGCAACAGGCAATAGGCAAAAATATAAAATGGGCAAAAACTAGTACAATATAATAAGGTGCAAAGTTTGAAGTAACTTTTTATGAACATTTTCCTTTTGGGATGTAGTTGTGAAAAATTCAGAAATATGAATTGCATGTTGGTAAATCTTCAAAAAGATGTCTGGAGGCAATGAGTCATGACAGAGGCCTTTCAGTCTGACCTATAACTTGCCAAAACACTCCATATTGCTCTGATGGATGCGCTGATATCTCGAAGTCGAGGCATTGCTCTCAGCTACAGAGTGCTTTACATATCCCTGTGGATCACAAAAGAACAATGCGATGAAAAAAGGAGCCTTTGAAGTGTGTGGGACATGGCTGAATCAATTTCCACTTGAAACACTTTATTTAGAGCAGGACTCTCACACCACTTGGATTCCATCAATGATCAAAGAAGACAAACAGAGGTCTATTACCATCAAAATACTGACTAACACTGCATTGACTGTATTAGAACAGTGCTGTTAGTCTGTTTGAAAATGGAGCAGATATATTGTATAAACAAATATTACCTCAAAGAGCTCTATAAGAATACACAGGACCTATCCTTGAAGACATATTTTTGACATGATCCCTAACATACTGTTGATCCAACTCACAAACAACAGTGCAAGGCATGCTGTCCACCCAGTGCTGAACAGCACAGGACTAAAATAAAGGTGTGGATGTCAGGAGATAGCAGATCGAACTAAGGCCAGAGGTGAATATTTGGCTTTGAAGTCAACACATGGCAAGAGACCTATGCTGCTGTGTTTTTGCTGCATTTGTAGTATTAGCTTACAACTTGACCTTGCATAATACAACCCAGTATCCTTAATAATAGCATATTTTATATAATAGTGAATGTAAAAGACCTGAACCGTTGATCCTGATCAAGTGCAACTGTAATAAGTTAATAACCTATAATAATATAAAAAGAAACCACGATGATTCACATACAGACTCTCAAAGTCCTTCAAATATCCAACACAACCACCTTGACCTAGGAGTCCTTGGACATTTTTGATTCTTTAAATCAATGTCAATAAAGAGAAAAATCTATAAAAAAAAATAGACATTGTATATATATATATATATATATATATGTACATATATATAATATACTATATGTTCACAGGGATGGAGGTACACAGCAGGTAGGTTTTTTATTACTCCAGCAGGAATGCAATACCACTACACAGCATGAAATAAGCCTAATCTGAAATGCCATCTTTACTGTAATTCCATTACAGGTTTGAAGTCATTCTTCCTCTGGGTGGAGATAAAACCTGAATGAGGCAACTTGGTGTAATGTACTTCTCTGAGGAAGCCAGTCAGCACTGTGATTAATGGGACAGAGATGTCAAACCAGGAGAGACAAAGACACTTTTTGACATGCTACATTATACAATCTACAGATACAGGTCATGTGCAGAGAGGAAGCTCATACACATCCATTCATTATACATGTAAATTAACAATCTCTCTAATACTGTTTGTATACCCTTGTGTGCCCTCTACTGTAAATCAAATTTCCTTTCGAGGGACAACAAAGATCTCTGAACTATCAATTTTCTCGTAATGTATTCCATCACATCCTCATGTTTTATGTCATACACAGTGATAGACTGTGTTTAATGAATGCAAGGAAGTACGCAGGTGTTTCACATGCAAACTGCTCCACACTGCTGTTTAAGAATAAATTCCACAGTCTCACAGGCTGCCTGTCTGCCATGAGCACTGATAGCTGACCATGATCAGCCTCTACTTTCATTGTCCGTGAGTGTGTGCAGTTTGATACCTCCTCTGTGATAGTTGGGCTGTTACAGTGCACACAAATAAGCAGGCAAGTTCAGATCCTGTAACAAATCTGCAATCAGTGCGTGTGTTTGTGTGGACTGTGGAGTTCCCTCATACTAATCAAGAGTTTCTGTTACAATAACTGTTGTGCAATATGAAACAGGTCTTTTTCTACCTTAAAAAGTCACACACTATCTAGATATGCACCTACACACACACATCATCATCATCACCACCATCAAAGTCAAGTAACTTTTGACTATGTGATGATGCTTGGGAATCATAAAAAAGTCAACATTACTCAAAAAATGACTTAAAAATACTGTGCAGCGTGAAACATTCCTGTCTTTAACTTGCCTGAGGACTAATGTAGTGTTGAGTATTTATCACATGGTTCTCTGTAGTTCTTAATTACAGAACTGAGTTATCATGTTCCCTGCATTTATATGTTTACTTTACAAAATGCAAATGAGGGCTGTTTTGTTGCAGTGATACACAGGCCAGCGGCCAAGCATATTACTTGATTGATGTAGATGTTGCTATAGGATAACTAGCTGGCGAGGACACGCTGCTGGCAATGTAATACAGCGCATTACATTTTCACAGTCCACGCTTGAGCCATATGTACTACGACACATTGCTGAGGAGATTTTGCAGTGACGGCAAGAAAGAAGTGGAGTTAAATAGCAGCACTGAGGGAAAGTCACAGGGACGGGCAGCCAGCCTGGAGAGGCTCAGGCTGACAGTGACGGCTGATGGATGGTGCACAGCCACAGAGCCCACAGAGATCGGGGGGTATTTGTTGCAGCAAATGGGATTGTGCACATCGTCTACTGTAATCCATGAGTGAGACCGAGAAAGTGGGGTCACTGTGTGTTAGTGGCCATCAAACTGATGCACACATGGACAGTGGGGTCCTGAACACTGTTCTCCACAGAAGAAAAGGATAAACTTGTACAAGACAAACATAAGTGCTCAACTCAGAGGTGTAATAGAAAGCAAGAAATCCCCTTCACATAAGCTTGCCTGTAGCATAAAGATTGCCACTAATAAGCTTTATTACTGTGCAGATATTGCATTGCATATTATTCTTTGCATTTTGTTTTGTGTGAAACACATCATCCAGAGCAATACAGGTACAAGTCTTTTTGTGTTTTATTTTATTTATTTCTTCTCTGTATCTACATTTTCTTGAAACAAGCAGATGAGCAAAATACCCTGTTGTTCTCCTGCCTTGGCTTGACTTGCCACTTTTTTTTTTTTTTTTTAAATAGCTGTCCTGATGCAACACCATAGTAGGCGGGAGTCTGCTGAGCAGTGTTCTGCAAAATATACTGAAAAAGTAGCATCTGGCTTTTCTGTTTCCACTCATGTTTTTCCTATCAATAGTTGTCCACAGCACTGACTTTTGATGGAATATACAGTTAAGGCAATGATTTACATTCTCTGCTCTATTATTCTGCTTGGCTGTTTCATTTCTGTCTTGGGGAAAAAAAACCCTGGTAACCTACAGCTTCATGAGTGATTGCTTGCTCTTCATTCGATGTTTATAAATACAGAAAGTCGTTTTGACACGTTCATAAATTACTGCACCACTTCTCTGTAGCAAGTTGAGGTTTTCGCTCCTGAAGATCACAGTTCACCTGTTTCCTTCAACAAGCACAAAATCTAAACAACCTTTACAGAAAGCAGGAGCTGTAAGATCTTCAGTGACAGAGATAAGAGCCCATTTTGATGATACAGATCTATCTGTATATATATAGATCTGTATCATCAAAATGTTCATCAAAGTATCATCTATATATATATATATATATATATATAAAAAAAACATCTGCGAACACCTGCTGTGTAAAAGCCATGTTCCATCAAAAGCAGCTAACCCTAAAAACACAATAACCATGTGAACTGTGAAGATCCAGCCTTCTCTTCTGCACTCAGATTTTTTTTTTCCTTTTTTTTGCTTTTGCTTCTGATGCAACTAGAGGCAAGACCAAAGTGCATGCTTAACAGTGGCCTGAATACACTCACATTCATTTGGCATCTAGCTGTGAGACATAAGCTAGGCGTCCGTGTGTTCTTTTGTGAGGGCATTCACGGAGCATTTATTAAATACCATCAGGGCAGTATTCACAATACAACCACATGTAAAACACTTAAAGAGACTGCAGCTGCTCTGCTTTTCATTTGATATGCAATATGTGAAAAAGAGGTTATGCAAGGTTTGAATTGACACTAGTCACACTACTGTTTTTGCAAATAATATGGGCTTTATGTTGTTTTCTTATCGCATCTAATTGCATTCATGTATACAAACTAAAGTATAGTGTCTGTTAATGGTGTTGATTGATGATCAAGTTGCTATACTCAACATTTTTTTTTAAATTCCATTTTCCTGACTTGAGTAATCGACCTGAAGGAGGTTTTAGTGTGAATATCTTGCGAGTGTCATAAGCCTCCTTAGTCCACTCAGCAGTCCAAGGTCGCCAGAGGTCCTGTCTCCTCGGAGTTGTAAGCCTTCACTGTCAGAAACAAATCGTTTGATAGGGGCTCTTTTTCCACTTAATCGCAGCCACCGCAGACACGCACATACACTGATGCACGCACACACCAATGAAGGACAGAAATCTCATTAAGATCAACGAGATTGTGGAGATAAAATGTCACTCAAGAATATATCAGCCATGGCGGACTGAATTTCCGGGTCCATCAAATATCCAGCACAGCCACCAAAACCCAGGAGTCCTTAGACATTTTTGATTGTTTACATCAATGTCAATGAAATGAAAAAATAAATAAATAAACATATATATTTATATATTATATTATATATATTCACAGTGGGTGGAAATACACAGAAGGTGGATTTTTCATTACTCAGCCAGGGATGCAATACTACCCCACACGATGAAACAGACCTAATCTGAAATGCTATCTCTACTGTAAATTCATTACAGGTTTGAAGTCACTGTTCCTCTGGCAGGAGATGAAAACGGAATGAGGTAAGTTGATGCAATCTACTTCTCTGAGGAGGCCAGTCGGTGCTTTGATTATTGGGACAAGGACAGCAGAGACAAATACACTTTTTGACATGCCACAAATGCAATCCACACATACAGGTCATGTACACTCACATGCCTTCATCATGCATACAAATTGGCTGTTCCTTTTAAACAGTTTATGAGCAGTGGCCTAATGCACATATCCACTAAGACTTCATTGAATGCTAAAAAGGCAGGCTGTAGTTCTACTCATCAAACATAGTGGGAATGTCCAAACATTAGTTCCCAGCTTCAAACAACCAACTGTCACATTCAGATCTGCTTTTTAGTATAAAGTTGTTTTCCATATGATCTACTTCAGTGGCACTTCACTGACTTCAAAGATACATAGTCATATGTGCAAAGTGATGGAAGATTGTTTTTGCTAAAACTCAACATTAGTGAAGCTGGTACAGTACTTTTATCTGTGCTTGTGTGGGTAGAAGAAAAGGGAGGGAGAGCAAACATCTCAACAAAAGCAAAACCTTAAGAAAATAAACAAACAGTCGTTAAGTCTTAGAGATAATGAAAATCTAAGCTGAACTACACCGCACTAGTGTTTAAAGTCAGCTGACAAATACTGCTAATTGGCTCTGAGCCTAATGTGAGCTCCCTCCATGGGAGTTTTATATGATAATTTACAGCTCTACTCCCTCAGTTGTTATGTTACTTGTCTTACTATAGCTTCTTGCATGTGCTCCCTACTCTTCAACTTTCCTCAGGAAAATCTCTCTAGAGGTCTCTTGAAGTCATTTCAGTGTCAGCATTATAAATACTTATGCACTATTTAGGATGTCAAGTCTGAAGTTGCTGACATTTTTTTTGCTCTGCCCTGTTCAGTTTCTGTCACCAGGCTCTAAGTAGAAAAGGAAAGCACAGAGTTCAGCGAAAAGACATGTCCTTAAGGACACATTTATGCTGCGCTGACGAGGAAAAGGCATCAGAGGTCAGAGGGATTAGTGAGCACATCTCTCTGCAAGAATCACTATAACAACAGCAGCTTTGTTCTTAATTAAATTCATATAATTAATGACATAGTTTGGAATGAATTGAATCTGTAATTAGATTTCTCACATATATCACTATTTACCAGCAAGCTTAAGAGAGTAACAGATAATATATTTCTGTAAATGCAAACATATGTGACGCTGTAGCTCCATCACTGTGTACATCCCTGCACAACTTTTGCATCACTCTACTGTTGCACATTATGGGTCTGTCATGTTTCAAGTTTCTTTCCAGTCAAATCTGTAAAGTTACTGTAGTTTCCTTTGCAAATGTTGGGCAACACCAAGAAAACTGAATACAATGCACGGTGTTCCAGTCTTTGCAATATTTCAGCCACTTAAACTGTGTGAGCCTTTCTTGTCAGTGAGATTAGATCTTTCCTGTTCTCAACACGAGATCCCCTGCTGATACCTCCTCCAACTTGTCCTTGTCATAGATTTGGCACTAGGGTGGCACACAAATACCTAATTGATATTCTCTTTTAAGAAAGTTCCTTTCATATTCACCAAAGGGCTGAGCAATACAGGTAGATAAAATCCTGCACAGAATTGTCCAAATACCATATGGTTTCGAAGGGCACCATAGAGTGTGACTAATCATGGCTTCTGTATGCTATCTAATGTTATGGCCATAAGAGATTTGACAGCATATGGCACTGGGGAGAGAATATGACAGCAACAGCAAAGCTTGACAGAACATGTGGACCCACTTCAGTATGCTGCCCTGCAGCTACAGAACCACTGGGAACAGAATCACAAACCTGATGAGGCATGCCACACAGACACTGAGGTTCCCTCACGTTATATCACATTTACAGCCACATTAAGGAACAACTTGAACTTAATTGTCATATGTATTTCATAGTAAGGTCCTGTTGATGTTGGACGACTCCATGCAGCTGAATGTAATCTATCTGCAACGTCTGCAGGGTTTTGTTTTAAATGCACTGCACATGCTAAGTCAGTTAGGCAGTCGCCAGCTGTCAAGTAATTAGCTTGTATTCGGGTATAGAAACTCCAAATACTTTTGTTACAGTTGCATTCAAATGCCAGTATTTCTGAATACAGACTCTAAAACTAATGCTACAGAGCCTCTCTCTGATGAAGCTCTGATTTTAGGACTAAGACATGAACTATACTTTTAAACTTAAATCAACGAGCAGTATGACTTCACTGTTCTACCGATGGCAGTGGAGCATTTATATGAGAATTTACATTTGGTTCCTGCATTCAGATTGCAGACTGTGTCTACAAAACCTTCTTGTGCTACTACCTGATTAAATTCACAGCTGTTTCCCAGCAACACTAATATAGCATCTTTGATTATATTGCTTATGAAAATGTGAATATAATTTTGTGCTAATGCCAATTTTTGTTGTATAATAATAACATGTTGAGAGGTTAGCAGGTTGAGATAAAATGGTGCTTTCTGTATTACATAACATCCATTATTAGATAAGAGCCTGTAAAATAGTATTTATGACCTTGATCTGTCGATAATTATGCATAAAATATGCTTGGTTCACCACAGTTACTGTTTCAATTACCAAGTCTTTAGGGAATCAATTCAGATTCCAAAATCACTTCTAGTGCTCAGAATCATAAAAGAATTCTTAGAGTCAATTAGAAGGTTCTCTGCTGTGTGTCTAGAACATAAATACTGCACCAGTGCTTCCTCTTGGGACTAAACAAACCACTGCATTTGTTGATAAATGAATGCAGAAAAAGCAATTTTTATAAAGCTTCAGGGAAATATAACTCTGACAGCATTCTATTTTTATCAAGCTCTATATGTTTTATTTTCATTGCTAAACCATTTTTCAAGCTGTCAGAGAGAAAATAGAAATAAATGAAGAGAAGAAATCCACCAAAATCTATCTTACCATCACTTCACATGGCTACACCCATCTCAAACCTCTTATCAATACAGCCATACCTCCATAGCAGGTAGTTACTGCTGTGTGAGCTTTTCTATAACACTTGTGTTACAGATTGTCCCACTCCTATTGATTTCTATCCATAGTTTGATTACACAAATTCCTTTGCTTAAAGGTGGTTTACAGCATGTCGTGTGATGCTGAGGATTTGACAATTTCATTAATGTTACAGCACAACATGTTATGACAAGGGTGGTGACCACATGATCACAGCTCGCCACAGTGATGACAACACTATGTAATTCCTGAGTGATGGACACATCACTCTGCCCTGCAGGACTGATTACAGCAGAAAATGCACAGCAGGCTACTGCCTTGTTCTCATGTGTGAACTTTGTCATCTCTGCTTGTCTGACAATCCCAGATCAATACTCAATCAAAGAGCTTTCTGATGATCTGTTGCTTCTCCATGCGAAAGCCCGGATACACAGTGGTGGACTACTTACCGTTATCTCAGAGAAAAAAAAAAAAAAAAAAAAAAAGGCAGGTCTTTTGCAGAAGATGAGAGAGGAATATGGCAGTGGGAGCAGTCATAGGAGATTCTAAGTGACACATGTACAGAACAGATTCACTCAACCACAGCAGGATGCAGCAGTAATTTGAAATAAGTAGGAGATGGTGTGGGGGGAGTATAACAGGCTGAGTAGATGGAGGACATCATCTCCTCCAATCATATTCTCATCTGAATGCTATACACAGACCTGTGTCTTAATGACAGAACGAGAGAAGAGAAGATGGAAGCTCGTTGTGAGGATGTTTGAGAGTCAAATCTACTGTAGTTCAAACATGACAATATTGTTGTTGGCCATTTCAGTAAGCCCAGGTGATGGTAACCATGAGCTTAATGAGAATCTTTTGACATTTCTACATTCATTTGTGAGAGAAAAAAATCTTTAAGTTCGTCTTTCTTTATCCTTTGAGATGTTGTATGTGTAAACAAGCTATAAATACACCGTTCTTTCACTTTCCATCTGCTTAAGTGTCACGTTAGATAATTGCTTACTAAAAGACAGCTGAAACTGAAAGACAAGGAAGATGGGGATATCATATGGGGGTATGTGCTCATGATAAGGGAGTGAGACTGCATCTCTATCGCCTAATATATCTGGATATTACATTAGGCAGTCTGTTTGGAGCACTTACCTGGGATCAGTTTCAGTTTTGTGGTCATGGTATATGAAATCATGGAGAAAATCTAAGATGACTGACATCTGCTCTATAAGGGGTTGATAACAAAACAACTGGATATATCTGAGGACAGTGATGCTGTAGGTTACAACTCTAGATCATAGTTACCTTGGCTGTTGTAAAGTCGGGGATGGTAAGAAATGTATTTGTATTAGTAAACTTTATTCTCTGATAACTCTGCAGCCACATCCAAGCTAAATTCACTACATACAATAATAACCTTATGGCGTGTCCTGCGATAAGTAAAAATGTTGGCAAAAATTGGTGACGACCAAGTCAAGGTCCATCCTCTAGGTATCATGAATATAAGCATCAAATTGCATGTCAATCTATGTGACAGCTGACAGATGTGAGTGCCAACCACAGTGATGGACTGACAGCAACTGTAGAAAAGACACAAAAAGGGAGCTCTGTACTTAAAGAACACTGGTGAAGTGCCACTTGATATTTCTGACAGACATGTTGCCCTATCCTTTAATGATGCATCATAAATTGGTATAACTACTGCAACATAACCAGCAACCTGTAAATGTCAGTATACTCTCAGAAGTTCTCTCTCTGGAAACATTTTTCTGTTCAGAAAAGGCTTAAAAAGTGCTGACGTCTAAGGAGCTGGTTTCCGGGCTACGATGGCTGGGATCATTCGTGTGAAACAAAGAGGGGAGATAATCTAAATTGGAGAACCTGGAGTGCAATGGGGGTTTTCAAAAGGGGCAACTGCTGTCTTTTCTTGTCAGGGAGGGGAAGCAGAAATGGGGCGATGGGGAGAGATTGGCTTGTCTGGTTGGACTCTGAGGGTTTTCAGAATGTGTGTGAGTGAGAGGAGTAGGTCCCTGCCGAACCGGAGGGAGGGCTTGATAATCAAACCAGAGCTGATGTGGGACTTTGTGTCGGGACAAAAGAGAGGAGAAATTCTTTAACAGATTAGCCACACTCAAGTACTGGAACAGCCACCAGAGAAGCACAGAGTTGAGCCATTGTCTCACCTTGAATTCCCAATCCTCGCTATACACCATCATACACAATATTACAACTATAGTTTTGCTCAAGACCCTCTCTGAAATTAGGAATAAATTCTCATCTACATAACACTCATGCATGAAAAAGAGAGGCGAGAGAGAGGGAGGGGGTGACAGAGGGCTGTGAGAGCGAGAGATGGATGTTGATGCTATTTAGCTTTGGAATGACGCACTGAACCACATAAAGCCCGTAAGGGAGCAAAATAATTTACTCCAAACCACAGAAATGTATTCAAATAAAATCCCATTCACATATATTCAGATCAAATCACTATTGAAAATAAAGCCTATTTAGAATGCAATTTTTTCCTCTCAGTGGTGTAATGCATATTGCTCCCTATGGTAATTCAAAAGAAGATAGCTCAGTTAAGGAGGCTAAGGAAAATCAATGATGCCTTACTGGTGAAAAGAGAACAGATGCATATAAATGAGCGAATACCCCAAGACTTTCTCACTGGATTGGAGCTAGCATTTCTATCCACTGACCACAGGGACTAACATCGTGCTGCACTGATGTGTTTCGAATGCAGATGTGGCTCTTTCAATCACTCGCCATTCAGCATAAAATCTTTAATTTGAAAATGTCACTGGCATACCATCTAATCATTTTCAGTTTAGACACTGGAACTCAGCGAGACTAAACACGAGTCCGCAAGTAATTAGAGGAAAATAAAAGTTGACCAGGTGGACTTATTACTTCACTGAACCAAATGGCAACATGTACAAGGGGGGAAAAACTCATTTATCCTAACACAACAATGCCCCCGAGTTAATTGGGCAGCAGCCTCAGTAGATACCTTGGACATTAATTTGCCAGGCTTTCTCAGCCTGACAAGCTGATAATGAGGCATTGTGGGACAGCGGGTCACCAGGTAGGGTGCTGGACACACTGTTCTCCAGTTAACAAAGGGAAAAGGGAAAGAGAGCAAGAGAGAGAGAGAGAGACAAAGACCATAATGCACTATCATGCTACAAATTACCTGCCGGTTTTCATGTATTCTCTCAGCTGAATCATTATCTATTTCCTGAATGAATGTCTTGCTTGGTCACCTCACCGTCCCTTTAGCTTAAATTCTTCCACAAGTCTGCTCCAAACTCACAAAAAGTACCAGTCCTAGCTACCAGATAAGCATTTTGTTCAGCTTCTATTGTGCTGAGTGTTATGCTCCTGTATGCTGGCAGGACGAGGGTCCAGTCTGGACCACAGCGGGGGAGCAGGCATCAACAACAGAACACGGCCACAGGACAGAGACCATATTAATGACTGCAGTTTAGACAATGCTGCAGCCGTATGCAGGGTCCAGGTGCAGACAAGTGACAAATGGTTCCAGGCAAGTGGTCAGCATAAAGCAAGTCTGGCCACCATGTGCTCTGCTCCTCAGGTCCAATTTTCATATTTTTTTTGAATGTGGCCGTGCTGTTGTGGAGGAATTATTTGTACTACATTGTGTGTAAGCAGCAATCTACTCCACTTTTTATGTCATTTTTTTTCTTCTTTTTTTGCCTCTGGCTTCTTCACCCACACAGACCAAAATATACCACTTTTACTAATCCCTTGCCAGTTTCACTTCACTATCCATTTTCAGCAAATGCATGCACAACAAACCATTGATGATTAATAATCAGTAAAGCTAGCAACTTGACTGATGTGTATCGAGCGAGAACGTGTTAAGGCTCTAATGGGATTTTTTGTCAGTTTGCATAAACAATATTTGCTTGTGAAGTGTGAGGCAGCATTTCTTCTAAAAGTAGTCAGTAGTCAACAGTCAAGGGTTTTGCACTTTTATCATGTAATATAACCAAAAATAAAATCAAAATATCTCCAATCAATTAGTCTGATTTGATTTGGAATATCCCTTCGCTATACTACTACAACATCATGGGCCATCCAGAGAGTCAAACAGAAAATATCACTGATTTTTAGCCGCAGTAAAGACAGCATCAATAATAGTTTGCAGGACGACCACTTTGGTCCAGACTAAAATGTGTCAACAACTGGATGGATTTCCTTGAACTTGTCACAGGAATTTACATTTCCATCACAATGAACTGTATTAACTCTGGGTCTTTGTGCCATCATCAGCTCAAAGTGTTCAGTCATTTTAGTACCTGCAAAATCTATTGACTTATTCCAGTCAGCCTTAGCCATACATTGTGTTTAGTACTAATTACCTAATCTTAGCATGCTAACATGTTAAACTAACATGGAGAAAACTGTCAACATTATATCTGCTTAATGTCATGATATTATTGTTATTTGTGAGCCTGCTAGCATGCTAAAATGTAACATTTTTCTCAAAGTAACCTTAAATCAAAGTACAGCCTTACAGAGCTGCTTGAGTTGTACTTGCAAACGAAGAATGGACCACGATCATCATGTTATATAGCAGAACTCTGGATGTAAATCTTTTTTTGTTTTGGCAGAGGTAGGACACCTTGTACAGTTTCCACTTCTGCTCCTCGTTATTCCAGAGAGGATATCAGTTTTCTCTCTAGGGAGCAGCTGGTCCATCTCTCTCTCCTCTCCCCCATGAAACCATTAGCTCACAGGTGCTGATTTTTATTGGTCGTGATTGATGTCAACGCCTCAAACACCCACTGACAATGTATTTCTCCTGACCCTGTTTCCAGCAGTGCCACGCTGACATGTATCTGCTGTAACCGTGAGAGCAAACAAACACAGTCACTGCACCGTATCCACCTTGACTGCTCGCTGCACCATGGGTTCATAAAAACAGGGCCCCATGGGTGAGCTGGGTAAGCCGCTATGGAGAATGGCGGTGTGGTGAGGAGAGGAACAGCACACACACACACACTCTGAAATGTGTGTGTTTTATGTAAGCGTGCCTACCTTGGGAAAATAACAGTGACAATATACCATGGGATTTTTCTTTCTGAGTAAAACAGATCTCCCATCTTATTTTATCTAATTCATCTAGTTCAGCAGAAGACCATAGTAACAGCAGACACTTTAACTCATCACAGCAAGGAAAGCACATGCGTGATTAATACTGTAACAATAGTTATTAGTCCTTTTAATTTACAGCCCAGCGCACAGTAACAGTGACACATCCAGGACCCTGGTGCAAGAACACCTAATCTGAACACAGCCGCCATTTAAGTGACTAATTACGCTTGTGATTTTTATGCAATAGCAAGTAACAATGTCTAGAAGAAAGGTTTACTAGATTTCATTTCATTCACCATATGTTAATATAAAATGGCACATGACGTGAGGGGTTTTTTTTGTTTTGTTTTTCTGGTCCATGTTGCCTGCCCCCCAAGCTGTTAATACACAGCCGGTTGTGTTTGTGTGTGAGAGCATAGAGGGGAGCACAACGGCAAACCAGATCCATCCCTCTCTCACATCACAGCAGGAGCTCAGGCCTTAATTACTTCTGATATAAACACAAATTAGTCTGGAACAGAAACAGAGACTCGGCTATGAGTAATATCTTAATTTATACCACATCATGTCCAATTACACAAGATATATCACCTAGATGCTAGATTTAACTTGTCTGCTTGCTGTTGGCACAGGAAAGATAAATACAAATTACCACAAAACATGACAGTCGCACACCAGCTATTTTCTAGCGTCACACCATTCAACCACTTAAATTTAGATCAAGTGTTTTTTTTTGTCTGTAAATCCATTCTTACGATGCATGGCTTTCAGCGATGTTACTGTTTTGCTGATGTTGCCACAATGACTCCCAAAAGAAATGGAGGAGGGAGACATCCTGTCCTCCGAGATATGATACCTATCTCACCTATAGAGGTTTTACTCTCGCACAAGTATAATTAGACAGTATTCAGACAGCATCAGCTACAAACTCTGGTTTTGCATGTGTTAGTCAATTTACTACAAATCGTGGTAACATTTCCACTCCATTCTCGTTTCAGTTGCTTCCATTTTGTCAACATGCAGTGACCCAAACCCAGTACGGACTCTTTTACATACATCGAAACCTAAACTAGTAATTGGATTTAAACATTAACTACAAACATTTCTTTTCAATATGATGGATTACACAGTTACCAAATCCCTGTAAAAAGCAGGTGTTTATGTAAGTAAATGTCCAAATAGTGAATATGCAGTCGATTGTGATGTGGAAAAAATGTAAATGTAGTGTGGGTGTGAATATCCTACCAATGTGCTACTATTAATACTCACTGTAGCATAAGTATTTATCTGATACTGAACAGTTCTGTGTGGGTTATTATTTGAAAATGAATAGAGGAAAGTTACTGAGCCTTTTTTTCTGAGAAAATTAAGCTCATCTGTGGTTTTTGGTCTTTTCACGGCATTTGTTGACAATAAGAAAAAAAAATTGGAATAACACCTGCCCTTAAAGAAAAAAATGTCAGTTGACAGTTTTTTTTCCCTTACAGTCTGGATAAGTAAATTTAAAAAAAAAAAAAGGTCGACAAAATACTGAACATCATTGTTGGTCGCCAACACTTCATAAAGTAATGATTATGTCAAAGCAAAATTGGAAAACCACCAGTGAAGTGCAGCAAAAGTAAGTGCGCCAATATCTGTAGTTTTAAAAAGTTGGGAAACAAGGCAATGATGGAGAGAGCAGTGAAAAAGCAAATATGTCCAAGTAGGATGATGTGTACACAAACCCCTGGGGAAGGCAGGGCATGGAGGCAAAAGAGAATGTGAGAGATAAAGAGGAAAAGAGAAAAAAAATGAGTGGAGGAGTAAACAGACAGGAAGAAGAGGGCTTGCTAGGAGTCTTAGGCTTTGGCTGCTTTTGTTATCAGTTTGCACAGAAATGTCAGAACACTGTGACATTCTCCCCTACAGCTTCCCCTGCTGCCCAGCCACTATTGTGTAACCACAAGCCATGCTGCTACAGATCACACACCACCCACACACTCACACATACACACACTCACACACACAGACACACACACGTGAAAGTACATATGTAAACATATTTGTGTGCAAAAAGCATGAGTAATGCACAGCACATGTGTCCATTTTTGTACAGTACAACTTTATGGACTTGAAGGTTTTCCAGTATAGTTTGAAGAAGTGGTGCTAAATCATGAAAGAGCACACAAACATACAAAAGATGAGAAAATATTGCAGCTCTGTGAACTGCAAGTCTATAATTTAAGTGGAAAATCAGAAAATTTGAAAATGAAAAAAAAAAAAAACACAAACAAGGTGGTGAGTTCAATTTGTCAGTGTTAGGTCAAGAACAAGAGTTCAGACACATTCACACAGAAAAAAAGTGTTAAATTATTTGCTGTAAAAGCGAGTCAAAATTTTTGAAAAGGATGAATTCAATTTACCGACCTCATTTAGGAATTTGGAAAAAAAAAAGGATGTCAACTGACTACAGCATTAGCTGCAAGAAGGAAAGCAAGACCTTGTTTTCCCCACACACACATTTTTATAACAGAGGGTTTTTTTTATTGTGCTTCTTCCTTCCTGCTTGTTGATCCCTTGGGAGTAACCCTCCCGGGCGGTATGACTCCTTTGGGTTACGCTCACATGACATCAGTGGGCTCACCTTGAAGGGATTTATCATTATGCCCTGAAATCCTTGTGTGGTTTGAAACAAGGCCAAGTTAAGAAATGTGCCTTCTAGAAGAAATTCTCTTAATGTTCCACAAGATGCACAACAAGGTCACCACCATCTAATACATCTTTATTGGTAGCTTCAAGAGCCACCACAGTACAACAAAAGTTCTATTGATTGTTGTTGTGTCAACAACTGGATGGTATGACTGTTTGTGAGTTCAACTGCTTTACAGTGTCTTTCAGTTCATTATTTTCAATTTTGGTTTAATCACTGCTCTGCCAGTGTCGTTGGTGACTGCAGCAGACAACTCTGTTCAGCAGCACTAAAGTCAGACAAAGTGTCTGGAACATAGAGGAGCATTTATTTCCTTCAGGAGCTGGTAGAGATCAAAAACAGAGCCAAGAGTAGAGTCAATATTGGGTTTATATTCAACTGATGGCCAGATAGATGACTCCAAATGAACGACTGTGTGCTCTGTATCTGTGTAAACAGGAACCTGCATGCCATAGTAACTTAAAATATGATGGAGTCACTGCTTCCAAGCGGCTGAAAAATCAGTTACTGCAGATTTATAATATTTTCCAATGAGTGAAGTTGCAGCTTGCTATGAAGCAGCATGCAGCACTTCTTCTATTTAAGAGGCATCTTGGCATCCCTGTCTGTTCATTACTGGTCCTTCAAATGTGATGGACTGCATCAAATGTGACAAATCTATTTTTGACCCTCTTCTCTGTTAACATGGCTCTGCTACCTGGCTACAACTGCTGTGAATGTAGTTAATAACAATAAAAGATGTACAATGTCTGACCATCTATCTATCTGAGGCTTTTTGAGTGACATACTCACACAAAACAATCTACAAGTCCTCTGCTACTGATCAGGAAGTCTATAGAGACCTGATAGGTTGATTTGTTGCTATACAGATAACTGGGGCTGAACTGACATGTTGGTTAAGTAGACTATTTAGTACACAGATTTGCAGACGTATGCAAAAAAAAACCAGTCTTCAGTGCTGCAGCCTTCATCTTATCATTGAGCTCAATTAGATCTGGCAGCCGTGGCAACTAAAGTACCAAGGAGCTGTCAAACCGCAACATAGTGAAAATAAAATAAACTTCAGTTCATTTTGTTTTGCTCACTCCAGTTTATTCAACAAGGCTTTAATCCACCCAGGAAATAGCTCTATACAGAGAACTCTGGCTTCTAAAAACATTTACTGACTGTCTTTGAGATATATAGCATATCAAAAAATACAGTATAATATAATTGCATTTAATATCAAATTAAATTCTATCAGGCCAAGTTGCAAGAGGGTCCCTTGTGGATGATATCAGATCTAGCCCAGTAATGTAAAATTAGTTTTTTTTTAAAAATGTAGTGGTGCTGAGCCGGCAGAAGTCTGAGTTAACTTGTCTACTAAACAGAGTCAGGGCTAAAACTACTACAGAGAGTGATGATTCAGGTGTTTTTGGAGGTCTAGTCCTCAGTGGGGCCGAGCCAATAAGAGATTTTCCTGCTGGGGATTTGTCATATTTATGATTTGCTCCCAGTGGGCTCATTTTCTCATTGGTACTGGACTACAGAAATGCACACAGATGCACACACAGACGTGTGAATCTCACATGCAAAACACTTTGTGAGGTTGCATGTATGAGTTACACAAACACATTCAACACATTCAGGAATCCATATTTCCATGCAAGGATGGAATGAAAAAGGCTATCACTTGGGATTTTTCCTTGTGTCACTGCTTTAAAGTGAAATTTCCAAAGATGTGATTCTCTCATTTCTGCTCTGTTATTGCAGTGTCAAAACATCACTATGCACTCTTTGTTTGACTGCATTATTCAAACAACATTCAACTGTGCACATTTGTCACCCTATTATCTCACTCTATAGCCTGTAATGACATGCTGGTGCTTACAAAATATAGGCTACCATCTATAGACAACCACTCAAAATGTCTCCAAGGAAAGCTCTGCATGTGTGAGTGTGTGTGTGTGCAGGTGCGTGTCTTAACTCTGCCTACGTGTTGACTGATCCCCCTTATCTGTGAAGCTCTGCTGGTGATTAAGGTTTGTGTCTGTTGGCTTTCTGAGTTAATGATGTGAGAACAAACATAGTCAGAGGCTTTACAGGTTTTTTGTCTTACAGCTTTCATTTTACTGTCTGTCCCTTCTACTTTTAGCCTGATGGCTCTGAACTGCATCCAGTAACTGTATTTCTACAACAAATCTCTATGCAACAGGCTCTCTTTTTTGGTCATTTTATGCCTTTATCACATAGAAAATAAGAAATTCAGGCAGTGTAGGGTATTTATGTCCATGCAGCACACCCTCTAACCAATCAGCTGTCAGGTTGCCTCGTGAACAACTGAGTGTTGCTCATTAAATTATATTACAATATTGTGCAACAATGTCGCAGGTGCAGAAAAACAAATCAACAACAGCAAGGAGACCATTGCTCAATGAGAAAATACAACCTGGCAGTTAAGAGCAGCCGACAGATTCTCCAGGATGTGGATACCTCCACAATTCTCACCCAAGCATCAAGTCACATGTAACCATTGTATGTGGTGGATGACAGTCATTCACACCACAGCTGTGAAGAATGAATGAAGAATGAAAAATATTTTTGACTGATTTTCTCTGCTTAAAAAAGACACGGCCCACACACCAATGGACATGTGATTTTACACCAAAGTTACGAGATTAGCAAATCAGCTTTCTTGAAATACTCTACATTATAAAATCAATAATCAATATGCTGTCCCAATAAGGGTACAAATCTCACCTTAACAAAAAAAACAACAGTGATGACACTCAGAGAAGCAAAAAGGAGAAATGACTGGCAAAAGACAAAGGCATGTGAGAGAAAATCATTTTACAGAAAAAAAAACAGAGGTAAAGAGTCTTGTGAGAGGCTCAGCCAAGCCACGCCTCAAAATGATTGATGTTAGAACAGTGGATCATGAGATGTTAACACTGAGGTGAGATTTGAAAGTATGACAGAGCACCTCCTCTACCTCAGATAAGCTGCAAGTTGTCAAAAAAGAACATCGATAATTTATAAAATATATTCAGCTGTCAGTTTAGTCAGCACACTCACTGCACAACTAAAATTAATGCAGCGTTGATTCAACTTGATGGTCATTTTGGAGGATACAATTTGCAGTGCTGGTTGTGTGTGACTGTTTTCAGTTACAGAGAGGTGACTTTTATTTGGCCAACCATCAGCGTAAAAGAGGTGGATAAAACCAACTTTGTCAATCTGTTCACATTAACTGTTACAAGCAAAACTTCAGTTGATGATACCAAAATAGAGTTTAAGCATATCCACTTGTTGATATCTTCCTGTTACATAACAAACTGTCTGTTCCCACTCTGATCAGTGTCATTCAGTTCAGTTGTCTCACCAGAGACAGCAATACTAAGGACAGGGTGTAATAAGTATTTTACATGGGTCTTGACAACTACTGTGAGTACAGTCGATATTTCGCTGTCATAAGACCTTGTGTGCAGGAAAAATGGGTGTAAAATTATGAATGCTCTGCACTTTTATAGAGTCTTTCTACCATAACTGACGATGCACTTTAAAATCTACACTTGCCCATTCACATACACTCTCATACACTGACGGTGATGGAGCTGACATTAAACAGCAGACCTCACCTTCTTAGAGTTCTGTGTCTTGTCTGAGGACACGTCGTCATCGATGCATGAAAACAAGGATTTGCAAACCCTGCAATTATTTGTTGGTCTCTTGTATGTCGTTGAGCTACAGCCATTCTGATGTAGACTTTTGTAATCCCTTTCATTTTCTTCTTTTTTTTATCAATTATTCATGTTATTATTTTGTTCAGTTTTGTATTATTTACTGTGCATAGATTGTACATACTTTATAGGTTTAGACTGCTATCCATCATGCAGTACCATCTGGGACACATCCCAAATCCATTCCGTAGCATGACAGTGACCTCAAACATAGCGCCAGAATTGAAAACAAGGAGGCGTGAAACACGGGCCTGATCTGAATATCACAGTCAGTCTGGGAATACACAAAGAGTCAAAGGACACAGACAGCGTAAATCCACAGAAGGACTGTGGCAAAAAGCCTGGAACAAGTATTCTAAAAAAAATATGAACTGGGAATCTGTGCTGTTTCAAAGAATGTTGATTTTCCTACCAATATTAACTTGTGAATAAAAAGGCATTTTTAAAGCATTATTTTATACTTTAACTTTAATACTTATCCTTTGCAGGTCACTGTATTTCTTAAGACAAAGTGCTGTTATCACATTCAACTAAGATGCAATGTTTGATAACTAAAGCATTAAGGTTAACTTAAATATGAATTAAATGTAATATTCATTATGCACAGCCTTACAAGATACGGGTCCTCAAGGTGAATGTGTTTGCCAGGCTAACATTGTCATTAAAAGTTAGCAATGAGTGTGTTATTAAAAATACACAAAGATCTCATGTAGGCCATGACATCTGCTGAAATGCCTCTGCAAGACTATGTGATTATGTAAAACTACATCCAGAGGTTCAGTGCTCTCATTAAACATGTTCGTGTATGGTGATTAAGTCATTTTATTGCTAAACAATGTGAAATATGACTCTGAATGCAACATCTCAACTGTACATAAAAAAACCCACCTGATTTAGGACACCAGTGTAAATGTCATCAACACAACCTCACTACACCTAGGATCAAAAGATATCGAGTGTAGCAATCATAGTGTGTGTGTGTGTGTGTGTGTGTGTGTGTGTGTGTGTGTGTGATACTGCTGTCCACCTAAATCCAATAATAGCCCTGTTCTCTTCAGAGTGCTTCAATATAACAGTGTCACTAACCTGTAGGGGATCCTTCGAGCACCTCTCCTGCATAACGTGTCTCTTTGAAGATAGGCCGGTTGTCATTTTGGTCGATGACAGTGATCACTAGTGAAACAGGTTCATCCACGATGTTTCCAGCAAAGTCTGTGGTTGACACTTCCAGCTGTGTGGATGAAAAGATAAGGGAGTTTATTTTTCAAATATAAAGCTGGTGCTCAGAGGCTCTCTCATCTCATTTTTGGTCAGCTAAAAGTGTGGTTCAGATTCTGTGCTGTTGCACATCCGGAAATGGATGCAAATTGCCCTTCTTTTATCTGTTGTACTTTGGTGTCTCACACTCTCTGTTTTCGACTGACTTTCTCAGACCAATCCTAGGTGAGGGATCACTCCTCTGTTGCTCACCCTGATGTTTCTCCCATTTTTTCCCTGTTAAGGGCTTTGTCAGGAGTTTTTACTCAGTTGATGTGAGGGCAGAGGATGTTATTATGATACTATGTAAAGCCCTTTGAGACAAACTGTTTGCAAGAATAGGCCATACAAATAAATTTGCCTTGCTTTGTGATGCTTTAACATTTGTTGTTTAAAACCAGACTTGTTATTGCCAAGTAATACTATCAGTATAATCACAAGGTTAGCAGCTTGCTACGGTAAAAGAAAAGTAGACACAGAAATATAAGCAAAACAAGAGTCAACATTAGTGTTGCTTGACTGGTGACAGCTCTTGTCAAGTGAAGGAGTGTAGTTTCATCCTGAGCTCACAATGTCTGTTTTGACTGGTAAGCAAACAGATGTTAAACTAAAGTTGGCCATGAAGTGACTGCATAAACAGCCGTTAAACTTTGAACTTACAGCACCTTTAAGTTTAAAGGTGCAGGTCTTTGAATATCAAAATGTCTCCTGATTCCTTTACAGGCACTCACAGATATACAGATAAAGCCTGTTTATATTAATCATCCACCTCCTCCTCCTTCACCTCATGTGCTCCACTTCACAGTGATTCTAAATGTGTGGCCCATGCCACATATTTATGCATTCTTTTTCCTCTTTATACTCTGAAGCAACCCCCCCCCCACAGGGTTCACCTAAGGGACAACACCAGTTTAGATACGCACAGCACCTATTCAGTAAACAAGCAGCTATTAATCCTGGGTCAATCCTGCACTGTTTAGCCAACCTATTGTCCTGCTTGAATAGTTTTTCTTTTGTTTGTTTTACTTTACCCAGCAATACTTTGTGATCTAACAGACAGAAACGAATAATTACTCATTAAAATAATAGATAAGAAGTTCAAAAAAATCTACATAAGACAATCCTTTTTGTGCCAGACAGAAAAATTTAAGTTAAAGGTGCAAGACTCATTTCTGTAGAACAGTTTGAATGCAATCTTTTACACTGACAACTTCCAGCTGCCTTGATTTCAGGATGATAAGGATGAATGTCACTTTGGCGGAAGTGATGAGCTGATTTCACTCATCTTTAATTTTAAAGGGCAAGGATGTTGAAAGGATGTTTTCAGAGACTGACAGTTTTTTGCAGTTAACATTAATTGCTTAAGTGTTTAAATGATGTGTTGTTTATGCACCTAATGGTTTGAGAAATGTTAGTGTTGTATACCAGTTGCATCATTCTTCTGTTGTTATGTACAGGCTAATAATAGCAGCTCTAATATTGTGCTAGCACAATTATCAGGCAAGTAGATAAAAAAGAATCTGTTTTGAGTTTAACACAACTTCTCTCTTACACACACTCACACAAACACACACCTCTTCTACACTTTTTGACAAGCTCCATTTATCAGCAGAGACTTAGGTGATCAGATGTGAAAACTCATTGTTCACACGGCAAAAGAATGAGTAGTCATATTTTCTACCTGTATTCATAAATGCCAGTATCATTCTGAATTGACCTAATACATTATTCAAATAACACATGTAGCATTACAGCCATGAATTAAGAAGCCATAGTTGAGAAAAGAAGTTGGATTTCATATGTTTGTTAGAAAAAGTTTCTCAGCAGTGGTTTACTCTGATGATATACTGCTGTCTTGGAAAGAATGAGGTCATGTTTTTTATGAAACACATTTGGGTATAATTGATTGACAAAGGTCACAGACTGGGAAACTTAACACACCAAAAGAAAGGGAGTGGTGCAAGTGACTGGACAAAGAGATTGCCACAGATTTAGGATGGGTCTGACATAATCTCAACTTGTCTGCTAGTTGAAATCCTATCTACAGAAGGGACGGTACCATATGAAGTCAGTGATCTGTATCCTATAAAGATACCATATGTAGTGACATTACCTCCATTTCAATCCAATCTAATAATTTGTGGCTGAAGACATCACTTCACTTCCTTTATTAGCACTGGAGCAGGGCTGTGAGATTCATCAGAGAGACAGAGAACGAACGAACGAACGGAAGAAAGAAAGAGAGAGAGAGAGAGCAAGGGAGCTTCCTCCTTTATCTGTACGATCACATTACCAGCCTTTCCTCTTCCTATCAGTAATGCATGACATCATATAACCTCTCTATCACATGGGTCATCCCACTCCTCTCCTTCTATCTCCCTCCTCTGTCTTCCTCCTCCTTTGTCCTCCTATCTCTCCATCACAATGTAGCCAGGAGCATAATGTAATGGCAGTAATGGCACAGATGCAGCTGAAGTATTTAGGTGTTAGGCACCTAATGGTTTCATACATCATATCAACCTCCTTCTCCCTCTTTCTTTCTGCCTTGAAAATATACCATGAGAAGCTTTTTCTGACAGGGACCATCCACCCCTCTGTCTCCATCCCACAGAACTGCTGACTCTAATGTAATGATGCTCTCAACCCAACATGTATTTTCATCCTATCCAATGAACAGCTCACACACACACACACACACACTAAGAGGCACAGAATAAGGCTGAAACAAGCAGACAGGGATCTGCATGGAAAAAGAATTACTCTCTTTTGTCGGCAAGCAACAAACAATGTACGCATGACTTCACTCACTCAGGACAGACACACGCACACACAATAATATTAATGCATTCGCACAGTCTAGCTTTCTCTTCTCAGCATGTCTGAGCAGTAATGAGAACATTAGCAGTGAGGTGCCGCGCATCACATTATTTGAATGGAAGATCACCCCAACATCACAGCGATAACCTGTTTGGCTGTCAGAGGGAATACATAATCAAACAAGCATCGGCTCATATCAAAGAAAATGATGTGATGTTTCAAATACAGCTTTGACTTGCTTGGCTTTGTCTGAGCCATGTACATGTATTATGTACATGTCTTAGCCATGCTCCATTACCATATCACATACATTACATGTTAAACTAGGTGCTGAGTAGTTGGAGTATTCATACTTGTCTTTTCTGTATCATTTTGTCCATTGTGAAAAGAAAAGATATCCTGACTCCACTTGCAGAAACACAGAGTACCAAACCTAAAATTGCACCTGTAAGTACCACAACTTTAAGCCAGTGGTGATAAATGACCATCACAGATTCTTTTATACCTCGTCTCAAAACCATAATCTCTGACAAAGAACAGTTTTTGTACCCTAGAGGCCTTGTGTGAAATACTAAGTCTCTGCAACAATAGGAATATTTATCAAAAAGAATTTGGTAAAAGCAGCATAACCTCTTTCACTCTGCACTCCTCTTGCCACAGCTACTGCTCTAGGTGCTAGTTTTTCCTCTGACGGCTCATTTTGTACTTGTAGATAAAAAAAAAAAATCCTCCCTGGTCCCCAGTGGTTGGATGCTTTGTGAAAACCCTCACCTATGTTCCCTTCCCTCTACATTTAAAAGATACTTTGCATAATGAAAGATACGCCATAGGAATTTGTCTTCACATGACAGTCACATAGGGGGAGAAAGGAAGTGTTTGGTTTTCAGTATTTCAGTATCAGGGCACCATCTATTAGTATGTTGAAATATGTTGAAACATTAGAAATAAGGTCTTCTGAGACCCAATCAGCCTCCAGCATATAGCATGTATAAGATATACAGCAAATAGAGCACACTCCACTGTCATCAGTCATTCCCACCTCTAGGGAACTGTCAACTCCTAAGAATGTAACAGTCCAAGATAAATACAGTAAGAGCGAGCTCTCCCTTGAATATGAAAAAATATATATAAAACATATTTCTTACTTGGTTTGGATGTACACTACGCTTTAAATGTAATTAATTCTATGTTATTGACTCTTTCTGAATCAATGTGCAAAGAAAATCACCCAATACCTTCCAAAACAGCAACCAATCATGATGACACGGACACTGTGTGTGTGTGTGTGTAGTATTGGTGAGGGGAGTTTAAGTCAGACCCAAGGCAGTAGATTCCTCTCACGGCTCATCACTTGCCTGTTAACAAAATGAGGGGGCTATTTTGTCTCTATCATGGATCATAGCGAAATATTTTCTCAAGTTGAAAATTAGCATCTATGTGTGCAAGAAGGGCCGCTGATTTCATTTGGAAGGAAAATTACTTATTAAAGGCAGGGAGAATTGGAGAAGATGGACCCTGCTAGTGCCAGATCAGTCACAGAGGAGTTGAGAAACTCTGTGACCGCTGCCACTGTGTATATCAGCTAATGTCGGCCCAACTTCAGAGCTGTATTGTCTGTTAACATTACTGTGAAAGCATCTCTCTCCTGCAGTTACTTTCCTTTCATTTTCCCTTGTTTTTAAAGACTGTGTCAGATGAGCTTGAGCAGAGATATTTTAGCTCCATCATTATCACACCGGGACCTTGACTCATCTCTGTGGGTAAGATGTATCCATTTGTTTTGAGGTCAGCTGTCTTTTTAAATAATGGCTGCTCTTATTTGTTATTTAAGTGTTGCTCATATCGTTATTTGCCATAAATGGACCATAGTTAATTTGATCCAAATGGATGCTGTATGATGAATATCTTCTATTTATCTTGCCGCCACTGCAGGATTCCCTCATCTATGTAAAGGCTGTTATTGACTAGGACCATTGACTTGTATAGCACCAAACATAACAAATTATCTCCTTTGAAAAAACAGACACAACCTTCCTCTTCAGAGCTATCAAACACAGACAAGAGGAATCAGTACATTCCTCTTCATTCACAACAGACACATACTCAAAACTAGAGATAGTGTGTGTGCAGCTGTGACTTAACTGGTCAAGAGCAAATAAGTGTAACTGCACTTGATTCTAAAATCGAGTGGCTTGTTTCAATTAAAATATCAAATACCGTGTTTCTCTCTTTCCCTCTCCTCATCCCCGTCTCCAGGATACCTCCTAGCATTTAGTTGTGAAAGGCGTTTGTGTCCATATTAGAAGCTAGGTTGATTACAGGGGTTGGATATAGGCAGGGGTGTGTGAGCTAAAGTCCCAGTCAATTGGACACTTGGTTTATCGTGGCAGAAGAGGAGGAAAAGGTAGCTGAGTTGGGGAAGCTCTATCATAGCCTTAAAAACATACATGAATGAGAAGAATAAAAAGGGGAAGTGGTGAAAAGGGGCCGAGTCATGCATATGGAAGCGTCTCCGTTTCCTGCCACTGCCATTGCCTCATTTCACATTCACTCGGCATTCATCTCCTCCTGAGCCATTCAAGTAGTCCTCCCTTTCCTAGGGAGGTGAATTCAAAGGGGCTCTGCCTGCCTGCCGTTTTCTTAAGATCCCAGTGAAACCGCTCTGTGGTAGCTTCAAGGTGAATAGTACCCAGCACCTCCCAAATACTCCTGTGGCTCAGCCTTTATCAGCAGGCTGCGCTCCACCCTGCAGAACCCCGGTCCTGCTACAACACAGTTCAGACGGTCCCCAGGAGGGAGAGCTTTCACCTCCCTTAACTCTACTCAGTGCTCTCACATGGACACAGCAAGGGGGGCATAATCTGATCACTGCAGAACTCGCTAACCTGTTTTACAGTGCAGCTCCAGCAAAATGAGACTGACTGGTCAGATCAGAATAGCAAGAAACAGAAGAACCGGAGGGAGGGGAAGACACATCTGTATCTGAACTCATGACGGCAGGGTTCATGGAAAGTTAGCAGTGCCACATAAGAAACTCAAACAGGGATCATGAAGGAAAGTATATACTATTGGAAATGGTTCTGTGTTTAAAACGAAGTCTCTTTGTACAGTATATTTTCATTGAGTAAACCTCAAAGACAAACATCACAGACAAACAACTTATTCTATTATGTAACATTATGAAAAACATCTCAGTTTCCTTTTCAGTTTTTAGAAACCTGCTCACAGCAACAGCAGAGAGATTTTTCTTTCTCCCCCATTTTCCCACAAGAGTTTCACTTTATCCTCTACTCTGCTCAAAGCATAGACCTTAAGGCATCAGCGTCTCTTAGAAAAGCCTACTGGGAGAAGAGGATTTTAATCTACCAGTCTTGTACACATCTGCTGCATCTACCTTCAAAACCTCAAATAATTCTATACTGATGGCATTAAGCCATGGGAGCAGGCCATCAAGAAGGAGGCACAGCTGCCAAGTGTGTTTCATGCTCTCACCATGGTTCCATAGTGAGAGACACAGGAGCACCAACTGGGAATGGGTGAGAGTTTTCTGCAGAGGAGCACATTTTTCTGCAGAGTGAAACCACAACTTTACGCCATCAAAGCCAAAACACTTGAATGAAAAACTTCCCCTAAGCCTGAATTATTCGATTTGGGCTTCCTGGAGACATGTTTTAACCGCACTAGTTGACTTTCTCTGGGGATGGTAATATTGGTTCACTGTTTTTGGTTGAGACTGAAATACCTCTGCAACAACTACTACTGGATGAATTGCGATAAAATTTTGAGCAGACATCAATAGTGCCAAGAGAATATATAACTTACTTCTCAGTGCAGCTGCATGTGATCTGTCTACAGTAGGGATTAATACAATGGAAAAAGGCAAAGTGGACCTGCAGCAGGTTGCGTTTGCATTGCACAGGTTGAGGAGCACCAAACTCGGATCACCTCCAGAGCTGGTCTCATTTTGATTAGTTGCACATATGTGTTCAGTCTGAGCCATCTTGTAAATCTAACCAGACCAAGGCCAGCCTGGAATGACCATGGAGAGAACCAGCTTCACCTCCAATAATCAAAGGGAATAAAAAACTCCATGTATAGGACCAGCTATCAAATCTTTTGTGATGCCCTAAAATAAGGTTGGGTCCATGAACCCTGTTATATTTCTGCTATACAAAAACAAACTCGACAAGTGGCTTAATTTTTCTTTTGTTATTTTGTTATGGAGCAGACATTTGTCTTATTGGGGCGCAGGGTGGGATATGTGCCACACAGCTGACAGTGTTGTTATAGCCTTTTTTATTTAAGATTCTTAAGACGGTTTATCTCTGTGTCTCTCTTATTACATCTTTACTTGAGCTGTTTGTGACTGACAACATGTTTGACAGAAGTAAAAGTCCCTAACTACATGTAAAATATGGGTATAATGGTACCTAAATAATCTGAGGCTCAATATTTGTATTTGTGTTTTGTAATTTTAATGAAATGTTATCTATTATATGGTCTAGTATATAATCCTAATTTGAAAAGTACTCTACAGGCTGGAATAACATGTATTATACACTCAAATGCTGATGCAGATTTTAATCAATAATTAAAAACAAAAAACTGTGAGCAACAGTATGAGCAATCACCTCTTACTCTTTAAATGTGTTTACCATATCAATCTAATAAAGTTATACAGCCAATCTTAAAATCCATATAATTAGCTGTATGAACATCTTAACAATGGTGAATTATTAGAAGAAAAGAAAAATAATGCTCTTCAGGAAACACATCTTGGAATATTGGATTGTGTTGTGTGTGGATTTCTTTTTTTGTCTCCTTTCCCAGAGTCATTGATCTGAAATGTTCCTCATTACATCAAAAGAAAAGAGGCCCTTGGAATGTCAAAGAAGATATAAATAGATGGTCTTTGGAGGGAAAGAGATTGAACTAAAGATGGGAGGTGAAAAAAATTGAGCGAGTTAAAAGTATAGAAAAGATAGAAAATGATAAGAAAGATCTTTCATTCAGCTGGCTGTCTGGCAAGATAAAAAATAATCCTACTTCTGAAAGGTGTTGAAAGAGTCACAAAGGCTCTCCCTGGTGTATCATGGTACAAAATAGCCCCCCACCCCCACTCCCTCCTTTCCGGAGGTTTAATTCAATCTCCTTTTGTCTGGCACTGAGGGTACTGTTTGGAAGGCCGGTGGAAAACGAGGCTCATCTGTCTGCTACAACCTTCGCCACCTCTTATAATGTTTCATATTTGTCCTTAACAGGAAGCCAATATATGGCTCACTCCAGACTAAAGTAAAACACTGGTAGGGCAGCTGTGTGCCATGATTGTATTCCTCTTTAAGTAAATACATGACCAGCATCTACTGAAGGTAGAAAACAAAGCTAACCATGTAGTGCAGTGAGGCCCTTTTGCATTATTTACAATATGGTTTATTATATATAATCTATATGTCACGGTGCACATAATGTTTTGTGGTGTGCTTTCTGTGCACCTGAATATGGGCTTGTATTAATCGGTCTAATAAAAATCATAGGGTTTCAAAGTTTTATAGTTACACCAGAGATATGTTAAGCCTGCATCTGTAGCCTGCCTGTGTTATCTTTAATACCCCTTATCAAAATCTGATCTTTTCCTCACTGTACTTTCTCTTTAGCTTGCTACTGCGGCAAAGCGGCCAAGTCTCCACAGTCTGAACATTTCAAATATGTGAGCAGGAAATTACAGCGTCTGAAAAGAAACTGATTCTGGTGCACCAGCTTGGCTCACTGAATTCTTGCAGCAAAACATATGGATTCACAAAGCCTCAACAATGATGAATTGGTTACTGAATCTTTTAGCTCTTTTTTTTCATGAGCAAAGAGAAGGATGAAAGAGCAACATACAGTTGCCATGTCCATGCCATGTGCATAAAGAGGCATTTTTCTGATCTGATCCTCCATTAGCAGAAAGATATTTGGCACTTGTGATAGTTTTATTATGTCTTAAGGCTATGGTTAAAGCTTAGATGGTTTAGTTACAACAACTTGAGTTAGCTTTAGGCTTGGGTTGAGTCACCTGACCGCTTCCTGTATGCAAACATATGTAATTTAGGGGCAGTTACAGGTCTTTTTCAAGTCCTATCATTAATTCATGCCTATAGAAGGTGTGCCAGAAATACTGAGATGAAACTCACTTGAACTTGACTTTCAGCTGACATCAGATTGAGTAAATAATACATGTGTTTTCATTTTTTAGATGGCCCATCATTCTCGTACTGGCTTTGTCTCTTGTTACTGTATTAACTTTTGTGCCTCCCTCAGGATGACTTCTAACAATCTACCAAACCATTACAGGCCATTTGCCGTCTTTTGTGGTCAATGTCAGCCATTTTGGAAGATAACATTGGGTGGTGTTTCTGTTTCCAGTCTATACAGTTGAAAGTGGAGCTGCCTTGTTACAAAAGCTGAGTGCATTAGGGGCTGTGCTATGTGCCACAGCAGGCGGCGGACAGGCTGAATTAGCCACAGTAATGCCTTAGGCTGAGCAACAGGGCGCTCACTGTTTAATCAGGTTATCTGGGAGTAGGGGCACAGCAGTATGTCTGCAAGGGTTTAAGGGGGTTTCTAGAAGGACAGCAGGAGAGTGACACAACCCTCAGAGTTCAATGATCCTGACCTGGAGGAAGGCTTTAGAACAGGAAAAATGTTAAAAGTTTCAGGAAAATCTCTTTGAACTGCACTGCAGACGGAGCTTCAAAGAAAGTTTCCCCTTCTCATTCATTTTATCTGAAGTTTGCTTACATCAAAAAATGTATTTAAATGAATAAAGTAAGTAGCTGTCTGATAAATCACATGGCAAATGTAAAAGGGCATACCATTCACTGTATCTGTGACATAGGAAGAGAGTGTTGCAAACATAGTTAAGGAGACAATGTATATGGAATAACAAATTATGGACCTCAGGCATTATCATTCGAGTGCAATGGTGTGTGACCCCACTGCCTTAAGAGTATTGTGGTTATATTTCTTAAAGGTAGCAGCCATTATGGTGGCGACAGGATGTTTTTGCTCAGGTGGTAGGTGGTGGCAGTGGTGGCGGTGTGTGTACATGTGTGAGTGTGTGTCCTTTATCTTTTGCCCACATACAGGGACTAAGTGCACATCAGGCCTGTTTTCCTGTGTGCAGGGCAGCGTATCCTGCTCTCCAAAGCCCAGGAAATTACAGTCCAGCCAAGCAGAAAACAGGAGTGGGAATTGGACAACGGGCTTCACCTGTCTTAGGGCTCGGGCTCATAAAGTCACACCTACCATAAACGTCACAGCATTATGTTACTATATGAATCAAAATCAATGGTGTATGCCTGTAGGTATATATTTGTGCACATTGTATTGCAAAAGAAGCAATACATACAGTTTATTTTAACAACTTCAAAATTATCCTTTTAATATCCATCTCACACACACACACACACACACACACACACACACTGTGTGCTGAGCGCGTCACAGACATGTAGCTGTATTCAGCTATACATCTTTACTGTATTGTGGCTACAGAAGACAGTTTCTGTCAAGTATCTGTTGAAACAGCATACCATCCTCAAACATGCATAGTACAAAATAAATCCTCACTGGAGTTTATGTGGGAATCTATTTTGTTGCCTGTTTTCACTTTCACATGCTGCCCCTCTCTCTTTTATAGTCACATTGCTAATGAAATAAATATTATTTAGGCAGCACTTTTATAAACAACGAATCCTCAGTCCAATATACAGACCATGTAAGGTAATGCACATTCATCCAGGCACAGGTTTCTCCTGCCACGGAAGAGGTAATGCTTCCACCTGGGTGATTTACATTCATGTTTTTCATGAGGAAACAGCATTATGTTCGTTTAAACACACTTTTGCATATTTTAATGTCATTTACGAAGGTTTAAGGTCTGACCATTTCACCTTGTGTCAACTGGATTCATTCTCATTGTACTGTGTAGACTTGACAGCTCATTAAGAATTTTCCTCATTTGTCAAGGTCAGCACTGTGAGCTACAGTTTATAATATATACAAAAAAGACAAAGAAACCACAAAGATGGACATGAGCATCCTGCAACATGTACACAGAAATGTTTGGATAGAGATTCATTGTACACACACAATACATATTACCAATTCTTACGTACATACATCGTACGTAACCAGCAGAAGGGTCAAATGTTTGAGCTTTCAGCTAGTCACAGTCCTTCTATCTCTGCAACACGACAGATTAATGAGAATCTCAACAGCCACAGTGTAGCTATAAGGGAAAAGGACAGATAGAAAGGGGAGCAGTGACTGTAAAATTTGATTAAACAACAAAACCATGTAGGCATCCATGAGATCTGTGCTTTGTGCTGCGAGGTATGAGGATCAAATACTGCAAAGTCACCAAATTAGCAAATTGTGGGAATTATGCGTTCTGTATGTCTGCAAAAATGAAAAGCCTAAAGCTATTTAATGCTTACACTGTTAGGAATTTTAATACAGTATCAGAGAGAAACAGCCCTGAAATGCTTTAACTAGCATCTTTGTATTGTATGTGTGCTGTGTGTAAAAAGGGGATTAGTATATAGCATCTGTCATTTTCACAAGGGATGTACTGTATACAGGCCTTTCAGGGCATTAGGGGGAAGACCAGCAAACTGTCAGTATCTTCCTTATCCACAACTACAACTATAGACATCTGCATAATGAATGTGAGAAGGTCATTAATGATGAAAAATAAGCTTTCCAATGCACACAAATGACAATTTTCTTGGCACGAACCATAATGTGCACAGGCCACATCATCGTGTGAGCTGTAGTCTTTCTGGTCGAATATTATTATGTTATTCATGTATGTTTGAACAGACTCTAGTATATGTATGCAATGAAGACTACATTGTCCAGAATGCCAGCAGCTGTCACTATGAACTTGTATTTGATGAATTTTTGAGGTAGGCTTCTGTTAAGTCAGTGACTTTCACAGATTATTGAACATTAATTCTAATACAATGAAACTGACCATTAATGTTGGTATAATCCATATAGCCTTAAGTTGCTTTCTGCACGGTGAAAATTAAAAAAAAAAAAAAAAACTTGATGTCACGATGAAAAGAGTCAGAAGCCACCAGTTTGAGTAATTTCCCTCGGAGAGATCTGTCAGAGGATGCCACCGTTTGATGTCTACTCTGTCAAAAACAGATAAATATAGGTAAAAATGTTTTTGCTTTATTTATACAGTTTGACAACTCGACAATGCTGTTTTGAAAAGGCACCTTTGCCCACTTTTTGAAAGGTGATATATTGAAAAAAAAAAATCTAAATTTCAAAACAGCTGTCAATTCACAGCTTGGCTTTTCTGGAGTTGAGATAGGTCCATATGTGGTTTTTAGTGAGCCCATGCTTTGTTGCTGTGTTCTGCAGCTTGACAGACAGAATATAAGGAACAGAGTATGGTGTCTTTTAGATCCGCTGTCAACGGGCATCACTAGGGAGGTTGCCACTTTCTGCTGCAAGACACAGGCAGAGGCACACATCCCAAAAAACTTGAACCAAAAGGCGGTTCATATATTAGGATCTCCTTTATTTTCACTCTTTCTAATAATGTAAAATCATCTTATTACAGACTAAACCACAGAATCACAGAAAGTAATTTTGCTAAATTAGTAGTTAGTCTGTTTGGTGAGGTATAGCTGCCTTTTTAGACAAATAAGTAGTTCCCGAATAAAGAAATCTCAAAGAAAACACAACAGATTTTAACCTGAAAACAATGTCCACTGTACTGCTTGTAACTGTATGCTTTTTGTCCAGCTCAAATTTTAGCATCTCTAATGTAAGCACGTACAAAGGACTAACCGCACTTATTGTTGTGATGACCTGCATTACTGCAGGTCATCTCTGTACCTGTGTAAACAAGACTGTTATTTATCACTTCACCTTCTATCCTTCCTCTGTTCTAAGGCAATTAGAGTCCTTCCCTGCCATTCTCAACCCGACCCAAGCATGTCATAACCGCAGCGATAAGCCCTACACCCCTCTCCCTTCCTCTCCATTTTCCATCTCATTAACATTCATTTTCACCCTAATTGAGCTTAATAAGAAAATAATGTTTGACATTAAATCCTTGTGAACATGTGGCCCAGCTGATCACTGTGTCTGTTTGTTCTTCCACAGCAAATATTTATTTTGCCAACCGTTTGTTTGTTTGCTTGCCTTGCTGGGGACTCTGGTTCCTGTAATAGCCTACTTACAATTTCCAGTTTCCATCTGTTTTGAGCTGACCCTCTGTTGTTGTTATGCTGCAGACTGTACTTTTCTTAACTCTGCTTCATGACATTTGTTTATTTTGTGTGCATCTTACTCCATATATTTCAAACTGAGACTCCAAAACTCCAACCACTGCATTTAGATACCAAGCCAGTGAACATTATTGATTTAATTTCCTCAAAGCCGAGGGTGATATTATTCTGATATACAATGACCTTGTGGGGAGGGTGGAGCATTTCACTGCCAATAGAAATCAATCATCATCATACCATGGAAAAAAGAAAAGGAAAGAAGGGGGTGGAGGGAAGTGGGAAGTCGGTTCAATACAACCCAAATTGTATGTACAGCAGTACACTGATGTGTTGGTGTATACTGACAAAGACACTTAAGGAGTCCACACATATTGGAGAGGTAGGCAAGGTATGGAGTATTAAGCAGAAGCCCATCAGAGGGTCTGTATTGACTAACAGCCAACAGCACAAACATTGAGATTGACATATAACCCTCAATGTGAGGAGCCACACTGAGGAGAGAGCAATGTAATCTGTATCCAAAGCAACATCCAATGTATGTCCAGAACAAATGCCACCAGGGGCAACACAGTGATGTTCAATAATTTCTCTTGATGGGTAAATCTATAGACATAAGATTGACATATTGCCTAATAGAGCTGTAATGCTGCTCTGTGTCTGTACCCAACAGACACTGGCCTTCATCTGGAGTCTTACCTGACATATGTGAGTCCAGTATTCACTCTCCTATAAACTATGTATTTTGTCTGCAGCAACTTCTGAGGAAAATATATCTGGCTGCTACATGCACCAATATTTTCACAAGCTGGTTTCCAACCAAAACTGCAGCTCTGAGCTGGACTTGAAACATGTTAAAGCACTGCACAGAGCTGAGAGGCAGCAGAGATCATTATTACCTGGGAACCCTTTTACACACAACTTGTCATGTGAGGTAATGTTACAATAAAAAATATCAATAACAGCTTTAGATCTAACAAGTAAAAGGGCTTTGGAATATAATTGTGAAACAAGCTGAATTTTCAGGTTCACGTTGCCTTTAAAAATGTTTCAGAGTAATGCTACTTTTAATCTACCTCTAAATATTTCATCTTTCTTTCCGGCACAAGCCATTAGCTACAGTGGGAGAAGAGACTCCCCTAATGAATGTGACTGGGATAGCCTGCCAGCACCACTGGATGCTATAAAAGTGATACAGCTTTCATTCTGCATATAGTGTTGGACTATTGATAAAAAGCTGAAGGTGAAGTTGATAGGAGACGTTCTCTCTGAGTTATGACTGGGACACAGCTGTACTATCTCTTATGATAAGAGGCAAAGGAGAATGATATTGCTGACCTGTTTGGGAGAAGGATGGAGACAGGAGAATGGAAAGTCCTGCAAGAATGCAAAGTCTTTGTGTACAATCAGTGTTTGTGTTTGTGTGTGCGTGCTTGTACGTGTATGTACAGTATTTCCATGGAGACACATACCAGTTTGCCTGCAGGTACATATTGCTACCATCAGGTTAAAAATAATGATGATTATTAGTTCATGGCCTGAACACAATAAATGGCATAATTGATTCGGGGCTGCTCTGACAATGGCATATTCGACCAATTCCTTTTTTTTTTTCACTGGGCTGGAATTTAACTGAAGCCTTCAATTAATTCTCTGAGCTCATATGGTGGGAGTATAATAGAAAAATCTCCCAGTGTTTTTTGGGAGCAGTCTTGTTTTTCTAGTTCAATCTTGGGGTAGCAAGATATATATGAATAAATACAATAAATAATCAAGTCAAATGCATTTTGTGTTATAGTTGAAACCCAATGTATGACACATTTTTAGTTCACTTAATGTGATTCTAAGTTATCAACAAGGTGGAGTATGGTCAGACAATGAGACAAGATGAATTCATTGAGATTCTATGCCCTGACCTATCACTGGATGCACTCAAGCCATCACTTGACTCATGCCAAGTCCCATGAGGTCTTGTGTTTTCCATCAGTGTATGGAAATCAACAGCAAAATACAAGTGCTCAAATGCCATTTTTGAAATCAAATGAACAGGAGACTCAAACATGATCTGCCCTGTATAAAAAAGGCAGTGTCTATCTGAGGAAGCAGAGGAGCCAAAAGGCAGCGAGACAAATCAGTCAAAGATGAGGGTGGATATTGGTTCAGAAGCATCTGCACTGTGGAAACAACAAAGTGAGAGAAGATAAGGGATTCAAAGCTGAATCAGCAACGTTTGGACAGGTAATGTACTTGGTAATAATGAAATCTGCAGTTCGCTGCTCTAATAAATCACCCTTATCTTGCAATAGACTTGTCCGCCACGTGTGGAAATAAATTGTGGATTAGATAAATTGTATTTAGATCACACTGGCTCATAATGTTATGCAATTTTTTTCAGGTCACAAGCACTACAATCATGATAAGTCAGTGAGAATCTAAAACCTTGAAATGACTGTATATGAAATACTAATGGCCTGACATTGTTGGCTGTGTGCTGTCTATTTTTTCTTCAATTCAAACTTGAGACTATTTTTGAATCCATTTTCTCTCTTTCTTGGTACAATTGATTCAGCTCATTCATTATGTCCTTAAATATCTCTGTGAAAAACTGAACTTTTTCATTCTGAACAGTCAAATCTTTATGACGAGAGTCCCCAGACCCTCGTTCTCTGCTCTTCTCTCGTCTTCACTGTCTTCTTTTTCCCAATTCTCTTTTCTTCCCCAGAGTTTTACGTTCCAACTTTTGGTATAGCCACCAAGGCTACGGAAACTTTATTTCACTGAGCTGGCACAATACTTTGAGGATATAAGCAAAAACTATTAGATAAGTGTGGATGCTTTGGAAGTGTGTGTGCTTGTTTGGCTATCTTCATGTGTGTGTCTCTAATCTTTGTTTTGTAAATTATACTAGCAATGCTGACGGAGTGGAAAATGCGTCTGCCTAAAGTCTCAAATTAATACAGCGCAAGTACTTGAAAAAAGTACACAATTTACAGCTTAGCTGAAATAACTGAATTCAGAAATCTCTCTTGTCAGAATGCAAAGAGAGTTATTTCTTTCTGTGCAGTCCCGTTGAAGCTCGAACCAACAAAGAGGTGGTTATGGACCACATGGTTAGGAACTCAAGCAGCACTTCACCCCTGCCCTATTTCCACTCTCCGTGATCCCTCCAGGCAATCTGCTGTGGAGCTGACCATCTCTGACGCGGGGGTACCAGCTCTCCTCTCCTAAAGCTCAGCAAAAGATCAGAGGGTGCAACCCTGCACCTTCTTCTCTCAGAAGCTGTCATCCACAGAGTGAAATTATGACACAGGCAATCCAAAACTGCTGGAAGTCAGGCTGGCATTGAAGGAGTGGAGACTGGCCTGACATATCTAGAATATATATACACATATTCCCACAGTTGGCTTTGTTGCTGAAACTGCTATTGTTTCACTCTCTCTCTCTCTTTCACTCTATCACCCATGTTCCAAAAATAATGCCTATCGTCCTCTCCTGTCTGTTTCAGAAGGAGCAGATCCTGGCAGAAACGGAGGAGCTCTGCTCTGGGACACTATAGGTGAGATCAAACTGTCTCACTCTTATGTTCAAGCACTCAACTCTGACTTCCAGTGGCTCTCCACCACCTGTGGTTGTAGTGGTCCTCCATGGAGGATGACACAGTTTGAGTTTGTGACTGCTTGTTCCACCCTTCCCTTACACAAATCTTCACACCAAAGTCCAGCTGGTCTCCTCCAAACCCTTTTACCATGTCTTGGCCAAGCAGCAACCTCCAGGACTAAATTGAAGCCAACAGTGAAGTGGTAAAAACACCACTTGAGGCTGGCACCAAAAGCAAGTCAATCATCCCACCAACAGTAACAGTCTTAGCTGATGCCTCTCTTCATGACAACTGTATGAGGCTGAATTTTTATGTAACTCATCTTGCTCAGAGTTATGCATCACTGAAGACGAGATGACAGGTGGGCGCTCTCACAGTTGGCTAGCAGCTGTGTGTCGCTCACGGACTCCAGTTGCCATGACTGACTAGGCAGCATCTAAGCTGTGGTGGCTAGAAAGCTGCTCCAGTTAAAAACTACTGTTGTCAAAGTTTACTAATTCATAAGTTCTAGGTCAGGGTCCAGATAGGATGGCATTTGGCTGCAATTCTGGACCATGGTCTGCGTAATTACAGCAGAAGGCATCACAGTATAAAAACTGCTTTTTAATGGATCACTTCTTTCCATATCTACAGCAACATTGTATATGCATCAAGGATATTTTTGTTGGGTGTCAAAGGGGCTGGTAAACAACCTGAAGCAGACCATAACCACTGAAAGCCATTGCCCTGGTTAGCCCACACATGTAATGGTAAGCACTGATACCAGAGTAGGGAAAGATAAAAGAAATTTGGTGCATATGTGTTTGTGTGTTTGCTTCTCTCAGCCCTCCGTTCTGTTCCTCTCCTGCCTGCTCTCCTTTCGCATCTGTTGGTATTTATGAAGTGAATTATTTCTGAGTTTTTACAAAAGCCAGTTAGCTTATCAACAGCTTGCACCCAGCTGAACACCCTCACTCACGTCTGGTTTCAGAAAACAGGATAAGATCAAGTGACTGACTTGAAAAGTAGATTTTCTCTGCCCTTCTCTTCCTTTCTGTTCTAAGGGAAAGCGCTTCCGTCAGGCAGACAACCCCGAGGGCACCAAACCCAGCCAGCGTCTCAAACTGGCTCTAATGTTGTTTCATCACAGAGGAAACCACTAACTTCTAAATGATAACAGCAACTCAGCCTTGTCAAAATACTAAGTCCATCCTTTCTCAATTTGTAGTTGCAGAGTCAAAGTGTTTTTCTCCAACCCTACCACAAAACCAGTACGTCTTTTTTTTCCATTTGCCAGTATGATGAACATGTGCTAAGTTTAAACAAGACTAACAAAAGTATTTTTTTACATAAACACTGAAATGGACATACCGTATAATCATGAACCTGACCCATAATCTAAGAGAGAAAGAGAAAGATAGAGCACCCAGGTGGACAGAATGGAGATAAGAGAACAGACACAGAAACAATAAACGGCAAATCTAACAAAGGAAAGCACACACACACACACACACACACACACACACACGTGCAGACCTTGTAGGAGTCAATGGCTTCACGGTCCAGTGAGCGGCTGACTGACACCTCTCCTGTCTCTTCGTCAATGGTGAAGAGACCTATGGGATCCTGGTCAGCACCGGGGCCTGTCAGTCGAAAGATGTGGATCCCTGACCTCTCTGTTGAAATCACCTGCACATACACACAAACCAACAAACACACACAAACACACAGATATAGAAAAATATGTTAGGTTTTGCCAATTCAGAGTTAATTTCCTGAAACAAAGGATTTGTGAATTACTGTACAGCCCATCACTTTTTTAACATATTTTCAACAGTGTACTGAAAAACACTTTATTGATATACATATATTTGAGCAAAAGAAGCTTACTGCATCTTGAATAGTGCTGCAAATCCCTGATAGCTAACAATTAAAAATTTATATCAGAGTCAACTTTGATTTGATTTCATCAGTTTGCAAATTCAACTCATGTAAAAATGAAAGTTAGCATCATCTCCCTGAGCAGTGGAGGCCTGCTGCGACGCTCGCTAATGCATGGTTGGATTACTTTTAGATAAGAAAAGTGGAGCAGTTAAATAAATATAAAAATCCTTTCCTCAATAATTAAGTGTGGATGTTCTATAGCGTAGATTATCTTTTTTGTCACTGGGCTATATGAGGAAGCCTTAGAGCCAGTCCCTCTGAACTGGCCTCATACAGTGGTGATGTTCATGCTGAGTGCAGCTATGTTTGATGGCTGACAATCCTGTTGTCTCACATAGAAACTCAGGGACCCACTTCTTGGTTCACTGTACTCACATGAGACTGTCATAGCCAGCAGCATCCACAGGTGCATCAGCAACAGGAACAGGCAGGTTAAAAAAAGAAACACACAGAAAACAGAGCATGTTAGATTCACACAGCAAAGTAACAAACATCATGAAGAGCCACAGACCATGTAGGGCTTTAACCTTGTGGCAGAAGTGTCGATGAGAAAATTGCCAAAAATTGATGTGCAGAGAAACTTCAAAAAATGATGCACTTCATAACACCAGGCACACCTCGAGATATTTCTCTGCTTTTGGACTGAGCCCAGTTCGCTGTTTCCCTTTCTTTCCACGCTCGATGCTAAACTAAGCCAAATGGCTGCCGGCTCCGGCTATATATTTGCTGTAAATGCGAGTGATATTAGAGCACATTTCAATCACTTAACTGTGATCGTGATTTTCACCAACATGTGTTTTGACGATGAGGATTAGCCTTAGCATCATGGACAGGGTGGCCACGAGGTAAACTTTTCACTGTTTATCATGTGGTTGTGAACCCTCTTACATAACGATGAAAGTCAGCATTTTAACTAGTGGTGCACAATTTGACAAAAATGTGCGATAACGATTATGGTTGACAATATTGTGATATTGTGATATGCGATTATGATATTGTAAATGAATGGTGTCATGAGTCTACTTGCTTGGTTATCAAGGACAACACAGAGAATAACAATAGATTTGAAGAGTCTATTTGTCAACTTAAAACATACACATTTTAAGTAACATTAGAAATACAAAACCTGAGATTTTTACAGTACTGTTTTCCAAATAACATAATTTTCAAAATAAATAAATACACATCATGTGCATCATTTTCCAAAACCCCTCCTTGTTAACTCAGTATTTCCCTTACAGTTTGTTTTGGGTGTTCTTTTTATTAAATATGGAGAGAGAAAAAAACTAACTTTTTGTTCAATTTCATAGTCTAATGCATTGCTATGATTTCATTACATTTATTACAATGTATTTCTCTCCTCTTCGACGGGGGGGGGGCTCCCCCTCTCTCTTATCTCACAGCGCACACAGTGTCAGGTGCTGAACTCACACTGGTAACAAAGACACACCCCACACTAGACAACGGAGGAGAAGAGAGGAGGCGACAGATGAGTGTTGCCCTTACGCTCAAAAAAGAAAACTAAACAAAAACATGTAAATGAAACCAGAGCTTCCCTGGCCGATCGCCAGGGAAATATCGACGTTTTTTAAATGCACACGTGTGGAGGAGGAAAGCACAGTTAGCTCCGTGTAGCGCTCCAAATGCTCTGTGGTCACACGGGGAAAGAGTCCTGCAAGGATATGGACCAATCTGCTGTATGCCG